>JBAIZL010000010.1:14783013-15000513 GCA_036971475.1 Prosapia bicincta | reverse complement strand
TGAGGATGAAACAAAGAGGATCATAAACGGAAGTTACTCGGAAATAATACAAAAAAGGGGTAGAAGGTTGCAATCGCATCCATCATACATTTGTAAACAGCATTATTAAATGTAAACAGAGATATCGTGTATTTTATCAGAAAAAAACTAATCATCGCTTAAAGTAAGATAGTTAATCTTTCAACTAATCGACGTTATCAATGATCTTAACAGCTGATAGTTGTTTAATCACAAAATAATCCGACGATAATATCTGATAGCTCTTCTTGCACTTTGTATATTTGTTTTCTTTCCTTGTTCCCAAACTGTTTTTTTTTTTTTTTATTCTCTGCGTCGTAGATTAAAACACATTTATTTTCAACCCCCAACAATTAACCAATAAGACGCCCGTAACTCTTTTAAAATCACCCACTACATTTTTTTTGTAAAAAAAAGCTATGCTATGGGATTCCCATTTAGACTGAGTTGTGGGAGAGGTAAAACACGTGTTCAGACGTAGGCGAAGGGCAGCCTACTTGGTCCAGGGGGGTAAGACGTTAGTATACAGAAGGCGCAGTAGCGGGACCTATACACCACCAAATAAATGGCAGTATTGTTAAGACGTCGCTGTCAAAGTCTTCAACGCATCGCTTATCTGTGACGTGTTCTCGACCATTTCCTGCGTTAGAGTGGGTACACAATTTGTAAGCACGTTCTAAAACTTTTATTGCACCTGTAATTTTATTGCGACATTGTTTTCTAAAATAAAATCTACTTGTATTGAACTGTCTGCTTTTTCAATTCCTTCTAATAATTCACACTCTCATTTTATACATCTTGTTCTAATTTTCAATCGTTAATAATTCACTCAAGTTCAAATACATTTTTTAAAACTTGTAGTGGATGACACTTGATTCTCATACAGTGTTTTCAAATTTTAATTGAATAATTAGGTTTATGGAAGAATAACTTTTCACAAAAGGGGCAAGGTATGCTATATAGTTATTTCGTCCCATTTGGTTTAAAATAAGTGATAACATATGATTTCATAAAACATGTGGTTTTATGTTATACTATGTGGTAGAACAGCTGTTTTAACGCATAAGTTATGTCACGTTATTTATATTATTGTAATTATTTAATAAAAAGTAGCTTAAATAATTTTGTTGTTGAACCAATTGATTAACATTTTTTTATATAACCCCTAATTGTTTAGGTGACCTCTACTGAAAATTATTTCCAACTTGACTACCTGAATAATCTTGTGAAGTGATAATATACCATTTTCAAGTGGTTTCAACTTAGACTACCTTATCTATATATCACTGTTGACGCTTTCCTGAATCTAATATCCCCGTTTTCCTCAATAAATTTTAACGAAATCAACACAAGTTGTTTGGTTTTCTTACAATTAATTTCTTACCAGTTGCTATGACGCGTTTCGAGGAATCTTTATGTTATCTCTAGACGGTTCTGATTAGATCACGGTTACAGAATTTCGAGACGCAATTTCTCCAATTCCGGTAAAAGATAAAGTCTGTGAGGTATTTGTATTGTTTACAAAATTACCCAGCAGAAACCAATATGTAAATATATCTACAAATATACATCACATTCAAGGTTAGGTTTGCAATTGTTTAAGAATTATTTCAAAAACCGTAATGATCATAAAGCCTGGATGAACAAATGATAAAGCTGGACTTTACTATAATGTTATGCAGAGTAAAATATATAATTCAGAGCCTGAATGAGGACGACAATTTAGTCGTCGAAACTTTGCCAAATGTTTAATAAATCAGGATTCTTTGATTCACGTATCAACCGAGTTGTTATTTACCAAAATTTTTGAGTGTACGCCTCATTAAAAGTAAATTGTAGGCCTATTTGTAGAATACAGATAATAGGGGTAGCAATAAAATCTAGATCATGTAGTTAATAGTAAACCTTTATTAGGTGTTGAAAATTTTCTGGCCTTGAACAGATGTTATTTAACGAGTTTAATTAACAGCTGTTGTACAACATAACCTATAATATAGAACCAGCAGTTGAATAAAATCATATGCTATCACGTAATGTAAACTAAACAAGTCGTATAAAAAAGCATTTTTTTAGTCAATTCCTACTTAAGTCAACAAACATTTTATTTTAGTAATTTTTTAATAAATAATTACAAATAATCTAAACTAGGAGTTTGTATGGGCAAATGCTCTTATTCATATTGAAACAAATTTTAAACTTTTGTATAGTAATTATATTTTTTTAATAGAAATTAATTTAATGTAATTCAAGTTTTTCATTACAAAATTTCCTCATAAACTATATATTTTTGAGAATGTATTTTCAATTTGATTTTATTTGTCCAATTGTATTTTCAATATGTATCTTTAATACATCTTGAGATTTTACTCGACTTAGTGCAACATAAAGTGTAAACACAGGTATAAATAGGTTTGGTCGATTCAAGCCTTACTTATAGTTATTGAAAATGTAAGTCTTAATGGAAATTGGTTCCTTTTCGTTTGAAATGGTATGTTAGGATCGGTTGATATTAATTTATTTATTGGTAAAAATATGATGTTTCCTTTTCCAGAGCCAGTGATTATTCCTAATTTAATACACTTGCCAAACATATCTAGTACAATAAGACGTACTCCATTAGCTAAACCTGATCCAAAGTTCATGTGTCTAATTAACCTTTAATACTGTTAAATATTTGTACTCATCTGTTTTTCATTGCAATGTATTTCTTATGGAGATTTTTGGTAGATTTAAGTTCCTCAAAACATTGTAAATGTTATAAATTTAGAAAACCTATATTTTCTCCCGCCCCTTCGTGTCAATACCTTTGAGTCAACTCCCAGCTCTGTACGACCTTCCAAGCTCCCACAATGTTTCTCTGAAAATTCAGCTAACGAAATTATATAAATGTTCAAGTGTGTAGATATGATAGAATTACAATAATAACTGGCAAAATATAAAGCAAAATTATTTATTAAAAGTAATTAACTAAATTTTATTAATGAATTAATATTTGAAAAAAACTGTATTAACATCAAGTGTCGTCCACTACAAGTTTAAAATATTGTATTTGTACTTGAGTAAATGAATAAAAAGTATTTGATTAAGGATTGAAAATTTGAACAATATATATATATATATATTATTAATAAATTTAAAATATTTCAAAAACAAGAATGGGCCTACTTTTAATGAATATATTTATTCAAAGCTTTTCGCCGATAAAATAGTACCAGCATCTTCAGGAAAATAATTATCTAATAAAATATTTTTACAAATATTTTACTTTGAATAATTATATTCATTAAAAGTATTCTTATTTTTGAAATATTTTTAATTTATTAACTATATTACAAGAAAACATATCACCATATTTAATATATATATATATATATATATATATATATATATATATATATATATATATATATATATATTTATTGATATTTTACGTTGTCCATTGTTTTTCCGTTGCACTGACTTTATGAAGTTAATATATTACTATTGTAAGTAATTTTATCCACAATTAAATTCAATGATTTTACCTTGTGTGATGAGGCACATTTCGGTCACTTGATCATTGTCGAATCACTGATTTCTTTTTCTCAATTTTTCTTGTGTGGATGTTCGCTCCGTGATGTTGGTACTTGTTGACGTCACACACATTTCCTCTCGAGTCCCATGTATAATGTTTTTGAATTGTACGTTTTCTCCATATGTTGTTTGAGGATTCATTAAATTGTTGTGTATGTTTTTATAAATGTGGTATTTTTCTAGTGAGTTTAGTTCTATTGGGTTATTATTTATTTCAAGTATGGTTAGGTTATTTTCGTAATTTGGAATTTCATGTTTATGTGAAAGGTGCCTCATCACACAAGGTAAAATCATTGCACTTAATGCTGGATAAAATTACTTACAGTAGTAATATATTAACTTCATATATATATATATATATATGTATATATATATATATATATATATATATATATATATATATATATATATATATATATATAGGGAGAATGTAAACTAATAGAAGGGTTTGAAAAATATCAAGAGAGTCTTTCAAGAGTGATGGAAGGCGAAGATTTTTCTACATGCAAAACATAGTCGTACCCAGCGAAAAGTAGTATTCATTTAAAAAACATTGCTCGATCTGGGAACTTTAATTGTCTAATAAAAAATGTAAAATAAATATGATTCTGTGTTCATTGTAACAAAGTTTGAGCACTTGAAATTTATTTAACAAATATCCCATAAGTGTTTTTGAAGTGTAAACTTTTATAGCGACACCTATAAAAACTTATTGGATGGACATAGGACCTTAAACATACAATTTCCATCAGGTTACGCTATGCGTCGCCATAAATTAAACTAAATGATAACATATGATTTCATATATCAGCTGATTTTGTGTTATATTGATAAACAACTTTTGCATGTAGGCTATGTTACTTTATTTATTGAACATTGTTAAGGAAAAAGGTTATTATTGAATGTTTTTTATCAGCAAATAAATATTTTAATATAAATTTTAATAAATCTAAATACAAATAAATAAACATAACGACAACAATAAGCTATGTATTTTTAATTTAATTTTTGAAATGAAAATACGTTTCGGCGCCTCTAAATACGTCTAGGTAATTTTTCATTAGGAAAAATTAAATGGTCTCACAATTCAAAGTTTCTGTAGATGTGGCTATAAAAGTTTTAACTTCTGTCTCGGCTCTCCCCCGCATACTACAATCTATTTTTTTTTTTATTGAGACAATTTCCACCTTACGCCTCTCGGAAAAATTCCTAGATCGCCCCTGGTAGGGACGCCCATACTTAACATGAGCGCCGTAACCTAATTTCTAAAACTTTTATCTCTTATAATTTAACTCTATTTTTAAAACGCACAGATAAAAGCTGGTTGAGGGCCTGTGTTATAAGGAGGTAGCTAAGCGAGAACAATTGCGTTATATAACTTTATGGGACCCTAAGATAAGGACGGAATAGAGTGCTGCAAAGTGTTTTATTTACGCCTCGAGGCATGATGTTCTAAAGCGTCACAAGTGTTTCTGCTATATTTGTCTACACTTGAATGCCATTGTTAATTTGTAAGGGTCCTTCATTTCTCGTTTCAACGAGTTTATTAGTCTGGATTAGTTGTAGAAACAATGAATGGATGAACAGTGACGATAAAAGTTGCAGATAACTTGGGATTAGGCCTAAAGGGCGAATTAAGGCTTCACTGATCCTAGCCTAAATTTATTCGTGGGTTTCTTCAACAGCCATATCTTGGAGTCAAAGAGTGAATGGGGGATAGGGTGTAGCCATATCTGTGAGGTAAGGGGCAGACACGTCTCTCCACCCCTCGGTAGGTATACTATAGTTATGCATTCTGGTTGGTATTTACCGAGTGGTGTTGTGCTATACCGATTTACTTCCATTATTTTTTTAAAAATACAGTTCCATAGAGGTATTTCAAATTCTATCCAAATTATAAATAATAGACATATATATATATATATATATATATATATATATATATATATATATATATATATATATATATATATATATATATATATATATATGTATGTATAACATTTTATGTACATAATATAAATTCTCTTTCTCTCTCTCTGTCTCTCTCTCTCTCTCTCTCTCTCTCTCTCTCTATATATATATATATATATATATATAACATTTTATGTACATTATATATATATAACATTTTATGTACATAATATAAATTCTCTTTCTCTGTCTCTCTCTCTCTCTCTCTCTCTCTCTCTGTCTCTGTCTCTCTCTCTCTCTCTCTCTCTCTCTCTCTCTATATATATATATATATATATATATATATATATATATATATATATATATATATATATATATATAGTAACAAAATTATTTCAGTTGGAATATAAAACTCAAGTATTAAAATGCCGATAACGGGTGGCACAGTACAAAAGTTTCGTTCGATTTAGCCAATGCCTGCCCTTGGCAATAAAAACATTCGGTGACGAGCCTCCCAGTACTGGCTAGACGGGGTAGGTCAATCTGCATGCAAAACTTGACAGAAATGCAGGTGGTCTCCATCCTTCCGACCATCGTGGCAAAGTGGGCAGGTGTCGGTGCAGGTGCAGGTGAGCCTAAAGATAGTCATGTCCAGTCTACAAGCGAAACTCTGCCACAGCTCTCGCTCTTGGCAGATTGTTAGGGAGGGGTCTTTAGTAAAAAAGGTCTCCCACGTTTTTCCTTTACAGTCATGTTCATGGCAACCTTTCACCAGCGCTCCAACCATAGCCTATATTATGCCCCTTGCCGTGGCGAGAGACGTAAGGTTGCTCTTCGCGGGTTCCCCATTTCGCCAATATGTCCGGTTTTTCGTTTCCACAGATCTGAACCACAGATCTTTGCCTGAACCAAAGCCAGATCTGGTGTGGCTTTATGACCACATCCTTCCATAGCATCCTTAAGGTGTAGGAAGGACCTTTTAGACAGACCTGACTGAACTAAAGCCAGATCTGGTGTGGCTTTATGACCATATCTTTCCATAGCATCCTTAAGGTGTAGGGGGACCTGTTAGACAGACCTGACTGAACTAAAGCCAGATCTGGTGTGGCTTTATGACCACATCCTTCCATAGCATCCTTAAGGTGTAGGGGGACCTGTTAGACAGACCTGACTGAACTAAAGCCAGATCTGGTGTTGCTCTATGGCCGGCAAAGGATAGAAAAGTATCGCCAGACTGGAGCCGAATTAAACTTGTCGTCCCCATCAGTTATTCTATTGCTCGACCAGGAGCTTTCACGGTAGTACAGCCCCAGTTAAGGGAATGAGCGTTGAAATCACCAATCACTTTTGAATTTTGATGTCTTACTCGTTAGTTAATTGAAATGTACTACGCTTATTATTGGGAGGGTTGTACACCCTTATCACTTTGAAATTTTTGCCACTTTTCCAAATGTCCAATACTATTGCCTCGTGCTTGCCATTATCATTCATTTCATGGAATTTAGTATAGCTTTCAGCTAGTTCATATTTTGTGTGATTAGTCACATAATAACTCGTAGGAGACTCCGTCGCCGCTCCAGCTTCCACTATGATATAAACATCTGCGTCAACATTAGATAATACAAAGGTAATTGTAAACATAAAATAATTAATCTAAGGCTTTTGACTTAACAATGCTATAGAATCACAAAATATTGTGTTGTGTGTTAAAAGAAACAAGTACTGTTTCCGGCACACAAGAAGAGCCCTGGCCCAATACAGGTCAAAATGATATGGCCATTCCCAATAACATTTTTTTAACACAAAACGTCAGATTTGCAGAAACTTTCAACACAGAAACGGGATCGTATATAATTTATTTTGTACATCCTTTCGTAATAAAATTATTACTTTTAACTATATGTAAATGCTTCAATTACTTACTAAAATATAACTACTAAAACACTACAGTACGGTTAGGTTATGTTTGTAAGTCAGGAATACATCGACAGCGCATGCGCAGAACTGAAAACCGAGCGTGACTCATTTCTACGCCAGGGCTCTTCTCGTGCGTCGGTGACTATAGCTAGAGGGTCGCTAAAATACCGTTAGAGAAGGTTAGCGCAATGGCTTTAAGTTTGCACAAAATTATAAGTTTACCGTCAAGTAACGGTAGCCTATACATTTTTAAACTAGAGGTTACGGCTGAAGTGGTATTGCTTCTACTTGAGAAGGTGTTTTGTGATTGGTTGAAAGTCAATTGAGGTTTTATCAATAACTTATTATTAATTTTTATTAATGGATCATCCAGATTACAGTAAGCTCTTAAAAGACCCAGAGTATAATTACTAAATTGTATTAACTATTAAGAATTAATTAAGGCTTGAGTTGAGCTAGTTAACTATTCCGTAAAAGAAATTCTTTCTTTCTTTGAATTTATTTTGTAGTCGTTAAATATGTTTAAAGTAAGACGGATTTAACTAGAGTTTGTCACCAAACATTGTGTTATTTTATAATACCTAGTTAGAAGTTTTCCAAAGTATATATATTTTTTATTTATTAAAAAAATTATTTTGCTAAACTAAAAGTAGCGCCCAAATCCAAATATTGCCCGGTTACTTCAGTTGACATGGTCCTTTTCTGTTTATAAAAATATTTTGAGCGATCGAAAACACAACTTTACTACCGACCATTTGGAACAATACCTGATCGTTTGTATTTACAATAGTAGCAAAATGTAAAATCTTTTACTTCAGGTAATAAATAGCTCGTACATAGATATTAGAAATACTGATTAAGTGACTGTGATTTGATTATTATTGAATTTTGTAGTCCTTTACGTTCGGTGAATCTTATTAATCAACTATAGTTTATGACTATCCGAACTTTAAATTTAGTAAATTTGTTAAGACTTACTGAGACAGAACGTTTTCGATCGCTATGTACCGATCTTCATCAGTGTCTTCTGCTTGGAGATGTTGGGTCAAGCGGTGACGGTTTTAAAGGCAGGTTTTCGATAGTATCAAAGAGTATGTGTGATTTGTATTGTGTTTGTTCGTTTATTATGTTTGTATTTTGTGTTTTTGTGTGTCTGTAAATTTCATATTGTTCTAGTGTATTGAGATGCGGTCCTTTTTTGTTGATGTGTAGGATTTCTAGGTTATGGTAAATGTCTGAGTATTTGTGTCCTTTTTTAAATTGATTATTATGTTGATTAAGGAATAAAATATCTAAAAACATTATTATTTATTTATTAATTTATTATTATATTACATTCATATTATAAGGTTTTCATGCATATTTTAAGCATTTTTCATGAATATTTAGAGCTTTATATGTTGCATATAATCCGGTTTCTACTTATTAGTATCATTATGGTACCTCCTCTTGGACTTTAGACTATCGGAGGTCTGGCTCAGGGTAGAAGATGGTTCCGGGAAGTGATTAGATAGTTATAGCTTTGTAAAGCACGGTTACCCCCTCCAAAAGGATTATAACGTTTTATTTTAACCTTTTGTAGGTAAACAAGTAGGTTTACAATTCCTACTTAGGTAAAAAAATATTTCTGTTACTTTTTATTATATTATTAAAATTTTCAATCGTTAATTAAATACTCTTTATTCATCCATTCAAGTTCAAATACATTTTTTGAAACTTATAGTGAACGACACTTACTATTAATATAGTTTTTTTTTCAAATATTAACTCATTAATTAAATTTAATAATGAACGAAGGGAGAAATTATTTTCACATAAGGGACAAAAATATGAATATAATTATTTCGTCCCACTTGGCTTAAAATAAGTTATACCATATGATTTCATAAAACAGCTGATTTTATGTGGTAGAACAGCTGTTTTAACGCACAGGTTATGTTGCTTTATCTATATAAATTGTAATTATTTAATCAAAAGTAAATAAAATATAATTATTTCGTCCCACTTGGCTTAAAATAAGTTATACCATATGATTTCATAAAACAGCTGATTTTATGTTATGTGATAGAACAGCTGTTTTAACGCACAGGTTATGTTACTTTATCTATATAAATTGTAATTATTTAATCAAAAGTAAATAAAATATAATTATTCCTTATTGACATAAGTAGGACTTGACTTTAAAAGATTTTTGTTTATATTACTTGTGTTTGTAAAATGAAAAGCCCTGGAAAATAAGATTTTCCTGTTGCATTATTGTCTGTTTGGCATTGCCTTTCTGTCGTTCCAAACTCACAGAACCGCCGCGGGAACTGCGCAACAGGTGGAGCTTACGTTCGCTGTGATAGCCCTGATTTACACCACTACCGATAAAGGGTTTGACGCAAGATTTCAGAAACGTTGTAATACTAAACCTGACGTCTGCGCCTAATGTATAACTCATTTTCAATTATATTTGCTCGAAACTAAATTCAATGAGGACAGCGTAAATATTCCTACCAATACAATTAGCATAATTGTAAGATGATCTCCAAGATCACAATACATCTGGAAAAGTTAATCTACAAAATTGTGCAACATTAAAACCTTATTCACATTTAGATGACGAAGTCCTTATAATAATAGAATACGATTATAACAATAAAATTATAATTAGGGATGGGCCGATTCCGATTCTCGATTCCAGGAATCGTCGATTCTAGGTGGTATCGAGGAATCGTTGATACTCGATTCTTCATCATAAAAGTGTCGATTCCGATTCCTATTATGGTAACTATTAAAATATGCGTGTTGAGTAATTTATTACCAAAGAAAATTTATTACCAAAATTTATTATATTTGTGTGGAAAAATAATTAATTACCAACTATGCCTTATTTATGTATTAGTTGATTTGAATGAATTAAATGATTAAAGTAAACGAAAATATTATTATTTATGAAGCAACAGCAATCAAGATCGTAACCATTTCTGGTCGTTTGACATCGCTCGTCTCTCTCTCTCACTAAATGTCGAACAAAAGATAAAACAGTACAACAAAAGAACAAAACATAAAAAAGTACAGTAAAAACTCGATAAACCGTCACCGTCGAAACCGTGGCCACGACAGTTGAGCGAATAGATGGATAATAGATACACTGTATTATTCCTCTGAAACTTAACCTTAATAAATTATATTATAGACAGATATCACTCTCATTGTTGAAGATTTTGTGTAGCCTATTACATTAAAACAGAACTTTTAAAAGGTTTTGCCATATGACCAAGATGTTAACTAAATTAATGATTAGAGAACTTAGTGTGTAAGCTAATATAACTTGAAAGTATCGAGAATCGAGAATCGACTAAAGAATCGAGAATCGAAAGGAAAATTTTAGAATCGGAATCGGAATCGGAATCGAAAATTTTAGGAATCGGCCCATCCCTAATTATAATACAAACAGCAATTTAAAAAATTAATACTAACCGAAATTGAACGTAGGCAGTTACCCCTTCAATCTATAGCATTGAATACAAATATTAATCTTTTAAAAAAGTTACTTTAATTTTTGGAGGGGAAACGACAATACATTCACAATACCTTTTTGTACTGGTGAAAAACATTCACTAGCGTCATATTTCCGAAAATGAACGAACTATCCCGAAAATTTCCGAAAACAAACTGAGCTCTTATAAACGAGTTTGTTAACGTAGACGTTTTCGTCTTCACTTAGAGGTTATTTCGAGGTTATGTCTGTTTTGCATAAATCTTAATGATGCTAACAAAAATTTTAAATACAATTTATCGCTACAGTTTATCTATTAATCCATATAAAATGTAATTTAAAAATTCACTCAAATTACATCTTTAAATATTTGAAGATAAAACGTTGTTACAACTATGAATCGTTTTTGGATGAAACAAAACTTTCAGTTAGCGTCAGGTTTCCGGATATGAACGGATTATTCCGAAGATTTCCGAAAACAAATACACAGCTCTTATAAATAAGACGGTTAACGTAGACGTTTCTTCTTTACTTAGAGGTTATTTCGAGGTTATGCCTGTTTTGCATAAATCTTAATGATGCTAACAAAAATTTTAAATACAATTTATCGCTATCGTCTCTCTATTAATCCATATAAAATGTAATATAAAAACTCACTCAAGTTACAATATTTTGCAATAAAACTTTGTTACAAATATGATTCGTTTTGCGGATGAAAAAAGCTTTCAGTGAGCGTCTGGTTTCCGAAAATGACCGAATTATTCCGAAGATTTCCGTAAACACTCTTATAAATGAAACGGTGAACGCCAACAGCTGTTTATTTATTTGAAGGTTTATTATTATTATTATTATTATTACTAAAACTCTGAGGGACCTTATCGGTGTAGAGCACATAGCTGCAGCCTTTGTACCCTCTTCCCCTCCCTACCACAGGACTAGCTTAGTGGATACCTACCTCTTTGCAGAAATCAAGTACCCACCTGTTGCTAAACCTTCTGTTATCATCTGGTGTACATACCTGCCAGCCAAACCACTTTCTCCTTGCAGCTCCCAAAGCAGGGCACTCACAGAGTACGTGGATTGGGCTTTCCTCTTGGTCCTCGTCGCATCTCTTGCACACAGGGGACCTAGATTTTCCAATTTTGTATTGGAACCCCCTCAGATTCCCATGGCCTGTGACCATCTCTACAGTAGCTCTGAGTTGATGTCTACTTAAGAAGAGTAGTTCTTTGCCCCACAAATCTCCTGAGTAACCCCACAGTACCTTGGATTTGTTACACCCCAAGGTTGCATTCCATTCTTCCCTGCACAACCTGTCTATATGTGCCGTGATCCTTTTGCGCCCTTCCTGAGGCGGTATGCCCACTTCCCTCAGAAACGGTACTTGAGTTATACACCCTTGTTTTGCTAAGGCGTCAGCTCTCTCATTCCCTATCCAGCCAGAATGTCCTGGAATCCAGGTTAGGTTGAGTGAAGTATACTCACTCAGCTCTGCTAGAGAAGCCATAGTCTCAGCCACCAAGCTAGAGCTGGTTCTAGCCTTACCTAAAGCCTTCAGAGCTGCCTGACTGTCCGAGCAAATCCAGATGGTCTTGCCCCTCCTGCCAGACCCTATTATTTCCTCAGCACATAGTTTGATCGCGAGCACCTCCCCCTGGAAGACAGAGTTGCAGTCCTCCAGGCGATGACAAAATCTGTCTTGGTGTCTCGGTCCACTAAATCCTGCTCTCACTCCTTCCTTCATCTTGGACCCATCTGTGAACCAGATTTCACCATGTTTGTGTCTACACTCTGCCCATGCCTCTCTTGCAAGAATATGGATTTTGTAGTTTCCTTTTTCCCTTTTAAGAGGCAGTATCTTATCCTGAGGTTCTATCCAGAGCTCCTTCAGTGAATCCCCAATTAGCTGTTTATAACGTTTGCTATTTGAAGGTTATGTTTCAATAATTTTCAAATAAAATTCCCAACTTATTCACAAACTTTTGCATAGATGATTGAGTAATACGTTAGCCTATGATTTCATACAACAGCTGATTGTATTACTACAGGTTGGGTTAATTTATGTGTTGTGTATTGATCTATAGTTCAAATAAATTTTACTATTCAATATCATTCATCAGCTAATAAAAATAGTAGGCCAATGATTCGCTTCTATTTCTGAAGTGAACACTTTAGTCGCTTGTGTATCTTTAAAAAAAACTTCAAAAGAATTTTTTAAATATTTTTTTTTTCATTAAATACTATATTACACTTTTGCTATTACTTGCGACCAAACATTTTGTTAACTAAAAGTTGTTAAATTGTTAACTTACACTTGGAGGAAACGTTTTCGTCTTACGACTTTTTCAGCCTCGTATTTTTGCCGCTAGGAATGCTGCAGTTGCCCTTCCTCGGTACCATTATTTTGGAAGTTATAAGTGATGTGATCGAAGAGTACGTGTGATATGTGCCGTGTTTGTTCATTTAGGATGTCATTTTTTTATTTGTTGCTATGTCTATATATTTCATACAAGGCCATAAATTAAACACACTATAACAGTATGAAATATATAGACATAGCAACATACATAAAAATGACATCTTAAATGAACAAACATGGCACAGATCACACGTACTCTTCGATCACATCACTTCTAACGTTCAAATAATGGTACCGAGGAAGGGCAACTGCAGCATTCCTAGCGGCAAAAATACGAGGCTGAAGAAGTCGTAAGACGAAAACGTTTCCTCCAAGTGTAAGTTAACAATTTAACAACTTTTAGTTAACAAAAAGTCTGGTCGCAAGTAGTAGCAAAAGTGTAATAAGAATTAACAACCAGCTCGTCATGATCAGCAACAAGGTTTCGATATTAAATACCATCTATATAAACGTGCTAGATTTTTCATTAAACGTTTCACTTTTGTAGCCCCGCCCACGATAGATTGTTAGTGTTTATTGTATTATAGTAGCACAAGTTACCATCTGTGCTTATAGTTTGTCGTGAAGGTTATGGAGAACTTGAATGTTTGCCTAACGAACGAGTCATATGCTATATACAGAACTAAATCGTTCCTAAGTTATCTCATTAAAGATATGTGCTACTTAATTAGTTATTGTAAACTTACACTAAGTATGTCATTAATTAGGAACAAATATTAAATTATTTAACTATTCGGCAACCAAGAAGGAACGAGGAAGAAAATGGTAGTTCCTAGAAAGGTTACATTGTCTACATGTCCAGCTCCTTAAGGTCTAAGGATGGGTTATGTCTGTCTAGGAACAAGTACCGAGTATGAGGGTCCGGCCCTAGTGTAAGGCCAGCCGTGAGTGGATAAAGGTCCGTTTGCACCCCCCGGAATAAACTAATCGGACGGTGTATCGGGGTAGGGAAACCTGGCCAAGGAGGTCTTGAAGTAGTTCTGATAAAGCTGTCCCTGGTTGGAGTTCGTCTCGACCAGGGGCGAGCCGGTGACCAGTCTAGGCCTTACAGTAACGTCACAAGGCACTTGCATACTGGTACCACGGGTCGTGACTCCAAGCCCTCAGAGTCGAGCCTGACGCTAGTTATTCGGGCAGGAGTCACGAGTTTCAGGTAGCATTTGTCGGAGTAGAGGTTTTATACATTAGAACTGAAAGTCCCGAGCGTAGGATCTTGTGGTCTGGTACACGGATATCGAATCGACAGTCTGGACGCCTTGTTAAATTCTTTAGTTTCTACATCTCTCTTCTTCTTTTCACACCGGAATGATCCGTCGTCCCACCTGTTTCTAGTGAAATATATCTGTGACCTGCTCAACAAGGGTATATAGGGCTCTCAGAGGGAAGTCCCAATGGGTCTACATGTCCACCTTCGCTTGTTTCCACTGTACTATCCATTTTGCAAACATCTGTCTGATGTGTTTATAGGTTGTTACTAGTAAGCAAGACTAGTTTATTGTAACTCTGACGTGGGCAGTACACAGGCGGCCTTCTTGTAAGAGCTTCCCCTCCAGGTCCAATAGTTGGCTTCAAGTATTGACCCTACTCATGCAATACCATAACCTTCCCTTATTTCCACTATCGAGGGAACTTTAAGCCCTACCAAATTCCACTTGTTCTCTTAATACTTGTTCCAACAACAGGAGCAAAGGTTAGGCATCCTCTAGGATCCCGATAGAAAGAAGTTTACTTGAGACACGCAACTGTACAAATTTCGTCTCAAAATATCCGAGTCTCTGAAAATCCGTATTCCGGAGCAACCTTAACTGTCCCCGCTTACTACCTGGTCGATGAGTCTCAGAATATCCGAGGCCATAGTATAGTTGGGCAAATTAAAATTATGGGAAAAGGCTAGCACCAGCCGGGATTGCTTGTCCTTTTATAAACGGTGCCTAGATGAGGTAGGTTAGTTAAGGTTAGGCTTTGGTTAGGTTAAGTTAGGTTAGGTTAGGCTTTGGTTAGGTTAGGTTAGGTTAGGCTTTGGTTAGGTAAGGTTAGGTTAGGTTAGACCTTGGTTAGAACTAACAAGTAACCGGTTAGGTTAGGTTAGGCCCTGGTTAGAACTAACAAGTAACCGGTTAGGTTAGGTTAGGCCTTGGTTAGGTTAGGTTAGGTTAGGTTAGGTTAGGCTTTGGTTAGGTTAAGTTAGGTTAGGTTAGGTTAGGTTATAGGTTAGGTTAGGTTAGGTTAGGCCTTGGTTAGAACTAACAAGTAACCGGTAAGAGTAACCCAATGTTAGTTGTAACCACCCTGGTCCTTTGTTATGTTTACTCAGTGTTTTGTTACATTCAACTACATCAGCTGTTTATACACAACTATCTTTTGGTTAGCAGCAACCTAATTTATCGCTAAATAATTTACCGTTTTCAATAGCTTCTGTTCTTAAGTATGTTTGTAGGGGAAATTTGAACCGAGGAAGTTGGTTATGTCAACTATTTTCTGTTATCATTTACTGAGTAGTTTTCTCAGTGTGGGCGACTCTAAGCCATATCAAACCATACTTATAGATTATGTCGTATCTCCCTAAAGTGTGAAATGCCTTTGCGGAACTTTCTTGTGGGGATTTTAAGACCGTAAAATAGACCTGTCGGATATTTTAAAACTAATTATAGGCGTTTATTCTCCTTGTGAATATTTTGATACTGTTTTTTTTACCGTTTTCGTGCAAGATATTCCGCACGAACCGTGCACGACTCCCTTTATAATCTGTCAGAGGGAGCTTCATAACCCTAACTTCACCTACAATTCACCCTTCTTTCTTATACTTTGTACGCTATAATATTCGTACCGTATGCAGCATTAAAATCACTCACTTTATCTTAAATAGCTCCATAGGTTTGTTAGTAAATTAATAGCAACGATTAGGCTTATCCTAAAATAAGCATGATGCGATATGTTTCTACTCAGTTAATTATATTTAGTTTTCATCGAATACAAATTGTGTTGGCAATACTATAACTCAGAGCAGATGTAGGCCTCCAAGTTATCTGCCTACCTCTGACAGGTTTTCAGTGTTTACTCTCGCACAGATAACATACTATACTAATAATAGACTTGGAACACCTACCGTGACGCTGGCTACATATCTATAGCGATGTTGCGTGGCCGTGTTACCTGTTAGCTTCAAGTGCTATCTAACAACGCCATAAATCAACCAATAAATCCAGTTTAATTTTTTTAACAATGGAAAAGATTCTAAAAATAGTTGTACTATCGTAGCATTTAGAGGTTTATTTTAAAAATACACTCGACTCTATTGTGAATGGAAGTTGATTTAAATTAGAAAATCGTCAGAATACGTTTAAACCTATTACAATCGCCACTTTAAAACTTCCGGCGTAATATTGAATACTCTAAGCTCTAGCTAGACCCATCTGCCACTCCTTACCGCTTTTCTTTGCAATTAGAGTTCAGATACGTCTTCATGATGTACACACCCCTGGGAGGATGTCCTCTATCCTATCAGGATGTGCTATGTCCTCTATCCTACCAGGATGTGCCATGTCCTCTATCCTACCAAGATGTGCCATGTCCTCTATCCTGCCAGGATGTGCCAAGTCTTCTATCCTACCAGGATGTGCCATGTCCTCTATCCTATCAGGATGTGCTATGTCCTCTATCCTACCAGGATGTGCCATGTCCTCTATCCTACCAGGATGTGCCATGTCCTCTATCCTACCAGGATGTGCCATGTCCTCTATCCTACCAGGATGTGCCATGTCCTCTATCCTACCAGGATGTGCCATGTCCTCTATCCTACCAGGATGTGCCATGTCCTCTATCCTACCAGGATGTGCCATGTCCTCTATCCTACCAGGATGTGCCATGTCCTCTATCCTACCAGGATGTGCCATGTCCTCTATCCTGCCAGGATGTGCCAAGTCTTCTATCCTACCAGGATGTGCCATGTCCTCTATCCTACCAGGATGTGCCATGTCCTCTATCCTGCCAGGATGTGCCAAGTCCTCTATCCTACCAGGATGTGCCATGTCCTCTATCCTACCAGGATGTGCCATGTCCTCTATCCTACCAGGATGTGCCAAGTCCTCTATCCTACCAGGATGTGCCATGTCCTCTATCCTACCAGGATGTGCCATGTCCTCTATCCTACCAGGATGTGCCATGTCCTCTATCCTACCAGGATGTGCCATGTCCTCTATCCTGCCAGGATGTGCCAAGTCTTCTATCCTACCAGGATGTGCCATGTCCTCTATCCTGCCAGGATGTGCCAAGTCTTCTATCCTACCAGGATGTGCCATGTCCTCTATCCTACCAGGATGTGCCATGTCCTCTATCCTACCAGGATGTGCCATGTCCTCTATCCTATCAGGATGTGCCATGTCCTCTATCCTACCAGGATGTGCCAACGTTTTGATCACTTTTATTAAGCACTAAAAACAAGATTGAAATATTCAAGCCAAGGTACAACGGCGCAGTTTAGGACGTTACGACGAGAGAGCCTCTTCCAGGGCACTTGCAGTCCAAAGAATGAACTAGGTACAAGTTCTTTGTGAACTGGTTCTGGATCAAAAGGAACGGTTCAGATTTGCAGAAATTCACATGAAAAAAAATAAAACGATTTTTTACAAATATACCACGAACCAAACCAAGTGGATTTGCCCAAAAACCTCTTAAAAGTTATAAATATGGGTTTGACAGTTTTAATGACCTAATGTTCCAAAAGGTACTGATTAAAGATAATTTTCAAGAAGTGTTTTTTTTTATTCCTTATATTAGCTCAGCCCTTGATGTTAATACAGTTTTTTTAAATATAAATTCATCAATTAAATTAAATAATTCATTTGAGTTTCATATGAAAGGAAACAATTTCACAAAAGGGGCAAGGTATGCAATATAGTTATTTCGTCCCATTTGGCTTAAAATAAGTGATAACATACGATTTCATAAAACATCTGATTTTATGTTATAGGTTATGATAGAACAGCTGTTTTAACGCATAGGTTATGTTACTTTATTCATTAATTGTAATTAATAAATACAAAGGAACTAATATAAAATTTTTCCTCGTTAACCAGAGTAGGAATTGACTTTAAAATATTTTCATATGAATTGTTTGATTTTTACGATCATCCCGTAAGAATATTATCGTCGAATTATAGGCAACCACCTTGCATAACGGATAGTGCTAAAGGATATGGGAATAAAGTCTTCGCGGAGCATTGGTAGCGCAGACCCACTCTCTAACAGACGTACAGTCTAACGGACCTACTCTCTAACGCACCTACTCTCTGAGGGACCTAATCTCTACCAGACTTACTCTCTAACGGATTTACTCTCTAACAGACCTACTCTCTAACAGACCTACTCTCTAACATACCTACTCTCTAACGGACCTACTCTCTAACGCACATACTCTTTAACAGACCTACTCTCTAACAGACCTAACTTCCAACAAATTTACTCTCTAACAGACCTACTCTTTAACAGACTTACTCTCTAACGGACCAACTCTCTAATGGACCTACTTTCTAACAGACCTACTCTCTAACGGACCTAATTTTTAACGGACCTACTCTCAAACAGACCCACTCTCCAACAGACCCACTCTCTAATAGGCCCACTCTTTAACAGATCTACTCTCTAATAGACCCACTCTCTATCAGACCTACTCTCTAACAGACCCACTCTCTAACAAACCCACTCTCTAACAGACCTACTTTCTAACAGACCCACTCTCTGAGAGACCTACTTTTCAACAAACCCACTCTCTAACAAACCCAATCTCTAAACAGACCACTCTCTAACAGATCTACTCTCTAACAGACCTACTCTCTAACAGACCTACTCTCTAATAGACCCACTCAAACAGACCCACTCTCCAACTGACCCACTATCTAACAGACTTACTCTCTAATAGACCCACTCTCTATCAGACCTACTCTGTAACAGACCCACTCTCTAACAAACCCACTTTCTAACAGACCCACTCTCTAAGAGACCTACTTTTCAACAGACCCACTCTCTAACAAAGTCATAAACATTTGCTTATTCCTTACCAGATAAATCAGTATATAGTGACACGAGTTAAAGGTCTGAAAAACAATGTTGAGTGATCAATGAATCTTTCTGAAGCAAGAATTGAAAAAGACTGTGATTTTAACGTTTGGTCGTGTTGGGTGTTATTATTTTGTTGTCCGGCTTTCGTCCACCTATAACAGCTTATTACATACACGCGTGAACAAATACATGAGAGGAAGATTCCTGTCCTGTGACGTCGGTAACACAGCAGCACCTGGCCACGTGACCGCGGCGAGCTTTGCCATACCACAGGAATTTCAACTCTTGTAAACGCTTGGCTGTTTATTTATCATTTTGTTCTATTTCCACCGGCTGATATTTGGCACTGTTCTACGCTACTTTTACATCAGCTGTTTAAATAAGCCAGATGTTTTAGCAATACAGAGATTAAGGTAATCTATGCGCAAAACTTTCCACCTAGCTACACATTAGTTTGCTTTAGGGCTGTAGCTAAATGCGTACGGAATTCCGTTCTGCATTTACAAACTGTTGGAACCGTCTTGGTAAAAATATCGAATTCCAATACTTTGTCAGAATCTATATAAAATGATGAAATCGAACAAACCAATTAAAAGTAATGCTTTTGTAAAAATAAACCCATTTACACACTTGAACATAATAAAATATGTGAGCACGGGCGACCCTATTAAACAAAAAAAAAGTGCTACTATAGGGAAGTGACACATATTAATATAACTTCAAATGTTTCAGTAGTTAAAAAAAGATTCTATTAAATAAAAACTTTAAATTTCTATTTGTTTTTACATTGTCTATAATATTGCAAATACGTAATATAAAAAGATTTCAATTCCTACTTCGATCAGCAAAGAAAAATTTTACTTTAGTTACATTTTATTATTAATTACAATTAATATAAATAAAGTAATATAACCTATGCGTTAAAACAGCTGTTCTACTACATAACCTATAACATATAAATAGCATTTAATTAATTAATATTTGAAAACATGTATTAACATCAAGTAACATCTACTACAAATTTTAAAAACATGTAGGGCTATTTGAACTTGAGTGGATGAATAAAAAGTATTTGATTAACGATTGAAAATTTAAACAAGATATATATATATATATATATATATATATATATATATATATATATATATATAATAAATTATTAATTAGATTTTTTTTTTGAAGATGCTGGTACTATTTTATCGGCGAAAAGCTTTGAATAAATATATTCATTAAAAGTATTCTTGTTTTGGAAATATTTTTAATTTATTAACTATATTACAAGAAAACATATCACCATATTTAATATATTTAATATATATGTGTACATGTATATGCTATATACATATACATATATACATTACATATATATATATATATATATATATATATATATATATATATATATATATATATATATATATATATAAGGCCTATATCTTGCATTATTGTATTATTCATTCCTGATGATGTTGGTACTGTTTACCAACGAAAAGCTTTGAATATAAATTAATAAAATATTCTTGTATTTGAATAACCTATGTTGTTTTAGATTGAACAAGAAAACATATTTTATATTTATATATATTGATCGTTGGATGAATTTTTGTTCTTGTTAAATGTATATGCTTGAATAATATTTTCATTAACAAGAATATATAATTTTTTATTTTTCCTAATATTTTACCAAGCTAAATAAATGAAGCTTTTCGTTGATTTGCAGTATCAGCGCTCTCAAACTTACAAGTAAAGAGTTCCGCTACTAGATTCTGACTGCTCATATAATTGCACTCTGCCCAAAGGATCAGCCAAATGCTTATCTTATCTGCTGGATTATACCACTGCCAATACTTACTTTCTATTTGTTTTATTTTTTAAGATATCATCCAATATACTAAAAATAGTGTTATGTTTTGATTTTATTTGTCTTTGTTCTTCAATAAGTGTATGTTTAATTTAATTTTTTTATTTCTAAATTTTCAATGATATTTATTTTTAACTCTTTTTGTGAACGTTTAATTAATTTCAAATGATTTGCTTCCGGAAAGTCATGATTCATTTCCAATACAAAGTGTCACTAAATTAGATTTTTATATATATTAGGTTTTATGTATGCAGTTAAATGTTCTTTATATCTTTCTTTTATTTTGTTTATAGTTTGTCCAACCTAGTATTTTTGACACATTATAGATTTGATATTATAAATACCACTCATATTCAATTTATTAATTGTATTTAATATATTATTTATTTTAATGTTTGTGTAAAAAGCTAGCTTGATATTAGTGTCTTTTAATAATTTTACAATTGATTTGCTTTCGTATCCGGTAAATAAGAATTTGGACAAATAGTTTCTTTAGGATTTGTTGTATAGTTGTTTTTGTTTATATAATTACCTAAATTTTAATTATATTACTATTTAATTTATTCATTGTTTCCTTTTTATATCCATTTTTTTTGCTATTTGGTATATATATATATATATATATATATATATATATATATATATATATATATATATATATATATATATATATATAACAAAATGTCAATTCTTGTGTAACAATGAAAAAATAAGAGAAATACTAATACAAAAAAACTTATTGAATTATACAATTCAAAGCCTTTCGTTGGCAAACAGACCCAACATCCTCAGGAATAATAAAACCTGAGGATGTTGGGTCTGTTTGCCAACGAAAATCTTTGAACTATATAATTCAATAAGTTATTCTTGTATTAGTATTTCTCTTATTTTTTCATATATATATATATATATATTATATATATAATTTATATATATATATATATATATATATATATATATATATATATCGCAATATGTATTCTTGTGTAATTATAAAGAACTAAGTCAAAATACAAATACAAGAATTATAATTGAATTTACAATTCAGTAAATTCAATTATAATTCTTGTATTTGTATTTTGACTTAGTTCTTTATATATATATATGCCGATACGTATTTCTTCACGGATAAAAAAAGATGAATAGTTATTATCAGGAATACATCCGTTCATTCTGCAGTGAGATTTTATGGACTGCAGAATGAACGGATTTACTTCTGATAGTAACTATTCATCATATATATATATATATATATATATATATATATATATATATATATATATATATTATAAGGAATTTAAAAAGGAAACGTTAGGATTGAAGGATTGACTCAGAAAGACGTAAGGTATTTTAAAGGTTACAGCTGATCCAAAAATTATAAATTTCGTAAAATACTAATTTAACCTCACTTTAGAGCAAACACAGAACTTTACAGTTTAATTTACTATGTTAAATATAGCTTAACAATAAAGCTACAAAATACCCGGTTATGACAGATTTTTTAAAAATAAAAAGTAATAAATTTTCCAAACTAAGGTAATCCGATAAAGCGAGAAACGTAAAATTCCCTGGCATCTTGTGGCACTGCGGCAAGAACATACGCCAAGATGAAAACCCCTTAGTTTATCAACCGGTAGTTTGCATTAGTAAAATATTTCGCTGCTGCAATAACATATTCTAAGACGAAAACTACTCGATTTGTGAACAGGTTAGTTTATATTAGTAAAATTTTGCTCATCTGGAATGACATACTCCAAGATAAAAACCACTCGATTCGTCAACCGGTTAGTTTGCATTAGCAAAATATTGTTGCAGCTGTAATAACATACTCCAATGTGACACCACTTGGTTGTCAATCGGTTAGTTTGCATTAGCAAAATATTGCGTTGCTGCAATAACATACTCCAATTTGAAAACCACTCGATTTGTCAACCGGTTAGTTTACATTAGTAAAATTTTTCTATGCTGTAATAACATACTCCAAGATGACACCACTTAGTGGTCAACCGGTTAGTTTACATTAGCAAATCTGTAATACCTTTATAGTTATAGTAATATAAAACATCACCTATTCTGACTTATAAATTATGTTGACACTAACATTCGTGTATACTAACCGATGGAAAGGCGCGGGGAGACATCGATATTGGAAGACAAAACAAGAACCCTAAAGTAATCGGTGCAAGTGAAGGCAACTTGAGCAATATTATGACTTATAAGATCAATTTTTAATATAAATGAGGAACTTTACGTTACAAGCAGCTTTGTGGGCATAGTCAAATCTCAATAATTCGCAGTACAATGTAGTGAAAAACAAAGTAAATTTGCATGATTTAATGCGGAATATGGAGATTTGTCTGTAGTAGCAATGCCTTGGAGAATATTCGGATCCACAACAACTCTCCCATACGCACGCAAAGGTGGCTGGTCTCTGCGTTTGACTTGGTTCTTAGTTACCCTATTACCTTATTGAAAAGTGATAAAATTGTTTTTATATTAAGGTAATAAAATTAGTTATGTTTTCCTTCATGGCAACAGTACTTAGTCAAACCTACTCAGGAAATTAATCTTTATATTGCGTAGTAAAACTATCTTAATTACTGGCTTTATCGCGATTTCACAAAGTTATGGCTTTAGTTTATGGATATTTTGATTATTGTTGGTAGTGACTTGATTCAACAAGGGGTTTCAGTCTGTTTCACAGCAAATATTAATATTAGTAATTTTTCAAAAATTTTTTTTCAAGAAAAAAAGAAACTCAAAAAAGGGGAGAGAAGGAAATTTATTTATTAACTGAATTTAAAGGGAATTTTTATAAAAACTAAAAGTGGCATTTGAAAATCAGAATTATTTCTTTTTGGAAATATTTTATTTATTCAATTCCTTGTAATATAGTTACTAACAATGCAACATAGTTATTTCCTTCCATTTGGCTTAAAACAAGTGATAACATATGATTTCACAAAAGAAATGATTTTACGTTATAGCTTATGTGGTAGGTGATATTTTTATTGTTTACAAACGAAAAGCTTTAAATAAAAATTAAGAAATAATTCTTGTATTGAACAACCTCGGTGTTTTTGATATATATATATATATATATATATATATATATATATATATATATATATATATATATATATATATATATGTATATATATATATATATATATATATATATATATATATATATATATATATTTAATAAATTTAAAATATTTCAAACACAAGAATACTTTTAATGAATATATTTATTCAAAGCTTTTCGCCGATAAAAAAGTATCAGCATCTTCAGGAAAAATAATTATCTAATAAAATACTTTTACAAAATTCATAGTCGAAATAATTCATACAAAATATATATATAGTCGAAATGTGCAATCACTAATAAAATACTTTTTATTCATCCACTCAAGTTCAAATACATTTTCTTAAACTTATGGTGGACGACACTTGATGTTAAAATAGTTTTTCCAGATATTAATTTATTAGTTAAATTTAATGAATAAATTTTGGTTTTAAATGGGACAAAAACTTTTCACAAAAGGGGTAAGGTATGCAGTATTGTTATTTCGTCCCATTTGGCTAAGTGATATCATAGGATTTCATAAAACAGCTGATTTCATGTTATAGGTTATGTGGTAGAACAGCTGTTTTAATATATTATTTATTTTATTTATATTAATTGTAATAATTTCATATAAAGGAACAAAAATTTAAAAATTGTTGACCTAATTAGGAATTGACTTTAAAATTATTTTTATTGTTTTACAGTTGATATTACTGGACTAACCATCAATTTTCCTTTGATAATTCCTACAAGCACTTGTAATAAGTATAGTTCGCCCTTTGGCGTTTTAGTTTATGTCTGCACTAACCATAAAAGCACACTGCTCTAGCTAGAAGTCCTTTGCAGTCTTCTCACCGTCTGCTGGTTGTACCAGTGCGGATAGGGGCGGACTCTCTCTGGCCCATATTCCGTATTTCCTCTGAAATCTTTGATATATTCAGATCTATAAATACTTTTATTTTTTATATCCAAGGGATACTTACCATGTCCCTTAGTACCTAGTTCTTGAATGCTGAAGAATCCCACGTTCTATTCCTTTGCAGATTCTCACTGTTTGACTGATTCAAGTTAGGCAGTGAACAATTAGGGGCTTTTCAAAGTGTTTAGGGCGTGCATGAAAATAATACTCTTATCTAAACAAATTTACAGTAAAACAAACATAATATTTCTATAAAAAAGGCAGTGGCTGTGGTATTTTCCCGGATTTGTAGACATTTGAAGTTCAAGAATTAAAAAAAATTCTCTACGTTGGAAACCACGCTAGAAACATATGGCTTTAAATTTTACAAAATGAATAAAACAGGCCTTTTTAAAACAGCTTTAAAAAGTAAAAATAAATAGAAGTAGCATATGTTTGTAGTGATGAATATATTTTAAGTTGTGTCTTTATAGAATGTCCCGGATGGCGTGTAGACGCATCTGTTCCCTACGCTTGTGAACAGGTCTGTCTACTTCAGCTAAGCAACCCTGTCCCACGCTATTCCGCAATTTCCCCTACCTAGTATCAGGAGACCGTTAGGTCCTCTACTTAATCCCACCTACACCCTCCCCCAGGGTGTTTCCCCCCGGCTTTATCCTACCTATATCCACAATCTCATATCCCACATCGCCAATAATACATTGTCTGATCCCCCCTTAAAGCATGTGTATTTAAACTGTGAAATGAGTTTAACGCCTTGTAAGTAAGTTCGTCTTACTTCCGCAACCCGAGTGCTAACCAATCTCCACAAATACGTCCGCTAATTACTTCTCGCAAAAAGGCCTCCAAACGGCGTAAGGTCAGATTGAAGTGTAAATAACTCAAAAACCTAGGCAATGGCCTCGCTCTAGTAATGTGGCAAACACGCGCCTCTTGTTTACATTGCCTACAACGGAGCTCATGTGCGTAGAGGACGTTGCTACAGTCTGAGATGGGATGGGACTTGACTTGCGCTGGGATGCCATTACTTGCGATTTAAACGTTCTTTGAAAAGGGAAGTCTGTTTAAAGCCAAACTGTTCCAATACGGCACTGTATTCTAGTTAAGGTACAGTCACGCAAATTGAGTACTTGGCCCTACGAATGATATTAGAGGATTATTAATACAAGTAGGATTAAGGTAGGGGTAAATAATTATGTTAAAGGATATTGGAGTAATATTCTGACTTCACGAGTGTACGGATGCCTAACTGAATTCACCTACTCACTAAGCCCTGTTAGAAAAAGGAAATAAAGGGTAGTTAGATTCAGGCAGGGTTAAGAAAAAGGCCAAATGACAACTTGGCGCCGGGAATAGGGTAGTGATTGCATCGCGTGGGCAAGTTTAGTTCCCCTGATGTATAGACCTGCTCTTACCGGAGTGAGAGATGTCTTCCTCCCAAAGTGGGAAATGACGTCGCGGTGGTGGAAGCACTGTTAATCCCGGTTGCCATGGCATTTCACGGTGCGAAAGCCGTGTCAATAACTATTTAACGTGGTCCAATAGAATACCATTCTAATTTTAATTCTATTATGGTATGCGTGTAAAGAGAGCTTGAATTAACTCCATTTTCCCACACGACAGTGATATACAGAGGCCCTTGTAGCTTTGAACGTTTGGGTCCCTTATGCTGTGTAGTTAACATATCTCCATTTCTTGTTGATCAACCTGCCTTAACATTTCTTTTTTCCATTTATAATATTAAGTTTCCATCTATAGAAAAAGTATTACTTTTAGAAAATTATGAGTTGTTTAATAAAAAATCTGTCTGTATTCCAAACTTTGCAACACTGTATTCCAAACTTTGCAACACTGTGCTCTAAACTTTGCTACACTGTATTCCAAACTTTGCAACACTGAATTTTAAACTGTGCAACACTCTACTCCAAACAGTGCTACACTGTGTTCTAAACGGTGCAAAACTGTATTATAAACTGTACAACGCCGTATTCTATAAAATGTAAACTCTATTTCAAACTGTGCAACACTTTATTCTAAACTGTATAACGCTGTCTTGTACAAAAATGCAACACTGTATTCCAAACTTTGCAACACTGTATTCCAAACTTTGCAACACTGTGCTCTAAACTTTGCTACACTGTATTCCAAACTTTGCAACACTGAATTTCAAACTGTGCAACACTCTACTCCAAACAGTGCTACACTGTGTTCTAAACGGTGCAAAACTGTATTATAAACTGTACAACGCCGTATTCTATAAAATGTAAACTCTATTTCAAACTGTGCAACACTTTATTCTAAACTGTATAACGCTGTCTTGTACAAAAATGCAACACTGTATTCCAAACTTTGCAACACTGTATTTCAAACTTTGCTACACTGTGTTCTAAACTTTGCTACACTGTATTCCAAACTTTGCAACACTGAATTTCAAACTGTGCAACACTCTACTCCAAACAGTGCTACACTGTGTTCTAAACGGTGCAAAACTTTATTATAAACTGTACAACGCCGTATTCTATAAAATGTAAACTCTATTTCAAACTGTGCAACACTTTATTCTAAACTGTATAACGCTGTCTTGTACAAAAATGCAACACTGTATTCCAAACTTTTCAACACTCCATTCTAAACTGTACAACTGTAAAACTCTGTATTCTAAACATTGCAACACTGTATTCTAAACTGTGCAACATTATATTCCAAACTGTGCAACACTGTGTTCTAAACTGTGCAACACTTTATTCTAAACTGTATAACGCTGTATTCTATAAAATCAACAATGTATTCCAAACTGTGCAACACTCCATTATAAACTGTACAACACTGTATTCTAAACTGTGCAACGTTATATTTTAAACCATGTAGCACAGTATTCTATACAGGCCAACACTATATTCTAAACAGTGTTACACTGTTTTATAAACTGTATTTAATCAAAATAGTCAGATCCGGTTTTGAAAAAAGTGTTCGTCATAATTGGCGTACATTTGAAAGTTAATTTTTATTCTTTGGAGCCATAGAATATACTTAAAATAACGATATCAGCACCTCTACCCCCCCCCCCCTCTAATTGTAAGTATTAAATTAAAGCCCTATAAGTAATTTTCCTTTTTGTGAGACATAAAAAGTAAATACATTATTTGTTTTCTCTGTTGCAATCGTTGAAGCTAGTTTTAAGTGTTGTCAATGTAAACAGAAGAAAAGACTGAAAACAATAACTGTAAGGATTTCAGGATTAATTGTTTATAAAGTAATTAAATATTTAAAAGGAGAGATAACGCTAGTATTGCAAGTGATTAGTCGAAGATCGTTAACCAATGACCTTGCCGATAACGTGTTTACGTTATATAAACGCAGAGCGCGCTTCTGCCTTCAGTAGTACGTTGCAAGCAGAGAGAAGTTCACGTTGGAAGTAACAATGTGTAGTTCGGATTGTTTCATCCGTTGCTAGGTAACAATCTTTCCATCTCTCGTAGTAATTTGGTGAAATTTGAAGTTATAAATTTCTTTTAAAGTTCGGTTTTAATTTGTGACTTTTTTTAAAAAATCCACCATGCCTGGAATTTATAACGATTCGACCGCGTGTTTTCTGCAAAGGAGAGGCTACAAATTGGGAAAGAGTATAGGCGAAGGCTCTTACTGTAAGGTGAAGACGGCCCTGAAGATGTACGAGAACGGCGCCACGAAGAAGGTCGCGTGCAAGATGATCGACAAGAAGAAGGCGTCCAACGACTTTGTCACGAAGTTCCTGCCCAGGGAGCTGAGCATCGTGAAGGACATCAAACACCCGAACATCGTGGGCGTGTTGGACATTATAGACTCTAACGATTATGTGTATATTTTTATGAACATTTGTGAAAAGGGTGATTTGTTGGACTATATCAGAAACAAAGGACCTCTTCCAGAAGCGAAGGCCAAAGTGTTTTTTAGGTAAGTGTTTTATTTAATGGTATAATGTAGTTTTAGGTTATGCAACCTGCTTCACATAGACGGATAAAATAAAAATCATCCCAAGATTGAAAATACTCCATAGCTTTAGTCAAACGCAATAATATAACGGTACAAAAATATAATAAAACGAAAAAGACACACCACTTCAGTAAGTACCACTTCGGTCTGTAATAATTAAACTCATTTCATTTTAAATCTCACTGTAATATTATTCCAAAATACCTTATATTGAATTTTGCTAAATCTACTGAAATTTAACTCTCGGTGTCCAAAGGAATAACATAAATAAGTTATCTTTTCCTCGTGTTATCTTTACCTAAAATTAGTTTACGGGAAATTTCGAACCTTTGCTCTTTACCTATTTCCTTTGAAACTGTTCAAACTAGAATAACACTAACAGTAATATAAATGTATTTTAAATATATTGACAGAATATATTATAGAAGTTGAAACTAAAATAATAGAAGCGTTTTGTCTGTTATAAAATAAAATTAACTTTAAAAAATACATAAAATAATTTTAAATCAAACTTATTTACGTTTATAAATAATTTTGAAAGAATCTTAAACAATTTATCTTTAAACAGGTAGTTTATTTAATAATTTAAAATCACAAACATGGCTTTGTTAAATAAAAACTGTTTAAGTAGTGATAAGAAATGTGTTTTAAATGCACTCTAATAAAAAAAGGGTTTAAATAAATAAGATATGCTTGTTATATTAAATGTTAAACAAAGAAACTTGCAGTAATGATATAAGGTTTCATGTATTTAGGCTTTTAAATCTTATGGTGCTAGTATTTCAACTTTTTAATAACTTTTTGTTTACTTAATCAGTTAATCAGATAAAACAGAAATTGGTTAACAATCGAAGAACCACCGTAAATGTAAGAGTGTTACAAAAGAAGGTTACATACATAATTAGTTAAACTTTAATTCCCTAATCAGTACCAATTTACTTTTGCTTTAATTTGGACCGTGATAAACAAGACAAATGCTTTATACATTTTCTATATCAGAATACCTGTTTGCTTCAGCTGAAACATCTAACCACGTCAGTAAGGGAACATATGTTTTGGTTTTATAGGTGAACTTAAAATACCACATATTTCTGAACCATAAACTAAAGATAAAGTAGTAAAATATATAGTATAAAACATTAAAATCATATTACAATATAATGAGTTTATTAACAATGATTTATATTGTTATTATAGTTATTAAATTTTATTATTTTTTTAAATGTCTTCTATTTCATAAAGTTTAAAGTAAATACTGTACTCGGAAATTGGGTATGAGTAGTTATGTGGAACCATAATAGAGCTATTATTAATTTTAAATCTATTATAATTTACATTTAAGCCTTTTAGTATTATTTTAAAATATATTTATATCACCAACATTCTCTTTACCTCTCTCTCTCTCTCTCTCTCTCTCTCTCTCTCTCTCTCTCTCTCTCTCTATATATATATATATATATATATATATATATATATATATAATTCTGCCCCCTCTATCTATTCATCAATTTATATCTTTCTGTCTCTCTCTCTCTCTCTGTCTGTCTCTCTCTCTGTCTGTCTGTCTCTCTCTCTCTCTCTCTCTCTCTCTCTCTATATATATATATATATATATATATATATATATATATATATATATATATATTATTCTGCCCCCTCTATCTATTCATCAATTTATATCTTTCTGTCTGTCTGTCTCTCTCTCTCTCTCTCTCTATCTCTCTCTCTCTCTCTCTCTCTCTCTATATATATATATATATATATATATATATTATTCTGCCCCCTCTATCTATTCATCAATTTATATCTTTCTGTTTCTCTCTCTCTCTCTCTCTCTCTCTCTCTCTCTATATATATATATATATATATATATATATATATATATATATATATATATATATTATTCTGCCCCTCTCTCACCCTCCCTCTATTTATATCTTTCTGTCTCTCTCTCTTTCTGTCTATCTATACCTTTCTATCTGTCTGTCTCTCTCTTACATACACAGACACAGACACACACACACTCAAGTTTTAGTAGACATAACAAATGATCGGAAGTAAGAGCGATGAAGATCGTAACAAATATTTTTGGACTTGATTTATTCGTAGCCCTTACTATATGAAGCCCCACCGTCGGCGTAAATTTAGAAATGTTTAATTTAAGAAATGTCGAAACGCCCACCGTTTCTAATGAACAAACAAACAAAACTCTTTGATCGGGATTTCAAAAGCGATATAGGATACTTCAAATCTTAAACAGTTCATTTAACGGATCACAAACGAACCGTCTGAAAATAACCGATGTAATAGGTGAAGAAAGTCCTTTCGAAACAATAACAGATTAAAGTTCTGAGTACAAAAGTTCAAAGAACTTAGAAATATATACTAATAGTTTCATAACTTCATTGCTTTATAGAATGCAAAGGTGAGGATTAAAATCACTGTTATGTTTTACCAACTTTTATCAGGATAAGAAATTATAATTTTTCGTTCCCTTTAAAATAATAAAAACAAACGTAAAATAGAAAGAAACCTTTGCTTACAAAATTCTTAGAAACTTTAAACGACTCAACCCTTTACTTTTGCACTTCTACGCCTCGTTTTGCACCAAAAAAGATATACAAGTTTGTAAAGGGTGTTTTACACAGCATAATTAATGCCCACACTAATTTGATCTGAGCGTTTTAAAAACGGTAGCACGATAATTTTCCTCTCGTTCCAACATAACCTATATTACGCGTTTAACCTAACCTGTAGCACGTGTATATTCGCCGTCTACACGTGCTCTTGAATGTGTAAAAACAGTAAACGATGGCACAATTCTCGACAACAAAGGCGGCCACGTAATGTAAGGAAACAAAAACCTATCACCCAGCTACTTACCCGATTAAATGAGATTAATTTAAAAATTGATAACAAGGGACAGACAAGACTTTGTTTAACTCGCCTTTATAAAACACCGTTGGCCTAACTTGCGCCGTGTGATGTTGCATTGCCAACGGATTTCTCTATACATGTTAAAAAAGTACTACTATTTCAATTCCTGTAAATTTATTGTTAATAGTTGTATTATTAGCAACAGTTGAATTTTTCGTGTTCCCATGTTTGTCAACCTGAGACCCATTGACTCGTTAAATGTTGCCGTTATTGGCGTCTTTTTCAATCCCTTATTCATTTATATATCTTCTACAAATGTTCAATTGTTAATAAAAATGAGTTTTTCTTTATCCAATCAAGTTCAAAAACATTTTTTTACCTGTAATGGATGACACTTGATGTTGATAGATTATTTTGAAATATTTATTAACTCGTGTTGATGTTTTAGTCGGTTTTTGAATGTCTAAATGTCTGAAATCCAACACTATGACACTGAGCCAACTTTCTCATAGCTATAAATCTATTACTTAATGATGTAGATGAAATTCTTAGAGAATAGGTCCTTACAATAGCGAGGCATTATAAAAAATGGATTGAATGAGAAATAATAGACCATCGTCAGCTTCATAAATTAGAAACGAAAAAAAGCCAACAAATAGTAAGAAACAAAAATAATAGTCCAACACCATAAACTGTATAGAGAGGAAAATAGAAAATTACAAAGAAATTAGCTTTCTATTTTGCCACTTAATGTTGTGATTCTGTAATACGTACACACGCTCGCGCGCGCACACCCACATACGCGCGCGCGCGCGCGCACACACACACACACACACACACACACACACACAAATATATATATAGATAGATAAATTGTAATTATAATACAAAAAGTAACTATAATAAAATTTTTCTGTGTTGATCTCGGTAGGAATTGACTTCAATATTTTTTTAATATTGTATCAACAATTGTTAGAAAGTACATAATCATCTTCCACGTGCTAATTATCAACTATATCCAGTTTATAAAAAGCACTAATGCGTGTGCAGTCACAGCTGTACTGCAAGGTGGCCACTTGATGAGGATTAACACTAAAGTGTACTTATAGGATCCTCCAAAAATCCTTTAAAACCTTTAAACCTTTAAATGACGTAATCCGTTATCGGACAAAATAAAGTAAAATCCACACGAGGAGGTACAAGCATTTAGTTGCAACAACTTAACGGTTGTTTTGTTGGTATAAAATTAGATAACTATAGGCAGGCTTGTTATATCTCTGTACGTTAAGAACTTGAGCTGGAATTACGTTTTATTATTTGTGTGTGTATTTTGTGCAAAACCATCTTACTTCACACATTTATTAATTTTCTTTTAATCTTCGGTAAATAAATATTGATTTCTGCCTAAAATCACAATACTCGGTTAAATCCAAGGACATTACTTAAATAATGACTCCCCACTATGTTATCCTTATTGGAAGATAGTTATAGCAACTATTCTTTGAGCCTAGCTTGTGAGGTTATGTTGGTAACAAATAAAATACGTACACAAACTCACAAATTATTAATTTATTCACTCAGAGGCTTTTCTACGACAAAGTCATCATCAGTGTGTGTTGATGCTACAAACTCCAACTTACAACTCCCACAACTTACAGTTCTAAGCTGGAGTTTGTAGCATAAATACTCACTGATGATGACTTTGTAGTAGAAACGCGTGTGAGTGAATAAATTATTAATTTGTGAGTTTGGGTACGTGTTTTACTTGTTAATAAGATAGTTATGAAATTTTCATGAATTAAATAACTTGTAGCTCTACATTTCTAGTAATTATAAAATGAATATTAGGAAAAAAACCGAATTCTAGAAAAACAAGTTAACTAAGATTAAACCCTCAGTTTCGATGACCATGTCATCATCATCATAAGAGGGTCTTACAAAATTACAATCCAGAATACAATAATTTACAAACTAGACTGACAGTTAATTATTTTTCATTATTTTTGTGGTATTGGGGTTTTTTCCAATATTTTTATTGTAGAATATTGTACACCTGTGCTCTTGATATCGTATGCTAGTTAATTGTTAATTACATTAGACAACGAGGATAATAAAATAGTATTTGTACAAGATAAGCTTAACGACATTTGCACATGCAAGCTGTACACAGTTTAATTTGTACGAAGAATCAGCTGATTTCTCACATTACAACAGCTGTTAATTTACCGTCGTTTCATTTTTTAAAAACTCTAACCAGCTGTTTTCTTTTACAGGCAAATAGTGTCGGCCATCTATTACCTCCACACCCTAGACATAAGCCACCGTGATCTCAAGTGTGAAAACATACTTCTTTCCTCAAAAGACTGTTTGAAACTCGGCGATTTCGGATTCGCAAGGCTGTGCCGCGATGCCGACACGCAGAGACGGATACTCAGCGAAACGTTCTGCGGAAGTGCGGCCTACGCTGCGCCGGAAATTCTCCAGGTAAGCAACAGACAACTGTTTGTAGAACACTTGTTGCTTCACTTGTAACGTAAATATTAAAATGTTTAATGAAAGATAATGCTAATAACTAGTATCATATCTAAACATACTAGTTTGTAAATATATCGAACTATTTATTAAAAATAAAAACTTGATCTATTTCTTCAAAATCTGTTTAAAATATATTTTGAAAACAGTAATTCATGTAAGCCATGAGAATTTAAAAAATTGATTTCAGAAAAGTACAATATTTTAATTATTTCGATCGAAATTTGACTTAAGGATAAACGACATAAATTACCGTTAAAAACAATTAAAAGTTATATAGTTAATATTTAAATAACAAGAAACACCAATTGAGAATTAAAAATTTGTTCCTCAAACGCATTTCAACCACAGTCATCTTTAGTGAGTACAGCAATACTACATTAAACTATAACTCCCAGGTTATTACTACCTGTGCATACAAGCAAAGTTCAAAGATTCTTTTGCATTTTATGATATTTGTTGAAGTTGAGACGTATTAAAATACTTAATGTAACTGGGGAGGATTAAAAAAAAAAAAAAAATTAATAAATAAAACCTCTTAAACACAAATAAAACTTTTATTACTTACTACAGACAATATTGTAACACTCCTCTGAAGATGATTGCTTTGCAATCGAAATGTAAGTTACATTACTATTTTAAAAAATAAAAATGTTTCTTTGCATTCGATAGATTCGTTTATTTAATTTAGAAATATTAACTTAATTAAATTAATGCGTTTAGAATGGTATTGAAATTTGAAGACAATTACAAATTTCATTAAAAAATGTTTGTACAATGTTGGACTTTATTATTGTTACAGGGCATTCCTTACAACCCCAAAATGTACGATGTGTGGTCCCTGGGGTGTATATTGTACATAATGTTGACAGCATCGATGCCTTTCGACGACTCTAACATCAAGGAAATGCTCAAAGTTCAAACCGGAAGGAAGTTGTCTTTCAACTCCAAATTCCATATCAGCAGTCCAGCAAAGCAACTAATAATGTAAGCTGAACATTTTTGTTATTTTTTAATTTCGTCTACCCCCCCCCCCACAGTTCACGCTCTCGCTATAGGCCCAATATATTTATAATATATCTTGTTCACATTTTCAATCGTTAATAAAATACTTTGTATTCATTCACTCAAGTTCAAATACATTTTTTAACACAATTTATTAGGAATACACTGTGATTGAATATTAATAATAAATATTTAAAAACCTCTCCTAACCAAAAAACTTTTTTTTACCCTTATGTATTGAAACCGAGATACTTGTTAATTTCCTTTATTGGGATATTTCTTTCTTTCATGGTTTTTTGCTCTTGAAGAAATATTTTTTACAGAATCTTTTGCCATTGACACAGATAAAATGTTATTATTTTATAACATAGCCTACAAATTTCAAAAAAATAGGATACAATATAGCATACAAAACATATCAATTTACAATACAAAATACAACACAACACCAACAACAAAGATAAACTACAAACACCAGGCGTATATAAATTACTGTAACAAGTGCAACAAATTCTACATTGAGGAAACAGGTCGTAGCTTTAAACAAAGAGTCGAGGAACACAAACAGAACATCAAGTCAACATTTTACAACCACATAAAAGAAACAGGACACAAAAACAAACACTCACCATAACCTAGAATTCTTACACATCAACAAAAAACGACCACATCTCAACACACTAGAACAATATGAAGTTTACAGACACACAAAAACACAAAGCACAAACATATTAAACGAACAAACACAATACAAATCACACATACTCTTTGATACTATCGAAAACCTGCCTTTAAAACCGTCACCGCTTAATCTAACAACTCCAAACAAAAGACACTGCTGAATAGCGAGTGAAAACGTTCTGTCTTAGTACGTTTTTATAAATTAGAAAAAAACTTAAAGTTCGGATAGTCATAAACTAATGTTAAAGTGATTAAATATTTTATTAGTTGAGAAGAAATGCGCATAAACATTTTATTCTGCCATTGACACAAATAAATTCCTTTTAGTCTAGAAGAAATATTCCATAATGTTTATAGAATTCTAAGTTCTAATTTCAAACCATAAATTCCAACCAAACGTGCGAAAAAGCTTATACTTATGACGATTGTTCCTATGTTACAGGCATATGCTAGAGCCGGACATAACGAAAAGGGCCACAATCTCTCAAATCGCTCAGTCCAGCTGGTTGAAAGAAGTTTCGAAGCCTCACCACGACCATCATCAGTTCGACTTTCTAATACCTCACCTTCGCCCTATTCCCAAGCGGAGTTGACAAATAGTTCCTATCTTTTGTGTTCTGTGACGTCTTATTTATTTATTTTTTAATAAATTTTGTGATTTTTTTAATGAAATCTTGTACTTTTTTATCACCTTATAATTTTAACGGTATTTATATAATTCTTAGTTTGTATAAGCTAAGTATTTATATAATTCTTACTTCGTATAAGCTAAGTATTTATATAATTCTTACTTTGTATAAGCTAAGTATTTATATAATTCTTACTTTGTATAAGCTAAGTATTTATATAATTCTTACTTTGTATAAGCTAAGTATTTATATAATTCTTACTTTGTATAAGCTAAGTATTTATATAATTCTTACTTTGTATAAGCTAAGTATTTATATAATTCTTACTTTGTATAAGCTAAGTATTTATATAATTCTTACTTTGTATAAGCTAAGTATTTATATAATTCTTACTTTGTATAAGCTAAGTATTTATATAATTCTTACTTTGTATAAGCTAAGTATTTATATAATTCTTACTTTGTATAAGCTAAGTATTTATATAATTCTTACTTTGTATAAGCTAAGTATTTATATAATTCTTACTTTGTATAAGCTAAGTATTTATATAATTCTTACTTTGTATAAGCTAAGTATTTATATAATTCTTACTTTGTATAAGCTAAGTATTTATATAATTCTTACTTTGTATAAGCTAAGTATTTATATAATTCTTACTTTGTATAAGCTAAGTATTTATATAATTCTTACTTTGTATAAGCTAAGTATTTATATAATTCTTACTTTGTATAAGCTAAGTATTTATATAATTCTTACTTTGTATAAGCTAAGTATTTATATAATTCTTACTTTGTATAAGCTAAGTATTTATATAATTCTTACTTTGTATAAGCTAAGTATTTATATAATTCTTACTTTGTATAAGCTAAGTATTTATATAATTCTTACTTTGTATAAGCTAAGTATTTATATAATTCTTACTTTGTATAAGCTAAGTATTTATATAATTCTTACTTTGTATAAGCTAAGTATTTATATAATTCTTACTTTGTATAAGCTAAGTATTTATATAATTCTTACTTTGTATAAGCTAAGTATTTATATAATTCTTACTTTGTATAAGCTAAGTATTTATATAATTCTTACTTTGTATAAGCTAAGTATTTATATAATTCTTACTTTGTATAAGCTAAGTATTTATATAATTCTTACTTTGTATAAGCTAAGTATTTATATAATCCTTACTTTGTATAAGCTAAGTATTTATATAATTCTTACTTTGTATAAGCTAAGTATTTATATAATTCTTACTTTGTATAGGCTAAGTATTTATATAATTCTTACTTTGTATAGGCTAAGTATTTATATAATTCTTACTTTGTATAAGCTAAGTATTTATATAATTCTTACTTTGTATAAGCTAAGTATTTATATAATTCTTACTTTGTATAAGCTAAGTATTTATATAATTCTTACTTTGTATAAGCTAAGTATTTATATAATTCTTACTTTGTATAGGCTAAGTATTTATATAATTCTTACTTTGTATAAGCTAAGTATTTATATGGTAGAGGGAGGTTTGTACCGTTAACTGTTCCATTGTAAGGCGTATGGGGGTGAGGGGTGGGGTTTGGCCGCTTGCGAGGGGGAAGAGAAAAAGAAAGTTCTAAGTAGTAACGCTACTAGCCTGATTACATACTTTCGGCTGAGTTAATTCATTTATGCACGTCAAGAGGAGAAACCCGGGTACTAACCGGTTGCATCATTCTTAAAGAAACTAAAAAGCACTATAAAATACAAAAGAACATAAAACACAAATCAAAACCACACTGGAAAATGTTTTTGGAAAGGTACGTGTAGATTTACCACCTGCTGCTTTTACGACCAACTGAAGTGTCACTCAGAGCTGTCGCCCTAACGCTCATGCGCACTGGCGCCTCTTGGCAGTACGCATCTAACACCCCGATTTTTCACAAAGTGATTCGATTGTACGGTGGTATGTTGCGGAGAGGGGGTTGCATCAGGAGGTGCTTCGAGGGGCTCAAGTGGCTGGAGCCGCGATAATATTTTTTGCTGGTAGTGCAAGAATACGATAGATATGTATAGATAGATTCTATTAGTACTTGGGATTAAAATATTAGTTGTTTAGACGAGTTATGCCTAATTGTTAAGGATAGGCAGATTCCTAAAATTTTTCTTCCTATTCTCGATTCTTTAAGTTATATATGCCTACTTGATATCCCCTAATAATGAATTTAGTTCACATCTTGGTCACACGGAGAAGCCATTTAAAATGTCTGTTTTAATATAATAGGCTTCACACAGGGTTCCCTTGATTTATAAATACAATAAAAGCATGACCAACATATCGGATAAAGGTGACAAACAAACTGCCCACAAATCCTTCCTATCGTCATTGTTGTTGCGTCATAAATAATATTTTCTTTATCTTAAATCCCCATTTGCTTTAATAGTTTAATTCATTCAAACAAACTAATACATAAATAAGACGTCGATAATTACTTCTCCAATAAATTACACTGTACACGTATTTAACATTTATAAGAACAATAATCGATATCGGGATTTTAATCAATTGAGAATCGAGTATCGGTGATTGGTCGATACCATTTGAGAATTGAGAAACGGACTCGTCCCGTCCTTAATATTTGTGGTAGTAAAGGCTTTAGTAGTATTGTAGTATTAGTAATTTAGACAGACCTGGTATATCCACTCCTTTGTACGAGTATAACTACTACTCTTGTATAATTGGTACATTTTGAACCTATTCAAATTTGGACGTATATAAGACGTTTCTCAAAATATAAATGTATATTTAATTGCACAATGTTTTTTCAATTACCTATATTTTTTTCTTTTTTTGCCGAAATGTAGTATTAACCACTAATACTTGTTCCGAGCAGGCTTACTTAGTATTTTTATGTCAATAGCCTAATGTCGGATTTTGGGTGCGTTTGATCGACATTTAAATTTAATAAAATTTGGAGCTGCATTATGAGCGTTTGCATTTAAAAACATTTCGAGTCAGAAAATGTACCGCACGGCCCTGATAACAAGTAACTCTTTAGTTCTTGTAAATGTAGGCTATAAGTAGCGGGAGTTTACGGTTGCGGGGATGAGTGTTTTGGGGAATACGGTAAGGAACTCGGAGATGAGGGGGTCGGAGGTTTGGATTTCTTATAGGTTCGTTTGTTATTTAGTGGATAAAATCCTTCTTCACTCATTTGTGTGTGTGCGTTCGTGTGTGCATGCGTGTGTTTGAGAGAGACAGAGTTCGTGTGTGTGTGTGCGTGCGCGCGCGCGCGTGTGTGTGTGTGTGTGTGTTGTAACGTTTGTAAAGGCTACAGGCTTTAATATAAAGGTTGAAAACCCCCTTTTTATTATTAAAAAAAACGAAAAATAGCATCTAATCTAAAAGTTAAACATAAATAATTTTCTGTAGCAAAAACAGTGCCAACGAAAATTTACATGGTCTTAAATAAAGAGAACGCGCACGCGCAAGCCGCAAAAGAACTACCCTCGCTTCAAATTAATGTAGAAATACTACATTTATTGCATTCCTCCAAAAGGCAATTTGACAAGAGAACAATACGAACTGAAAATATATTTAGATGGAATTCACCCCACGATAACCTAGTTGAAAGTAACTCCGACAGATTTCGTTCACAATTGTTAAGCGTTACATCACACGCATGATCGAAGAGGCTTTAGCGCATTCACTTTCAATACAAGAATAAAAAAGCCATAAGGGTTAACATTGGACAAATACACCTCAACTTTGTTTAAATAGGCTAAAGAAGCCAGTACATTACATTTTAAACATCAGAGAATAAATGTTGAGGTTTTTCTGTACGTTTGAGAACGAACGTGCGAAGTATGCAAGACAATATTCCCTAACCTAACCTATATTACGCGTTAAACCTAACCTGTAGCACGTGTAAATTCGCCGTTAAAAACGTGCTCTTGAACGTTTAAAAACAATAAATCCCATTACACATTCTCGACAACAAAGGCGGCCACGTAATCTTAAGAAACGCAAAAACGTATCACCTGATATCCAGCTGCTTATTAATAAAAAAATGAGATTAATTTGAAAATTGATAACAAGGGACAAATTGTTTAATATGCTTAATTCGGCCTTTATAAAAAAAACCGTTGGCCTGTGTTGCGCCGTGTGATGTGACAGATATATCTGACGGAGTTCTCTATAGCTGTTAAAATTGTGTAATCTTCATAATTCCTGTGAATGTACGAGTATTAGAGTTTATCTAACTTTAAACTTTAAAGTTTTAGACATGTTTCTAGTTTTGGCAATTATTAGCCGTTATGATTATTATCGCCAACTAAAGATGGAACGTAATTCTAAATAAAGAAGGAATAAGGTAAGGGACATCAACCTGGAAAAGGACAAGGGTTTAGTATCTCTGTCGGCGCCATAAAGAAATGCATACTCTTGAAGCCTCCTTTTACGGAAAAAGGTTAAGAAATAGTAGAAGGGATCAGGAGCGACTAGGGAAGGATATAGTGACTACATGGTATGAGAAACGTATGTTAGCCAATGGGAAGAAGGGAGTCTACAGATACAGGAATTCCTAGACTTTAACTTACAAAATGATATGAATTGAAAAACAAGTAATAAAACAAACATTTTGTAAAGTCAATTCCTACTTAGGTCAATAAAGGAAAATTTTATTTGATTTACTTTTTATTAAATAATTACAATTAATATAAATAAAGTAAAATAACTTGAGCGTTAAAAAAGCTGTTCTTCCACATAACCTATAACATAATAGCAGCTGTTTTATGAAATCTCATGTTATCACTTATTTTAAGTAAAATTGAACGAAATAACTATATATTGCATACCTTGCCCCTTTTGTAAAAAGTTTTTTTTCTAATATAAAACTAAATATCGAAATCTTGTTGCTGTCCATGACGAGCTGGTTGTTAATTACTTATTACACTTTTGCTATTACTTGCGACCAGACTTTTTGTTAACTAAATGTTGTTAAATTGTTAACTTACTCTCGGAGGAAACGTTTTCGTCTTACGACTTCGTCCTTACGAAGTCTTACTTCGGTCTTACGACCCTGGAGGCTGAAGAAGTCGTAAGACGAAAACGTTTCCTCCAAGTGTAAGTTTACAATTTAACAACCTTTAGTTAACAAAAGGTCTGGTCGCAAGTAATAGCAAAATTGTAATAAATCAAACTAAAATTATTTCATTAAATTTAATTAATGAATTTATATTTTAAAAAGTATTAAGATCAAGTGACATCCACTCCAAGTTTAAAAAAATGTATTTGAGCGTGAGTGCATGAATAAAAAGTATTTTATTAACGATTGAAGATTTGTACAAGATATATACGAGTATAAGGAGAGTGTGAGCTAATGGAAGGATTTGAAAAATGCCACCTTTAATAGCATTAACTTGGTTTAGGAGACAAGGTAGAACTTTTTTTGGTCGGTATTCGAAGATGGTAATGTAGACAGGACTGCGCTTCAACCATTATCATCATAGGTTTGACACTAGGTACTCATTTTCATTAAAAAATTCATTGGTGCTATCGGGTTTCGAACCTACGAAATTTAAGTTAGTAGTGAACTTTTCAACTAGCCACCTGAGTAATAACTCATTCTATTGTCCTGAATGTGCCTTGGAACAGAGAAATCAAAATTTATAACATTTAATTTTATTTAAGTATTTTTTAATGTAAAAAAACAAGAAAAAACTAGAAAGAAGACTATCTTAAGACGTCAATACAAACATTGAAAAGATTTATTAGACAATAAATACAAGTTCGGATAGTCATAAACTATTGTTTAAGTGATTAATAAATACAAGTTAGTAGCTAGGGAAAATAACTAGATCTTTTATAACAAGGGTAGAAGGATTATATAATACAATATTTAAACCTAAATATATATACATTTACCTACATAATTCTTGCAAAAGGAAGTCAGAGCTTGTGCTATCAAATTTAAATATGCAGCTCTAAACCCATAGAACTTTAAAGAACTAGAACACCAAATGTATTAAGGTAAACAACTAGGAAGAAAAAAATAAGAACGATTATGAACAAGAAAACAGAGATATTCATGGTGATAATATAACACTATTCATGGTAATTTGAAACAAAATTAAATTCAAGATACAGAATAGAAAATATAGGAACTATAGCAACTAACTTTAAGAAATTTTAAAAAAAACAAGTTATTTCTTTGAAATAGTCAAATAATTTTGATGAAGAATATGACTTTAGGAACATTAATCTGAAAGAAGAAACTAGTTGAATATTTTGATTGAAATAAGATGTAAAAAGTACAGATATTAGTACCACTAGATATGTGAAAACAATTTTAAACGCCAAATACATAAATGACCATTGGCGCACCGATGGACCCTTGGCCATCTTTATAAAGAAGAAGAAATTATGAGCGTCGTACTTCATTGAATAAAGTATAGTGCGCATGCGTTGTATATAAATTTAACTACCAAGACTTACCAATAAATAAGTGTTGCTAATACATTTTTTTAGTTTTATTGGTGACTGAAGTATTACAAGCATTAGTTGATTAGCCAATTAAAATGTTAATAAAATTGAAATGCATCCCTTCATATACTTAACAAAAATCTGTGTGCGTTGCTGTAAGTGACCAACGTGAAATCATAATGAAAAATGAGAAAATCTGGAGATATCAGTAGTACAATAAGGAATATAGGAATTGATAACTTGGTCATAAATAGTTGACAATTAAAATAAAATAAATGTTAAGAAATACCATTGTGAAGATTTGTATCAGTAAATAAAAAGGCTCCAAATAACAGCAGAAAGGGAGAAAGGTTAGAAAATATTTAGAGAAGAAAGTCATTGAGGTTTCAAAGGGAACAAGTAGCCTAATACTTAAAGTGTGGTAAGGTTTTAAATTCAAAACACAATTTCAAAATACAAAATATAGGGCAGAAACCAGAGTACAGTACTAGAAACGAATGCTTAACATGACTACTTATGACATAGGAAGAAAAGCTTACTTAGTGGTAATCCTTAACCTATAAGGACAAGAAATGATTTATATGGTAGGTCTAATTGCAGTTTGGAAACAGAAAAAGAACTAATTACACTAACCTTGAAAGATGAGTTCATTACCACATAAATCTGATTAGACAGCTGGAAATCCCTTTAAAACGTAATGAAAGGAATAGACTAGATAAAAATAAAACACAACTAATTATGGGTATTACTTGATAAAGTATTACTTCGATAGACCTACATAAGATGTTGCACGACTGAGGAAAATGGAAGAGATTTATTCAAATCATTCGGCAAATGGTTTGTAGCTGTATTTGGATATAGCTATATATAAATACATTATATTATTGTGCAATTACTCAGGAGAATTACTTGAAAACGGATTGTTTTTAAAACATTGAGGTTATATTTCTAAGGGTATAATTAATGTAAATTCGAACTAGTTATGGTTCGCGACTTTTAACACGTTCACTGCTAATTAGTTGTAATGTTATTACACGAACTAGGTGTTAAATTTTTGTTTACTTTTAACTTATGGAATAATGTTATAAATCGATATTTTTGTAATAATTCTTTATTTATTGCAAAATGTATCCTATATTCACGTCACTATTAACAGATCACCCGTCCTTGGATCGAATGTGACATACCTAACAGGCACGAAAACCTGTGGATATTAGGTAAATAGCTTATGAAACTTGTTCTTGTTGAGCAATACATGGTAATATTTACAATATATATAAATTTATTATTTAGTACTTTTTCACAAATGCTTTCAAGTTGTATTTTTTTTAATGTAAGGATAATAAGAGTCACGAAAATGTATCTACAGACAAATTTAATTGTAGTTGGCTCTGTGAGATTCATCTGTGATTAACATTCTAACCTGTTTCCTGTTTATAGTGTGATTTTGTAATTTGTACATGTGGTTTGATGTTTGAATGTTTTTCTTAAGAAAAAGGTGTATTATATATACCGTGAATTTCCAATATACAGTAGTTTATAAATAATAAATACGCAAGTTTTTTGTAGGATTTTAAAAACTAGGTATTATTATTCATTTTTAAATGGGAAGAAAGGCTAAATTTAATAAAGGAGAAAATCTACAGATAAAAGGAAAAGGGCGTAAAGCAAAAAAGCAAAAAGACCCTGTGTTTCCAAAAAGCCTAAGTAATAATCTTTAATATAATTAGTATGTATAACAAATATTATTTCTTTACATTTGTTCAAGAATGACAGGTTAGATTTCATGTCTTGCTGTTTGAAAACATACAGAATTATAATTCTTACACTTCTGCCATGTAAAACACTATGGGGCTCTGTTTAAACAGTGAAGCTTCAGTGACAACAATTTTATTGGTAGTTATCAATATTTTAACACAACTATAATTTGCGTATTGAACATCACAACATAACAAACTCTTACATAATTTGTTACTTTTAAAGAAGTAAAAGCTAATTATAAATGTTGCAAATTAGAATTAGAAGTTAAAATTTTATAAATACAAACATAACCTACATTTTCAAGCATCTTGCTTTGTGTCTCAACAAAGTGAAACTTTTTTTATAATATACCTCTATTACAATTTGTTGTAAAGTATCTGGTTGGAAAGGTTTAGTTAGAAAAAAAGTATATGTTATCAAAAGTAAGTTGACCCTGTGCTGAAGTAAAATAGCCGCAGCATGTACCTCAACTATGTACAGTGTACAAATTAAAATAAATTTTCATCAGCCATTCGGTATTTATTTTCATCAAAGTGGTGGAAAGTGAATTTTGTATAGGCTACAATATTCCATTGCTTTACAGAACAAAAAGGCAAACCTTTCTGAATTTTGTGATATAATTACTTTTCTCAATATCAATTACGTGTGGAAATAAATACTCTTCATTCTTAGTATCTAGTCAGGATAGATTTGCTTATAAAAGTAATGCTTATGAATCTATCCAAATTTAATGTTTTACTTCCATTTTGCTTTATGTTGTAATAAAAATGAAGTAGTTAATTTATAATGTATCTTGTGCCTAAAAATGAGCCGGCTGTTCTAAATAAATAAGGCATTCTGAAGGCAAGGGGTATAAGTTACATTCTTGCAGAGGTACAGCAAATGTTTTACCCTCAATATTTCCCCTCATCCCATTTATGGACATTTTGAATTTCCCCGAAAGTTATGGAACATATAGATAGAGGCTTATCAATGTACGTAAATTCTATATTATTACCAGTGTAGTGATAGTTTTGCAACTGAAAAGTCAAAATATTGCCCATCAAAAGAAATTTCATTTAGTTGTGATTCTAATTTTACATTAAAATTATCAAGGGCAGATTTGATTTTTTTCGAAAGGGCATTGTAGTTGTGAGCAGTTCCACAGGGAGATATGTCAATGATAATACATGTCTGAACACCATCAACTAAAATAATCAGACAAGTAATATGGAAAATCCTGTGCAATTTTGTTATTTTATCTGCTGTAATAGAAACTAAAGGTAGTTGATTTGTTGCAGGATTTGTGTTACTTGAAAAATCTATAATTTTTTTACTTCATTATAGAATATGTTTCTTCTGAATTCTATATAAAATTCCCTGGAATGGTTGAGTTTTGCCAAAAAGCTCGCTCCCATTCTTCTATAATGCAAGTGGTGCTACCTTCCTAAAGCTTTACCTTACATTTCTCATGTACTTCGTTGATTTTTCTTCTTTAATTTTTAATGATCTTGAAAAGTCATAACATAATTTATGAGCACTAGATTTCAGATGATCAATTGAAATGTCCTTTAAAATTTCGAATTTGTAATACCTGGAATATATTTGATCTTCCTGATTCTTCAATAATGCAAGGGATTAGACTACATATTTGTGTTACTGAACTGCTAACTCTAATAATTTTGAGTTTTGCTTCAAATTCCTCTATTTCTGGAGAGGTTTTGCAAGAAACAGTTTCAGAATCCTTGATTTCTTTCTCTGGCGGTTTGGTTTTATTGTTTTGTAAATTTTAGTACATCTTTCATTTAGTCTTAAAATTGCCTGATTTATGGAAGATAGTTGAGTTTTAATATCTGTATTACTATCGACTTGAACAGATATATTAGATAGGCCTATATCAATAGGAAACATGGGAGTCAAAAACATCAAAAATGTTTGGGAGCCAACATCAAATTTAATTACATTTTGAGGCACTTGGCGAGTTATTACATAAAAAAAATAAAGGTGGGGATTTCAGTTTTCCAAAATTTTTAATTTTTGGGACGTTAGCAAAAGTATTTATAATTTTTTTCTCATCCCTGATGACTTTCTGCGTCGGACAATATATTTTTTTTGGCTAAAATCAAGCACGTGGAAACGAGAACAAAAAATCCTGATATGCTGGCTCGATTTTTTTGCCTAGGCCGATCATCCCCATGTTTAGTTGATATATGTGAGGCTAGTTTATCACGCTATCTCTGCCAATTGCAGTAAACAAAACAAGCAAAATGGTGCGGAATGATCCCAGGAGGCGATAGAAAACAAAACACTTAAAACTTTACAACTTATTGTTAAAAAAAAATATTCACACCATATAGTTTCAATAATCACTATTAAACAAACAAATAAAAACTAATATAATTAATATACAATCAATATCTTATTTTAATACAATACGGAACACCCGTAATACATCAGAAAACGTGAGGAGCCCGATAGTTTTTGCAGCGTTGGGTGTAATCTTGAGTTCGTGTGGAGCCGACCTGTTCTGCGCTGGAGAACACAGTACACTACAAATGTAGTTGCCAGAAAATATTAAAAGACAACTAGATGCGAATTTTAACCTATCGGTTCGTTTGTTAAATGAGTTTTGGTACCTTTTAAATTTTCTTTTATCCAGAAACTGTTTATAAATTCTTATCATTAAGAAAACAAATTATTAAACAAAATTGGGTAATTTTTTTTTTCCAGAAACCCAAGATTTCCTTGAGATCCTAGAACCCTGATCCTAGATCTCTGGATCGGACATATTCTGCACCCCTTTATTCTAGCACCTTTAAATTATAGTACAGTTTGAGGATGATTAAAGTATAGGAAAGTTTGTCATAGTCCAAGTCAAAGTGTATAATTGTAGTAACTCTAGTTGGTGGTAAAAGCAAATAATATTGATATTTAATATTTACTATAAGTACCTCGCTATTTTACGTTAGATATACCTACATAAAATTTAAACTACAAAGTTTCATGTTGACATAGATTTTCTAACTAATAAAATTATGATTCGTGAAGCAAGCAGTTGACCTTTATTTTTGTGCTTGTAGTATTGCAAATATTTGATAATGAATAATATCATGGGTCAATGAAAATTATTTTTTATTCTGAATTTTTTTTATTGATGACATGGGCACCCATGCTCGAAAGGGCAAGGATGGGTAGCGACCCCCCCTATGCTTACCCCCGATTTAAAAAATAAAATAAATGTCCATGGGCCATTTGTAGCCTAATGGATTTTTCCGATAAAGTTTTTTTAGAAATAGGTAGACATGACTTGGTCTAAAATATTTATATACAAAAAAAGTGTGTTTTTGGTAAAAATTTACATTAGACAGCTATTTAGATATGTAGCCTAAATAAATAGATAAAAAATAATTTTGTTTTCTTGCTTGAAAACATCATGTGCACCCATGATTGATGAAATTCTTTACATCATTTAAAGATAATGAAGTACTTTATAATATTAAAAAAAAAATATGTGTTGAATTTATAAACGGTATTACCAAGACAACAAATTGCATTTATACCTTGGTGAAACACATTAAACATAATTCGTATATAACTTTAATGTTTCAAATTAGATTTACTTATCAAAAATGCCAAATAAAAATTTTAAACAATATTTTTATTTATTTTCATAGTTAATGGTGGTATTGAAAAACCTCTGAGTCGCCGACAGAAGCAACGAAAAGTTAAACGACTCTTAAAAGCACAAGAAAAGAAGGAGCTGATTTTAAAAAAGAAGGCCGAAAAAATAAAGACAAAAAACTCAACTAAGACACTACCAAAATTTTCAGCAAGTTTAAAAAAACCTGAATCAAAATCATTAAGTTTTAAAGAAAAAAGTGGGGTTTTGGCACAACATAATAAGAAAAGCACGTTAAAGCAAAAAGGATTAAATGGGATATTAAAAAAAGGAGGTTTTCAAGAACATAATAAACAAAAAGATAAAAGAAAAGGTAAGTACACTTTTTATATAGGTACTAATATTTTTAATATGTTAGCTAGCCCATTATTTGATAATTAATTATTGTATCAAGTTGACACTTTTAGTGTTAGATAATTTTTTTTAATAATATGAATGTTTTATCTACTAAAGTTTAATACATTGTGACATTATATTTGAATAAAGAAATGTAATAAGTTTTTTATTTCACTATTTTTAACAATTTGATTAAAATTCACTGACTTTTTTAACTGATGTCTTTTGTACTAGTTCTGTGCATTGTTCAAACACAAACTGGGCTTCATATTCTAGTAACTAACAAAATCTGACTGATATTATACAGTAAATATTCGATTAACCGTCACCGCCGAGACCATGGCCATATCGGTTGAGCGAATAGACTGATAACAGACACACTGTATTATTCCTCCAAAACATAACCTAAATTATATTATAGGTAGATATCACTCTCACAGTAATGTAATATATTTAGGAGCGAAAAGAACATTAAAACGATTGTAATAGCAAATGAAACTATTTATTACATGTTAAAAAGATCCGCACAGTAGCTGCAAATGTAGTAAAATAATATACAGTAATATAAACTTACAGTAGAAATAGTTCATATAGTTTAACAAACAAAGCGAACGCGTCACTGCACCGTAATACTTTACCTGCCGCCAACAATATCGGCATTTTCATAGAGAATTGCAAAAATATTTTAAGCTTATTTTAAAATAATGTGTACTTATTCTTTGTTCACCTATTATATCTAATTGTAAATAAATGTTTCTTATCATAATATTTATAAAAATAAGTGTCCGGCCAATTCCCCTGACAGTTTTTTCTTATCATAAATGATACGTAAATAAACTCCGCCGGACCAATTTTCTCGACATTGTTTTTTCTTTTCTGACATTATATTTTCTTATCTGTGCAACTCTTTTTTAATATATTTTGTTTTGTGTAAACAATAAACAACAAAACCACAATTTCATGTTCCGGTTACCCACACAATAAGCTGACTGGCGATAAAAGTGTTTTGGCGCTTATCACTAAGACATGTAACCGTGTCACATGTGATTGATTTTTGAGTTTATAAATATTTTGAATATAGAACTAAAGTGTAATATATTCTCTCTCTGATAAGTAATGCTTCAGGTCCAATAAATATTATTTAAGAATTGTAACAAGTAAAAGATTTAAAACCAAATAATTTACTTCTTAAGGAATACATCTTAGTAAGGATGAGTTTATCTAAGTGTATCAATGTTTGTACTTAACTTCAAGCAAGTCCATTTTTAAGGATTATTTTACAACTAAATATTTAGTCAATATTTCCGACTTACGTTTTAGGTTTTGTGAAATTTTGAAAACAGTAGTGAAAATCAATATAATATGTCATAACAAATATGTGTGTCGGCCCGTAACTCCTGACAAATAGCTCCTAGAATAACATCATGTTTTTAATGCTGTCGGCGTTTATCTATTAAACAAAGACCATCATAATTATAACTGTAAGTAGTGTGAAGCTTGTTGTTTAATAAGTGGCTTCATTTTTTCAAAAGTAGCAACACCAGTTGAGTAGTACGAATAGACATAAAACGTTACATGGCCCAAGGATATTCGGTTCAGGGTACTGGATGTCTGGTCAATTGGATGATGGTTAACAGAAACTGACGGTTAAAAGAGTGACAGTTAATCTAAGTTTTACTATACTTTAAAACAGAAACTGAACATTTCTATCTGAAAAAGATTTGCTCTGAATACATAAGCAAACTTCTTATTTGGGATAAATAATATCAGGTCTTAAACATTGTTTGTGACATTAATAATAGTGTGCAGGATTCACGTAGATTTCAAATTAATAATAGTGTGCAGGATTCACTTGTAGATTTCAAATTAATAATAGTGTCCAGGATTCACGTAGATTTCAAGTCGTAATTTTATTGTTAGTAAATAAAGAAGTTTATTGCTCAATGAGAAATTGATTTGAACTATAGATTAGCTATTTAGCAACCAGATATATACCAGTACAGTCAAGAATAATAGGCACAATAATTTCTTCTTGGATATTTTACATTTTCTATCTCAAATTTAAGTAATTTTGTTTCATTTTGGTTTCAAAGTATGGAAAACTCATTTCTTATCTGGTTTAGGTTTATGAGAACTCATCACCTGGTTTGTGATTCTCTACTGATTATATTTCAGGATTTGATCTCCCCAGGATCACTCCCCAGTGATGTTATACTAGCAAAGTGCATTAGTATAACCTCCCCTGATACAATAGTATAATTTTTTTTATTTTAAAGAATAAATTCAAAAGATTTCTTTATTGCCCAGACAGTAAGGATGAAATATATGTACTGGGTCATTTGGAATGTCAACCATTTAATCCATTATGAGTTAAAGGGACAATAATTGGCTTCACGATGAATGATATTCATTTCTTAAGAAGCAAAAATATTATTACACTAGTTGACAACTAATATGACCATTAATACCACAGTGACAATAAAACTAGTTAACCAATATACTATCTGATCTGGTTAAGGTATCTTAATAGATAAGATCATAACAGTAAAATACGTACTAACACAGCTTTGTAGGAATTAAACTAATTGGTAACTATAAAGTAAATGGTAGCTGCTACTACTACTACTACTACTACTACTACTACTACTTACTAGCCAACATCCACTCTTGGCAGTTGAGCCATTTAGCGACGTGCTGGCGAGTAGAGATGGGCTTTCTTGTATGTGTGACTGTCGTAATCCTGGGTCTAGGCCAGGACTGTGGAATCCTGAAGGTGTTTTTCATTCATGACTGCATTACCACATAACAGACAGTCCGGGGTCAGCAGCACATGAATACGGTGGAGGCGCGCAGTGAGGTAATCATGACCCGTCTTCATTATGAATGCTGCAATGCTAACGGCTTGAGACAGGTTATAGTCAATTGGTCCCTCCGAAACAAGACTTTCCTACTGTTTTCCCGCAGAGAGTTTCCTCAATCAATCTTGGTTCCATTTTTTTTTTTATCCCCTTGTAGGCTGTAGTGAACACAAATGCTCAGGCTAGGGGATGATTGTTCCCTGCTTACCTAGTTGGTTAGCTTTATGATGATTAATCAGCTTTGCTGTCTATAAAATAAATGTTAGTGGTTAAACCTTCCTTACAGGAATGAAAATATATGTATTTAATACAGGGAAGTTTTTGGAGTTAATATACATTAAAATCAATATCTCTATGTTTTAGGTCAAGTAATCAAAGAGGATTCAGAAGATAGTGAAGATGATAATGATAGTGAAATAGAAGGAGATGTGAGTTTAATAAATTACAAATTAATTTCATATGGTCTTTATGGTCACAAGACTAGCTATTTAGAATTTTTTTGTCAAATTTTTTGTTCAGAATTTTAAAACATCCAGTAGTTTTAAAATAATGCTATGCCCATAAAATACACTTGTACAGCATCAAATCAAAGGTAACTAAATATTTTTTTAATCGGTTGATATTTGCAACACGACTCTGATCTCCAATTAATCATTTGGCATTCCAATAAAACAACAAAATTATTTTACTGTTTATTGTGTTAAGGTTTGTACACAAGTACTCCAAGAGATTATATTCTTTCATTGCTTTATGCCATTTACCACACAAGGCTTATTTAATCCAAAAAGTGGCAAATGCTGCGAGTTACAACTATTTCACCAGTTCATTGGCAAGGATGTGATATTAAACAACTAAAACAAATATCAATTTTATTTAAGAACAAAATTTCATATAGCAATGGCAAAAGTCAACTCAAAAGACTTTTTGTATATTATTTTTTATTTACTAGCTGACTTGAACACAAATAGTGTGCTATGAGGTGATAAACGTAATAGTGGTTTATTGCCTCTTTTGTCTGAAATGGATTGAGACATAAGACATTGTTCATATTACGAGGGCTATTCAGAAAGTAAGGAACGTTTTTGAATAAAAAAAAAAAAATAAGTACAATAAAATTTTTTTATTATATACATCTGAAAGAGCAACTAAAATACTACTTTTCTATGTAGTCGCCAAACAAATTGAGTCACTTATCGTAGTGGTGGACAAGCTTTGAAATTAGTTCATCATAGAAGTCTGCCGCATGTGATCTCAGCCACTCAGTGACACGCACCTTGAGCTCCGCATCGTCAAAGCGCTGTGTTGCTAGCAAGGTCTTCATTCTTAAAAACAAGTGAAAATCGCTTGCTGCAAGGTCAGGACTATAAAGCGGATGAAGAAAAACCTCCCATTTTAATCAGTCAAGGAGTTCTTTGGTTCGGTTTGCTGTGTGAGGTCGGGCATTGTCATGCACAAAGTTTTTCCTCAGCGCTTGTTTTGAACTGCTCTCCTAAGGTTGCACAAAGTTTCACAGTACCGCTCAGAGTTTATTGTTGCACCACATTCAAGAAAGTCAATAAGAAGCACACCTTGCCTTTAAAAAAAAAAACGCCATAATCTTCCTTGCTGACAATGTTTGCAAACATTTTCTTGGTTTTTTGGGGAGCTTATGTGCCCCCCACTCCATGGACTCTAATTTCGTTTCTCAATTAACTGTTTTTACCCATGTCTCATCACCAGTTATGATGCGATCCATTAGTGGATCACCATGTCTGTCATAGGCATCCAGAAATATCAAACTTGCCTCCATTCGCTGACCTTTATGGTGGTCATTGTGCATTTTCGGCACCCATCTTGCACAAAATTAGTGGTAGCTTAACCTTTGTGTGACAGTTTCAAACAATCATGATTCGGCGGTTTTTGCGAACCTTTTCATCAACTTTAGCGACCAGTTCATCAATCACAATGCTTGGGCGTCCGCTCTTTGCTTCGTCATGAACGTCAGTTTTTTTAAAACTAAATGCACCATTTTCACACAGAACCTTCATTCATTACGTTGTTTCTGTAAACTTCACACACTTGGCGATAAATGACCGACGATTTTAAGTTTTTTGCCAACAAAAACCGCATCACTGGCCACACCTCACAACTGGTGGGATTTTCAATCGCAATGCACATCTTCAGTTGAAATTGCGAAAAAACGTGCAGCACAGAAATATTTCCTAGTGCTTACGCACCAAAATGTACGAGATTGGCGCACGCCAAGCAGCGTCAGACAGAAACGTTCCTTACTTTCTGAATAGTCCTCATACATAAAAGATATTTTAGCTTTATATAGTGATAAGTATAGTGTTTTTGAAAGTTATACTTCTTTGACAGATGGGGAAATTCCCAACAATATTTTTGAAGATGAATTGAATTGAGTAACTCCCATAGAGTAATATCTAATGTTTATCATGGTTCTGAAGACAATATTTTGTATTCTGAACTACTACTTATCTACTGATATGAATGTAACTCATAATAAAGGGCTGTAAATACAAGGGTCAACCCATTAGGAAGACGTAAATTGGACTGCTTTGCGCATGAGGTCAGAGCCGAGCCACTATCACCGGAGCGCAGAAATATTTCCTAGTGCATAATTTTAACATGAAACGTATCTGTACAATTTTCAACAGCATACAAGTTTTATTTTAGTTGCAGTTTATTTGTAAGCTAGAAAAATGGTTCTAGCCTATACATTAGGTCAATAATAATAGAATACGAAGAAGGTAAATGTAATATGATAATCAAATTTGATATCTAGTGGTATGGGATCATGAATATAGAAAACAAATTTTGGTTTTTATAATATAGTACTGTATATAGTTTTTAGAAATAACTCATTCAATAAAAAATTTCAATTCATGGAGTATATTTTACGATGAGTTGTCTGTAATTATACGTTTAAACATTCATACATGTAAAAAAATGGCATACTGCAATGAACTAAATTATATTGTATGATTAGTATTTTTTTTACTACAAACGTTCTCCATTGTCGCCAACGATTCTTTATCGTAACATAAATGTTTATATGAAATAAAACAAATGTTTTAAATTCCACATAATATCATTGTTAACAAAATACTGATACATACACTTACTTACTTCTTACTTCTTAGTACGGGCGTCCAGCATCAATCAAAGCCGATGGCCCGGTGTCCAATGTACGCGGCACAAGCAAGCTGCCAGTGTTTTTTACTTTTAAGGATGTCCTCAAAATCATTGACTTCTGCTCTTAGTAGGTCACGTGAAAGAATTGGATAGCTGCAACGCAGAAGAATGTGCTCCAGATCCTCTTCATCGTCTTCGCATAATGCACAGTGCGACGAATCAGTAAGGTTGAAGCGGAATAGGTACTTCTGCGTAACTATGTGACCAATTCTAGCTCTTGCTGCAAAAGATGCTAGTTGTCTTTGCACCTCTTTATATAAGTTCCCGTCATTTGGTAGGGGTTGAATCTTGTGTAGGTGTCTCCCAATGGTTGACTGATTCCATTTGTCCGACCAGGCTTTATAGAAATATTTGTTGCTTTGGTTCCTACATTGAGGCAATGAAACCCTCTTCTCATCTGTAGGCTGCATTTTAGAGGCTGCTTTCGCTATTTGGTCCGCAACCTCATTTCCGTATACGTCACAATGAGATGGTACCCACTGCAAAGTAATCTCACATCTATGGCTCTGTAGTTCACGAAGCAGGCGTCTAATTTCCATGATACGAAAAGCATATGCCGTAGGCTCGAAGTTCAAGATAGCCTGCAGAGCACTTTTGGAGTCCGTTAAGACACACACCTGCGATACTTTCAATGATAAACAACTTGTAAGCGCTGCATTTATAGCTAGTAATTCTGCGTCCATACTGGACAATGAGTTTGCTGGCACATAGTACTTATCACCAGTTGTTTCATTAAAGTAACCGGCACCCGCAACTTTTCCTTCAATGTCCACTGAGCCGTCAGTGAATATCTTGATATGGCGATCATAAAGCTCATTTATCATGGACAATGCTGCACTTTTCAAGATTGCTGGGTGGTTGTTTTTTGTTAACCGGTTTGGTAATTCCATAACAATTTCCACTCCATTCCATATGCCTGGTCTGTCATCATATGTCACTGGGATGGTTTCAGGAACGCCACACATTAACATGGAGGCCATGGACTTAATTTGACACGTGAATGAGTTTCTGATGTTACTGCTTGCATTTATCACGATGTGTAGAGGATGGTTAGGCGTTGATGACTGTATTCTTAAGTATTTGGTCCACATTTGCCTTCTGATATATATTTCAATAGGCTCAACACCCAGTTCCACTTCCATAGCAGAGGTAGGAGTGGTGCTCAGGCATCCAAGGCACGTACGGAGAGCCGCTGTTTGAATGCGGTCTATTTTGTCAATGTGTGTTTTGGCTGCAGCTCCCCAAACCTCACAGCAATAGGTAGCTTTGGAGCGTACAAAGGCTAAGTGAAATGATCTTAGTGTTGTTGTGTCTGCACCCCAGTTGCGACTGGCCACTACTTTGAGCGCATTCAGCCGCGATGTGCACTTCTCCAAAACATAATCCACTTGCTTTGCCCAACGTAATTTTGAATCCAACACTACTCCCAACAATTTTGGGTTAGGGTTAAATTTCACTGGAACATCTTGTATTCGTAACTGCAGTATGTAGTTTTGCCAAATTATTTCTTCTCGTGAAAAAAGAGAACTCTGTCTTGTCCAGAGATACCCTAAGTGACCACTTTCCACACCATTCCATTATCTTATGTAGAGCTAGTTGAACCAAATCTATCGCTTTGAGATGGTCTTCATCCGATGCCCAGATCGTGCAGTCATCCGCGAATGTACAGCTGGACACTCCAGGAGGGAGCTGGGCCGAGAAATCGTGAAGTGCGATATTAAAGAGGGTTGGCCAAATAATTCCACCTTGGGGAATGCCATTTGCAACAATGTGATTTGATGAGATGGTTCCATTGACGTCCACCTGAATGCACCTGTTTTCTAGGTAAGATACAATATATTTCAACATCTTGCCCCTTATGCCAAGCTTCATACACTGGAGGATAACCGTAGCATGCGGAATTTTGTCAAAAGCTGCTTCGTAGTCGATCATCACCGCAATTGTAGCCTTCTTTCGTTCAAAACCTTTGTAAATTTGGTCTGTGAAATATAGCAATGCATCCGCAGTGCTCATCTGACGCCAGAAACCAAATTGGAGATTGCTCAGTTTATCATCGTTTTCTAGACTCCATGTCAGTCTTGCGTTCACTAGACGTTCCATGAGTTTCCCCAGGCAGGATGTCAGCGATATGGGTCTATAAGATTCTAGTTGCGATTCGTCTTTTCCAGGTTTGCGGATAGGAATGATTCGAGCGGTTTTCCACTTTTGCGGTATTTCTCCTGTTTTCCAGACATCATTGAATAAATTTAATATGTTGCTGAGCATCCTTTGTGAACAGTTCTTCAACATCTCATTATGGATATTATCCGCCCCAGGAGATGAACAGTTGATTTTTGCCAAGGCATTTGTCAGCTCTTTCATTGTAAATGGTGCATTATCCATATCTTCATGTAGACATAGCAGTTCCATGCGGCAGGTGAAGAATTGCTCTTCATCTGTTAGATTCATAGGTCAAGACACTCGCTTTCCCGATCGATTTGAATAATGCTTGCTGAAGGCATTTGCTTTCTCTTGGTCCGCTATCAGGAGCACTCCGTTCGCCAGTTTCAATGAATGAATTTTCCTTGATGATTCACCGTTCGTAGTTTTAAATTTTTTCCATACCGTGCTTGATGGGGTGTTTATATTCATAGAGCCGACAAACTCTCTCCATGATTTTCTTTTAGCTTCAGTGATAGCTTTTCGTAGGGTGGCGTTGCATCTATTATATTCCATTCTGTTGTTTGGGTGTCTGTTTTTCATCCATCTTTTCCGAGCTTTAATACGGTCTTTCCTAAGGCTTTCGATGCCATCATTCCACCAGTTGTTCATGTAACTTTGTTTTTTATTGCCAATTTTTTTAGGTATGCCTTTGTTTGCAGCATTTAAAATGCCGTTTTCAATTGATGTTAGATTATGTTCAATTTCTAAGGCGTTTAGGAGAGTTTCTTCAGTAAAGGTAATCCAGTCTGCCTTCTCAATTTTATATCTGCTGTGAACAACTGCGTTGTTTACCATCTGTTCGTTCTTGACTCTAATCTCAGTATACACAGGCAGATGATCGCTGCCCAAATCTTCGCCTACTCTCCAGCAATTCACTCTCCTCCACACATCTGGGCTGGTAATTACCAGGTCTAATGTGCTTAAAGTTCCTGTTGACGCAGACTGATACGTAGGGTGAAGCTTATCTTTCAGCAACACCTTGTTGCTTGTTGTCAACCAATCGTACAAAACATTCCCGTTGCCATTGGAAGGGCCGTCATTCCAGGAGTGGTGTTTACAGTTAAAATCTCCTACAATGATAGCATTGTTGTCCATAGATAAAAATATTAAAGTCATCGCTACGGATTCCTTGTCCAGGTACATAAACATTGCAGAGATTGAATACATCATCCTTGTTCATTCTGATTTTAAACTTGGCGACTTCGATTTTTTGATTTATCATGATATCATAGGTTTCCACAATTAGTGAATCATGAATTAGAGTTACCAGGCCTCCTCCTGTATGGTCTTCTTTTTAGGCGTTGTACATTTTAAAACCATTAAATCTGGGATGGTACTTTTCATTTACAGGTAAAGACGCTTCCTGAATACAAGCAATCTTGACATGTTCAGTTTTGAGTACTTTCTTTAGTTCGTCAGATTTTTTCTGCAGAGACCTTGCATTCCAACTCATGATTATCAATTTCTTTTCCATCTCTGTTCGTTGGACGCGTTGTGACTTCGTGCGTGATCGCAACTTTTCCCTCTCTTTGAATGTTGTACCTATCGATACGTGCCTGTATTTGTGTTTGGCTTTCCGTTTTATTTCGCTTAATAAGTTTTTCGCAATAGTTCTTGACGGGCACCATATTTCTGTTCTTTGGAAAAATCCCATTCCTCTTGCTGTCATGATGAGGCTTTTGTCAATCTCGAGAGTAAGCCGTATTGACTTAATACTTTGTCCTGTCGTATTCCATATTAAAACTTTCAACCTGTCCGGGTGTTCTCGTCTCGAAGAGACACGTCGAAAGCCCTTAGAAGGGCTGGATAAAACGCTTGTTTGATTATGCTTGTACATGGGACTTTCTCTTGGAAAGCTAATGCTGGCGTTCGGTTCACTGTAAACAGCTATCCAGGGGCAGGACGAGGACCAACCAGCTCACCCCCATATCACACTTCATTATCATACATACACTTCAAATATATATAATGTTCTAAACTTATTATGTTGTTAAAATCGTGAGTATATTTCCCTTATTACTTAAAACTGTTTAATTTAATTTTGTAATTTTCCTTTTTCATTTTCTGTTATCTATCTTTTTACACACATTTTCATTAAGGAACCGAATTCTAATGTAGGTACAGACTAGAATTTTACGCTTGATGGCTTCGTCAGAAATAACACTGTGCACTTCTGATTGATTTTGCTTGATTGTGAAGCTATTGATTTTTATTTCTCTATGATTCTACTGTAATTACAAAATTTATTTTCTCCATAGACTTGAATAAAACTATATTCGAGAATTTGAGTACCAAAGGAAAAAACCTCATTGCTTGTGGATATGATAAAACCTTTTATTACCAAAAGTGGGTATTTGTCCTGCAGTTTAAAAGCTACATAACGGAGACTTTCTGTTTTTAAAATGCCACATTCATTGTTAAAAATTTTAATACTTGTTCACTGGACATTTCAAAGGTATCATCTTCTGTAGGGCTATTAGATTCATCGTTGACTTGATGAAGCTGTTGATGTATTTTTACTGTTGGGCATACTTTTTCCGAGCCTTCTGCATTTTCCAGAGAATCGTTAAATTTTAAACACTCTTCAGTATCGGCTTCCCTGTTTGATTTATACGATATAATCGAGGTTCTTAATCTATGCTTATAATCAAATGGTTCGGGGTGATAATATTCTCGTATTACAGAGAATACTTTCTCCAAGACATCCTGATTTAGTTTAGTGGTCAGTACATACTTAGAATTACATGTCTTTTGCAAATACACAAACATGTGTACCAAAGACTGAATCGATACTAAAATACCATTTTGAAAAGGAAATAATTTTTTAAAACCATACACTAACGTGTACTTTATAAAATTTTAAGTGTTCTGTAAGGTTTTCATTTGCTGTTCAAGGTTAATGCTAAAAGGAGATGCGTTAACCTGATTTTTCTTTGTCTGAGATGTATACGGTGCCTCTGAATTAAATATGCCAAACCAATCATTGACTAGTTGCACTATGTCCGAAGTACCTTTCCAATTAGGATTGTTTAGGCAACTCCTTTTTTCTTAGTATTCTAGAGTTTTAACTATGGAACAAGAAAAAAGTACTGCAGCCAATCTTATACTTTGCTTATTTTTTGCCTTCACATAAATATGTTCTTATGTCAATTTGAAAGCTATCTTTAAATAGCTTTTTGGTAATTCAACATCTCTCCTATACTATTTTTTTATTTTTGGTAACACTGTAAAGTTTGGCATCGTATACCGACTTAAACCACAGTCACAAAGCCAAACGTTGACTAACCAAAACTACACAAATGCTGTCTGGGCACTGGAGGGAAGAACGTTCTGCTCGTCCAGCTTCTCGCCTATGATGTCACAGTCTTGGCGGGACCCGGACAATGTGCGCATAGGTAGACCCTTGTACTGTATGTACGGCCCTGAATAAAAGGGTTTCAAATTCTGAACTGTTACTTGTTAATCATTTCAACCAAAGTGGATGTGTTATCTGCCATAGCCAGAGTTGAACATTTTTGTGTAACAATTATAATCATGAAAATACCCTAAGTTTCACAAATAAAGTTATTTTTCTTTGTTCCTCAGTGTTTTATTTCTCTGTCCCTAAATGTCACAGATCTCTCTAACAAATCCTTATCGAACATGATCTTGTGTCCTTCTGAGTTACATACCTAGTTGTGTGATAGAGTCAGATTATTTACTCTACCTTGGAAATAGTTTCTTCAAATCTTTTAATAATTCTCTTTTATATTTAGAACATCTTTCTTCACTTATTCTGGGATTTTTCAGAGATACCAACATTTTTACATTCATAATGTAAAAACATAAAAAAAATTATTGTAGAAAATAATTGATAATAAATTAACACAAAACATTGTTAATCTAAGAAACTGTAATGATATAGGTAGACACATTTGAAGGCTTGGATGAGAATGAAGGAAATACAACAGAGTACAGTGATAGTGATGATGATGATGAGGAGGAGGAAGAAGAGGAGCAGGAGGTGGTGGAAGAAAAAGATGAAGACATTGTGCCTGTTGAAATGCCAATAAAACAGTTGAAAAAGAATGAAAAAACCAAAAGGTAAGTAATTTTTTAATTATTTCAACGATGTAAAAAAATAAATGTCTAATCTTAGCCCTTGTTTTGTTGGCTTCCAGCTCAGTGATGCTATAGTTTTATTGATGTTCTCAGATACAACTTTAGGGCTACAAGTTTCATAGATAAGTATAGACCACCTTCTGAACTCAATATATCACTCCTTTGGGCCACCACTGTAATATGTAATTTGGTTTTCTAAGATACAACACACATGGTCTACTTACAATGTATATTTATATGTTTTATTTAAAATACGGCAAATCCGTAAAATAATGGAAATCCTCCTTATTTTACAAAATGTCTGATGTATCCAGGCGTTGCTATTCAGAAAGGTCAAAAATACATCTGATAATGGTACGAGACAACAAATAAAGTTCCAATCCATATTAAAATTCCTACTCAATGTAAGGAAAAACAGATTGCAAACTTTAGCTAACTATGTACATTTTGGGTTATAAAGACTTTGACTACTGATTATCTAAACTGCCTAAAGAGGAGTTGGACAATTTTTTTTTGCCCTAATATACAAATGTAAATTAGCCTTAATTGTGAAAACCTATTTTTAATTGAATCGCTATAATTAATTGGGATTGCCATAAGTTTATAAACATTACACATCTTGCTATCACTGAAGTGACGTTGTTTATGGCATAACAAAACAAAAATTTGAATTAAACAGAACAAAATTTTGAACTGTTTGAACAGAATTTTATTTTATTCAACCTGTCTTCATTATATAGGACCTTTTTATAGGCGTTGACACGTAAGCTAGCCCTTGGTCTTGGTGTGGCACTATGGGGAGGGGGGAGGGTTGCAGGTTAGGCAAAGACCGTTCTGCAAACATTTCCCCGGATGTAGACATACATCACTTATAGCATTTTGAGTTTCTTCTACTATAGCGCCTTCACAAGGATCGTGAGGACAATTGACGCAGTCTGCATGAGGCAGAATAGTTTTTTATTTAGGCTAGTACAGACAATAGGTCAAATGCCAGCTTATGTGTAATACCTATAATTATAAATTTATTTGTTTGTGTTTTATAGTTTTATTTGAAAATATTCTTGGGGATTAGAAGTATTAATAATACAGGAATAATATTTCTGTATACAAATTTAATAATTTTTCTAGCTAAATTCTGGGTATTTTAATGTTAATAAAATTAATATTTTGCAAGATATTTTGTTTTGTGTCGACTTTATTTACATCAACACTATCAAAATTAATTTTTTTTACAAGTTCTATTTAAAAACCACTATAAATTTATTGCCCATTTTGCAATTATTGATTGTACTATTGTAATATTATTGATACAATATTGATTGTACAATAGAGATAAAACACAGGGAAGATATACTGTAATTTATTTTTATTTTACTATGAATACTTCAAACACTACTCAAGTTATGGCTCTGGGATCTATTTTGTTTGCTCTCAGATGTAAAAAACCATTAGAAACCATCACCATTACCCCTAAAGACTAGAGATGTATCCTTTTGTAATTTTTACACACAAGCTTTCTTAGATTTTTGTGTATGACTGTATGGAGCAAATAGCTCATCAATCTCTATCTTTAGACACACAAGCACATTTGACTTAAACATCAGGCTTCAGGACAGGTTATGCATCAGCCTATTTTTTATATAATTTTTATTGAAAGATACCAATAACATATAGTTTCACGGCAGTGCAGTATTTAATATGCATTGTTTTTTTAATAAATATGAATAACTTTGGTATAAAATTTATTCTTCTGATAAGTAAAATTTATCATAACAAAAGCAGAGATTGAAAACAAATTATTGTGAAAATGTGACATTCCATTCTCGAAGAACACAAGGAGAGATGTGTGACAGTGATACCGACAACCTGTATTTTTGGTACATCATATTGTTCAAAAAAAAGTTCTAACTGTAACTATTGTTTGAATATTTAGTCTATACGTTTTGGTTCTATAATGTATTTACTTGATCTTACATGTGTAAAAAAATCAGATTGATTTATTTGTGTGAAAAAACAGATTTTTATTTGAATAACGCATATCCACAAACAAAATAAACTTTTTTTTTAATTAGCACCCCAAAAGTTTTAAAAACAGTGTTATTTCATGGGAGGATTTGAAATCTGGAAAACTTTCACCAGCCATAACTTGCTGATGAAACACTTTTAGACCTATATTTGTATGAACTTTTTTTCTTATTTTTTCAATCTAGATTCATCTCTGAAATATTTCTATTTATTAATTTTAATAACTGTATAAAACAACTGTGGCGTAATGTTTAACATAAATAAATGAAACCTCTAAACCACAAATGACTTTTTTCTTTTATTTAAAACCTTATGCACATTTCGATTGCATAGCAATTATTCTCAGAGGTAATTTACAATAAAAATACCTAGTATCAAATACCTAATATCAATATCAAAATACCTAAAATACCAATATCTAGGTATTTTTATTGTAAATTACCTCTGAGGATGATTGCTACGCAATAGAAATGTACATATGATTTTAAATAAAAGAAAAAAGTCATTTGTGGTTTAGAAGTTTCATTTATTTATATTATTTTAATGTTATTAGTGTCTGAGGTTGGGTAATCTCAGATATAACACTCACTCTCTTTGAGCGAATATGTGTCATATATAAACACCCATATTTAATTGCATAATGAACAGATTGTATTTAATTTATAATGGAATAAAAATTATTTGTGTTAATAAACAATTTATATATCATAAGAATTAAAATTAACATGAATTGTTTTTTAAAATAATTTTCTGAGGTAATAAAGAAATATTTGTATACTTTTTTCATGACTTTATTATTTGTGTAATACCACATGACAAGAGATGGTTTTGTTTATAATTTGTTAGTTTTTCACTGTTAATTAATATGTATTAGGTTATATTATTGTATAATAAAAAACTGTTTGACATGAATTTTCACAGAACTGTCGGTAAAATAGAAGATAAAAAGAAAACTGCCAAGAAGAGAAAAGATGTTTCAAGTGATGACGAGGAGGATGAAAATATTCAAGGTTTTACAGATGAGAACAGCAGTTGGTTGAAACCTAAAAACCAAACAAAACAAAAAGGAAGTGATAGTAAATCTAAGAAAAAGAGGAAAGGTGTATCAAGTGATGACGAAGAGGAAGAAGAAAGTGTTCGTGGATTTACAGATGATAACAGTAGTTGGCTCAAACCTAAGAAACAAACAAAACAAAAACAAAATACTAGTGGAATCAACACCAAAAAAAGGAAAGAAGAATCTACTGATGAAGAGGTTGATGAAGTTATGGAAGAAGGTGAAGAGAGTGAAGAAGATAGTAGCGGTGAAGAAAATTACAAGGTAATTATCGTTTTTATGATTATTACTTTTTTTGGTAACTTTTTATGCTCTAGAACTACAGAAACTTCAATGGATAAAAATTTAGCTACTTCAAAATTTTCCTTTTTTTTTGAAGCTTTTTTACATTTTAATGGAGAGAACTAAATGTCATCAATTGAAAATATGTATAAATTCTTTACTGTAATAGTATAACATCAATATATACTGATTAATGGACCCCGATTAAACCGGTTGCCGCTTATAACGAGCTATGTTTTGAAGATAGATCAGAGTCACTGCAAAGCAGGCAAATATTTGTTGTATATAAACAGCAACTGACACGGTCACTGCCTTCTGTCAAGCGGTTGAAACCAAACGGTTACTGGCATAAAACTCACATCTGTTGGTTAAAACTATACCTAAATTGATGCTAAAGATTATAAATAACGTAGACATATTAATATTGTTTATAATATTAACTGATAAAGTGTTGACAATTATTTTGAAAAGAAATTCTTCTCTAAACATTGGCCTGAAATGACACCAAAAAGCTTTCAATATCAGTGAATACTTTCTAACTGAAATTATATAAACCAAAATTTAACACTGTCATTGAGTTTTAACCCATTACGGACCTAATTAAATGCATGATATGGATACTAGCAGGTGCGAATTAATTCATCGCATCAATTTAGTTGTATTTCTCTACAAAAATATTCTCATATATAAAGTACTAAATATTATATATTTTTATATGGGTGCAATTTTTTTAATCGTTATTTTGTGCCTTAGTTTATATTATTTGTTAATTGATTATTATGTGAAATTACATTAAGTAAAAACAAATTAAAAGTTACTTATGGTTTGAAGTTTGCTTTAGATTCTAAGCTCCTACTATTATTATTCATTTCGTATGTACACAAGAAGACACTAATTATTAAAAATATTTACACTACTAACCGACATGAGTAAAACCTATACCGAGCTTTTCCCTTCAGTTGACGTAAAAACTGCTGAAGCATTCTACAGTGAAAGCTCTTTTATAAAGCATTCTGTCATCCGAAACGTTCTATGAAACAGCACATTTTCAAAACCAAAACAAATCAGTACAGTAACCTTTTTTGTTGTTACAATATGAGACTCATCGGAAACACAGTGCAAAACAGATGTCAATAACCAACCTAATCAAGAAATCGTTCAAGAAAAAGTAAACATATCATGGAGTAATACTGCAGCCTCTTTTACAACACTGATAATGTTTGTTGAAGTTAAGAAATCGTACTCGGCTTAGGAAGTTTTGCAACTGCATACAGTATGTTTCATTCAAAATTTCTTGAAAAACTGTCATCGCGTGTCTGGCTGTCAGCTGTCCATGATTATTTTAAAAATCATGAAAACATTATAAAGTCATTAGTCTTTTTATAGTTAAGTGTACATAAAAAAGTTTTTAGCAAATAAATTCTTTTCTTTCTGCAATTGTTTTCTTATAAATTTTGTATACGTGAGCGTGTGCTTTCATTATTACGAACGGAAATACAGCAATATAGATACAAAAATATGGAAAGTAAGGAGTTTAATTTTCTTTGATGGGTAGCATAACGTTATGCACATTATGTACTGTATATAGGCTATATAGATTAGGTTCTATTGTCCAGAAGTTTTCGATAACTGGCAACATGCCAACCCTAAGGGTGCAGCATATTAGAGCTTTTACTGTATTATGTGCTGATGTCTGACAGAAGGTCAATTTGCCATAAATATCTTTTTTTATTTATGCTGTAAGTGTCAAGAGTTGATAAATATCCATTAAGAAAGCACAGAGGTCTATTCTTGTGTGTGACAAATCAGAAAATATACTCTTGAAGTAAACCAATCAAACAACCACGACATTCAAGATTAGCTGGGCTAGTCTTTATACCCGCTACTAATAAATTGTCGTGCCTAACTGACTTAGTCCACAAACCGCAGTGGGTTAACTAAACGATAGCCACAGTGAAAGCGTTTACTGATTTATAATTGTATAAATAAAAGTTAACTATTTCTAATTGCTTTATTAAAATTAATTCCTTCTAATTAACTTTTTAAAGTCATTTGCATTTCTCAATTTTATTTGGATTTTAACCAATTTACGAGAACTTTTAGCTTATAAAGTGCTTTCATTAAAGCAGACAACCCTCAGCCCCAAATTAGTCTGTCACAATGAAGTTCTGCTATAATGCATTTATTCAACATTTGTGTGAAATAATATAACTGTATGTAAATATTTGACAATTAGAACAGGTTGTGTTTTTTTTATAATGTTTAGTACTTAGGAAAAATATATAATAAAATATCCATATAAGAATGTCATTTTGTTCAAAAGTTGTTCTAAATGACTGATTTTTAGTTACAAGTCACAGTCGCATGAAATCTTATTAGTGTATTATAAATGTTCTAATAATTATAGTGTTACAGTAAACTCCCGATTATCCGTGGAATAGGGGGGCTCGGCAACGCCGGATAACGAATTCCCCGGATAATTCGCTATGAACAAAGAATACCTAAAACGATCGATAATCGATTATTATACCATAAGTTACACAAATAATGACCCCGGTTAGTGCAATTCACAAATAATCTTCAGAGGACAAAATAAATACAGAAAATAATTTAAAATGTCGATGTATTTGACGGATTATAACATGTACATTTATATGTCTAACTATTTACAATACGTACATAAGTATATGTCGAAAGTAAGTACTGTATGTATGTATATATGTAATTTCCTTTACACATAATACTTTCACTTTTTAACAAAAAAATCTGTCACTTTCGTCTGTTTTTTTCTGAGCATTGATTTAGCTTTAATATGCGATCTAAGTTTCTTGAGAACAATTTTGTCGCACAGTGTCTACGTGTGTGACAAAGCCATAAAGATCGATAATGTATATGACAGACATGGATAATGCCTATGTCACGTCCTAGACTATTTATAGCCGAGATTAGCTGACATTTGTTTACAATCTTATGATACACATTAGGTTTTTGGGCGTCCAAGCATTTTGTCATTGTCTCTTATATACAGTAGTCTTTTCGCCCCTTTTATTTCGCTGGCCCGTGTCGGGATGCTTCCCTTTCAATGTAAAAATTAGTATGTACGTATTTACATATCTATTCCCTTCATCTTAACTTCTATTAATCCTTATATGTATTTACTTCGTAATTCACCGTTTGGAAATTTAAACACATGAATCTGATTGGAATACAAATTTGATATTTGTAAAACAATGGCAGACCCCGGATAATCCGCAAACCGGTTAATCCGGCCACGGATAATCAGGAGTTTACTGTATATAGTTATAGAAAATTTTCAAAAAATAAGATAAACCAAGAGAATTATAATAGCTAAGATTTATAAGGTCATTATAATACAACTCCATTTTATTAAATGATTTTTTAAATGACAGATTGTATAAATTGTTGATTTTGTGTTTTGGTAATCGAAAAATGTTTTAATGAATTCTAATTGTTTAAAAATAGTTCAAGGTACAGTGATTAAGACACTTTCCATTGTTAATCTCTATAAACCATGATTTAAAAAATGTTTAGGTAGGTACATTGAATGATCTTGATCAGGACGAAGAAAACACAACAGAAAATAGTGACAGCGAAGAAGACAATGAGAAAGTTGATGGTGAAGAAGGAGACGAAGAAGAAGATTTATTACCAATTGAAAGAGCATCAAAAAAATTAAAAAAGAAACAAGAAAAAGAGAAGTAAGTGGAATATTGATATTAGATAAAATGATAACATAAGCAAATTACATTATCATTTTTGTTTTTTAAATTTGTTTTAGTTGACAATTTTTATCATGAAATGATATGATGTTTACAAAATACATACATTAAATTGTTACACTCAAAAATCAAGACAGATAAAAATAGCATTTTTTTAATATTTACAGAAAATTGGCAGAAGAAGAAATGCAATTGAACATAAATACCAGAGAAGTGTTTGCTTTTCCAGCAGAAGATGACAAAACTCCTATTGGCATTCCAGAAGTAGAACAAAGAATTAGAGATAACTTGATGGTTTTGTCAAATTTCGAGAAGTTCCGGGAAAAAGATAGGTAAATGATTTATCTTCTAGTGTTTTATTATTTTTTGATAACAATGGCTATAGGTAGAAAATGGAATAACTCATTTTAAAAGTTTTTTCTTCTATATTAACCTTCAAGTCAATTATGTGTGTATTACGACAATATTTTTGCCTGCAAGTGATATGGAAAAATCAGGACAATACAGAATTAATGACAAATTCTTTAAAATCTAGAATATAGGGAACTGATATTTTGAGTTTCTGTATCATTCGAGCCTATTTTATCTATTTGAAGGGAAATGAGTCAGGGGTCCAAGAAATGTTTATAGCTATAAAGAAAATGAATCGAGCGCTCAAGAAACATTTATATCAGTACATCATGCAAGAAAATGAATCAGGCTTCCAAGAAATGTTTATATCAATATGGTATTTTTCTTCCTCCCATTCTGTTGTTGTTATTTTGCGGTCGCTCATGTAGGCTGTTATGTTGTGTTTGAATGTCCGTATCAGTTATGTTTACATGACAGAAAGTCAATGGGCCATAAATATCTTTCTTTATTTGCGCTGTAAGTTTTGAAAGTCAACAAATATCTCTGCACAAATGTCTAGTCTTGTGCGTGACATATCAGAACAAAACTCTCTTGAAGCAAACAAATCAATCAAACAATCATGACACTTATGATTAGCTGGATTGGTCATTATTCCCGCTATTAATAAATCCGGTTCGGGCTGTTACCACATTGATCTGGATTTGAGGGGTTTTACTGTATCCTATTTTTTTCTAATGCTTAGAAACTTTTACCTTGTAATCCAAGGCCATCTCGGTCCCGTTTACCTCAAATTTTTTTTTTTTTTTTTTTTTTTTTTTTTTTTTTTTTTTTCCAGGCGAAAAACCTATTGAGGTTATCATCGCCTAACTAAAGTTATTTTAAATAATAAGATTTTAAAATAAATATTACCTAAAACTAATCAAAATAAAACAAAATAAATGTTTAATACTAATTGTGATTATAATTATCTAAAATTAAAGAACCTAAAATTATAAAAAAATTTAAATATTTTTAAATAGATTAAGGTGGCGTAAGAAAGCGAGGACACGGTCGATAGCCGTGACATTGTCTCTTAAAACCACCTTTAAACTACCTCGAAGATCGTAATGTATATACAAATTTGTCAACTCATTACAATCAAGCAGGATATGCTTGATTGTAATATTATTTCTACAAAACGGACATAGTGGTGGATCCTCATGTCGCATCAACCATCCATGCGTTAACAAAGAGTGGCCGATGCGAAGTCGAGCAACCACCACTTCCTCCCTACGATTCGAACGAACAGATGTCCTCCATGGTCGGACGGTATTTTTGATGTCCCTCAGCTTGTTTCTATTTACATTTTGCCATTCTTCGCTCCAAACAGAAAATAGTGTAGATTTAACTTTGCATACAAAATCTGATGCCATCACACGTTGTGTCGATGGCAACATACCTGTAGCTAATTTTGCACCTTCATCTGCTTTAGTGTTTCCGAATATTCCGCAGTGACCAGGCACCCAGAGAAATGACACCTCGACACCTCGTAATTGGAGCCTGTGTATAGAGCACAAGATGTCTCCAACTAAAGGGTTCTTAGTGTACATTTCCTGAATAGCCTGGAGAGCACTTTTGGAATCACAACACACAAGATATTTAGATTTTGCAGACGGAATTGATCTTAAAGCTTGGAATAATTGCATAAAGTTCTGCAGTAAAAACGCTACAGGCTGAGGGCAATCCGTAAGTGAAAGTTTGTCCTTCTATATAAAATGCACAACCTATCCCATTGTCCAGTTTTGAACCGTCTGTGAATATAGTCACAGTGTGTTGGTGAGTTTGTTGAATCTGCAAAAACTCTTGACGATAAATAACGTCAGGAGTATTGTGTTTTAGGTACATGGACAATGAGAGGTCACATTTTGGCTTTTGTATTGTCCATGGAGGGATGTAGCATGATGTTCGTTCGAATATAGGTGGATGTTCTAAATTTAGATTCCTAAAAATGCGCAACGTTCTTATTCCGAAGGGAGCAGTTGAACGTTGACGCACATTGTAACGATCCTCGAGGTGGTTATCAAAAACTGCTATGAATGCCGGATGTTTGGGTTTACTTCGAAGACCAGTGTAATATGAAATTTGTAGCATTTGACGTCGCATAGAGAGAGATGGTTCTCCAGCTTCAACTAGAAGGCTGGAGATTGGGCTTGATCTAAAAGCACCAGTAGAAAGTCTAAGACCAGCGTGATGTATTGAATCCAGGAGTTTCAGAACCGTAGGTCGAGCAGATGAATAGGCTATACAGCCGTAATCTATGCGCGATCTTACAACGGCGCGATAGAAACGGAGCATACAGGTTCTGTCTGCTCCCCAATTTGTACCACTTAGAACTCTCAACATATCCAATATCTTGCTGCACCGGGTCCTCAAATCACGCACATGCGGATTCCATGAAAGTCTTTTATCCAATAATCTCACAAAAATCTCACATTATCCGCGGTTTGAAGCCGCGTACCATCAAGATAAAGAATAGGTTCCTGGTGTTGCCTGCGACGACTAAATGCTATACACTGGGTCTTCGAAGCCGAAAACTTGAAGCCCGTAGATTTGGTCCACTCTTGCAATTTATTAATTACTAATTGTAAGGATCTTTCCGCTGTTGCCATACTTCTAGCAGCCATATATATACAAAAATCGTCTACAAACAGGGAACAGTGGACCGGTGACTGTACGTTTGAAGTGACGCTGTTAATGGCAACAGCAAATAGCGTCACACTCAAAACGCCACCCTGTGGTACACCATTCTCTAGTTCGCAACGATCAGAATATATGCCTCCTAGACGTACACGGAAAGTCCTGTTATTCAAATAATTTTTTATAAAAGCAAGAATGTTACCTTGTATACCCCATGATTTCAATACGTTCAAAATTTCTCTTCTCCATGCCATGTCATATGCCTTCTCAAGGTCAAAGAAAACAGCTACCAGTGTTTGTCGTAAGATGAAGGCATTCTGTATAGCTGACTCCAAGAAAACCAATTGGTCAACTGATGAACGTCCTTGTCTGGAACCACACTGAACGTTAGAAAGAAGTTTGTTTGTTTCTAGATACCAGACAAGACGACGGTTGACCATCTTCTCCAGTAGTTTGCATAGGCAGCTGGTCAGCGAGATGGGTCTGTAACTACTGGGATTAGTTTTGTCCTTTCCTTGTTTTAGAAGAGGAATTATTGTCGCTTCTAACCATGCATCGGGAAAACCGTGCTCCCCAAATATACGGTTGTATATCCGAAGGAGAACTAGTTTTGCCGACGGTGGTAGATTTTTAATCATGGAGTATACAATATCATCCGGGCCTGGAGCAGAATCCTTCGTTGACGAGAGAGCTGACTCTAGTTCGTCGATAGAGAAATGGTTATTTAAACAAGAATCTACAGACACTCCAACGGTGAAAGGTAAGGCTTCCTGTTTACGTTTGAACACCTGGAAAGCGTCCTTGTATGCAGAAGATGAAGAATGTTCTGAGAACGATAATGCTAGCACATTGGCAATTTCCTCACAGTCCGTGGTCATAACTCCATCCGGATGCCTTAATGAAATTAATGGCATCGGAACGGAAATGCCACAGACTGATCGTAATTTCTTCCATACTGTGGATGGGGCTGTAGTTCTCGTAATTGAGCCAATGTACTGCGACCATGATTCTCATTTACTTTGCCTAAATATTCTCCGTGCTTTCGCACGGAAGATTTTATATTTTTCCAGGTTTCCGTTTACCTCGAATTATCGAGACTCTACTATATATGGAAATCAGGGAATCAGACAAGAAAATCTCTGTGAATTGTGTAGCCGGTTTACAAAACGACATAACATAGTTCTGCCACTAAAAATCCTAAAATTGCACAAAAGCTACCAAAAGATTTAGACAAGATTACTAAGTTTCATAGGTTTCTCATAAATATTTATAAAACACAGGACTATCAGCTGGCTAACATTGGAATATGAATGAAACGCTACTGAATTTAAAAAAATTTTTTTGATTAAATTAAAATACAAATAGTGATTGAAATGGTTTAAAAATACATACAAATGAATACCCAATGCATTATTCATCAGAATATAACATACAATGGGACGCAGATGACAACGACCACAGTACTAATGATGAAAGTGGCATAATAAAGGAAGATTTGTGGGTTCCACGCACAAGGAAGATTTGCGTTTTAGATGTAGACAGTGGGGCTTCAAAAATTTCTAATCCAGGTCTATAAGAGTATGTATCTTTAAAATTTTGTGTTAATAATATAATTTTGTGTAAGGTATCTTGTGTTACACATAAATGTGTCAGTGAATTTTGTTTATCAATTACTCTAACTGCCCTAAATTTTTAAAAATTCAATTTTATAAATCAGGCGTATAAGACGACCTATGTTTTTTAAACATTATTACTGTTAAAATTCAGAATACTCTGAATATGTATTATCATTAACTATCTGGCTCTCAATAAATTCTAATTTCATGCAAACTTTTGTGCAAACTTTAAATTATTATACATTGAAAGTTTACTGTACAAAATTTATGATATAGTCTCTTCCATGGCTAAACAATTACATAAAGATTTCTTCCAGTTTTATACAAGCTTTTAGTAACCATTCTGATTATAAAAACAAATTTTTACAATAAAGTAGAGTCTCGATAATCTGAGATTTGATTTCCCGAGATTCCGTTAAATTCAAGCCTGTTTTAATTTGAGCTTATTTTATCTAATTGAAAAAAATAATGAATCACGATTCCAAAAAATGTTTATAGCCATACAGTATGCAAAGGATATGAGTTGGGCTTCCAATTAGTGTTCATATAATTATGGTATGCAAAGGAAATGAGTCAGGCTTCCAAGAAAAGTTATATAAACTTATTTTGTGCATTCTTAATTATAGTATGTACTGTATTAGGGTATATTATAACTCCTATTTTTTCTAATGCACAAGAATGTATTTCTGTGTAATCCGAGTGTTTGGTAATCCAAGGGGGCCTTGGTCCAATCTAACTTGAATTATCCAGACTTTAGTAGGAATGCATACACTGATTTTTGTTTTTAGTTATAAAACTGTGTTGCAAGTCGAGAACGGATTATATAGATATAATACTAAAACCTTTGTTGCAGGTTGAGAACAGATTACATAGATATAATACTAAAACCTTTGTTGCAGGTCGAGGGCAGATTACATAGATATAATACTAAAACCTTTTTTGCAAGTCGAGGAGAGATTACATAGATATAATACTAAAATCTTTGTTGCAAGTCGAGGAGAGATTACATAGATATAATACTAAAACCTTTGTTGCAAGTCGATGAGAGATTACATAGATATAATACTAAAACCTTTGTTGCAGGTCAAGGACAAATTACATAGATATAATACTAAAATCTTTGTTGCAAGTCGAGGAGAGATTACATAGATATAATACTAAAACCTTTTTTGCAAGTCGAGGAGAGATTACATAGATATAATACTAAAACCTTTGTTGCAAGTTGAGGAGAGATTACATAGATATAATACTAAAACCTTTGTTGCAAGTCGAGGAGAGATTACATAGATATAATACTAAAACCTTTGTTGCAAGTCGAGGAGAGATTACATAGATATAATACTAAAACCTTTGTTGCAAGTCGAGGAGAGATTACATAGATATAATACTAAAACCTTTGTTGCAAGTCGAGGAGAGATTACATAGATATAATACTAAAACCTTTGTTGCAGGTCAAGGACAAATTACATAGATATAATACTAAAATCTTTGTTGCAAGTCGAGGAGAGATTACATAGATATAATACTAAAACCTTTGTTGCAGGTCGAGGAGAGATTACATAGATATAATACTAAAACCTTTGTTGCAGGTCAAGGATAAATTACATAGATATAATACTAAAACCTTTTTTGCAAGTCGAGGAGAGATTACATAGATATAATACTAAAACCTTTGTTGCAGGTCAAGGATAAATTACATAGATATAATACTAAAACCTTTGTTGCAAGTCGAGGAGAGATTACATAGATATAATACTAAAACCTTTGTTGCAGGTCAAGGACAAATTACATAGATATAATACTAAAATCTTTGTTGCAAGTCGAGGAGAGATTACATAGATATAATACTAAAACCTTTGTTGCAGGTCAAGGATAAATTACATAGATATAATACTAAAACCTTTTTTGCAAGTCGAGGAGAGATTACATAGATATAATACTAAAACCTTTGTTGCAGGTCAAGGATAAATTACATAGATATAATACTAAAACCTTTTTTGCAAGTCGAGGAGAGATTACATAGATATAATACTAAAACCTTTTTTGCAAGTCGAGGAGAGATTACATAGATATAATACTAAAACCTTTGTTGCAGGTCAAGGATAAATTACATAGATATAATACTAAAACCTTTTTTGCAAGTCGAGGAGAGATTACATAGATATAATACTAAAACCTTTTTTGCAAGTCGAGGAGAGATTACATAGATATAATGCTAAAATCTTTGTTGCAAGTCGAGGAGAGATTACATAGATATAATACTAAAACCTTTGTTGCAGGTCAAGGATAAATTACATAGATATAATACTAAAACCTTTTTTGCAAGTCGAGGAGAGATTACATAGATATAATACTAAAATCTTTGTTGCAGGTCAAGGATAAATTACATAGATATAATACTAAAACCTTTTTTGCAAGTCGAGGAGAGATTACATAGATATAATACTAAAATCTTTGTTGCAAGTCGAGGAGAGATTACATAGATATAATACTAAAACCTTTGTTGCAAGTCGATGAGAGATTACATAGATATAATACTAAAACCTTTGTTGCAGGTCAAGGACAAATTACATAGATATAATACTAAAATCTTTGTTGCAAGTCGAGGAGAGATTACATAGATATAATACTAAAACCTTTTTTGCAAGTCGAGGAGAGATTACATAGATATAATACTAAAACCTTTGTTGCAAGTCGAGGAGAGACTACATAGATATAATACTAAAACCTTTGTTGCAAGTCGAGGAGAGATTACATAGATATAATACTAAAACCTTTGTTGCAAGTCGAGGAGAGATTACATAGATATAATACTAAAACCTTTGTTGCAAGTCGAGGAGAGATTACATACATATAATACTAAAACCTTTGTTGCAAGTCGAGGAGAGATTACATAGATATAATACTAAAACCTTTGTTGCAAGTCGAGGAGAGACTACATAGATATAATACTAAAACCTTTGTTGCAAGTCGAGGAGAGATTACATAGATATAATACTAAAACCTTTGTTGCAAGTCGAGGAGAGATTACATAGATATAATACTAAAACCTTTGTTGCAAGTCGAGGAGAGATTACATAGATATAATACTAAAACCTTTGTTGCAAGTCGAGGAGAGATTACATAGATATAATACTAAAACCTTTGTTGCAAGTCGAGGAGAGATTACATAGATATAATACTAAAACCTTTGTTGCAAGTCGAGGAGAGATTACATAGATATAATACTAAAATCTTTGTTGCAAGTCGAGGAGAGATTACATAGATATAATACTAAAACCTTTGTTGCAGGTCGAGGAGAGATTACATAGATATAATACTAAAACCTTTGTTGCAGGTCAAGGATAAATTACATAGATATAATACTAAAACCTTTTTTGCAAGTCGAGGAGAGATTACATAGATATAATACTAAAACCTTTGTTGCAGGTCAAGGATAAATTACATAGATATAATACTAAAACCTTTGTTGCAAGTCGAGGAGAGATTACATAGATATAATAATAAAACCTTTGTTGCAGGTCAAGGACAAATTACATAGATATAATACTAAAATCTTTGTTGCAAGTCGAGGAGAGATTACATAGATATAATACTAAAACCTTTGTTGCAGGTCAAGGATAAATTACATAGATATAATACTAAAACCTTTTTTGCAAGTCGAGGAGAGATTACATAGATATAATACTAAAATCTTTGTTGCAAGTCGAGGAGAGATTACATAGATATAATACTAAAACCTTTGTTGCAAGTCGATGAGAGATTACATAGATATAATACTAAAACCTTTGTTGCAGGTCAAGGACAAATTACATAGATATAATACTAAAATCTTTGTTGCAAGTCGAGGAGAGATTACATAGATATAATACTAAAACCTTTTTTGCAAGTCGAGGAGAGATTACATAGATATAATACTAAAACCTTTGTTGCAAGTTGAGGAGAGATTACATAGATATAATACTAAAACCTTTGTTGCAAGTCGAGGAGAGATTACATAGATATAATACTAAAACCTTTGTTGCAAGTCGAGGAGAGATTACATAGATATAATACTAAAACCTTTGTTGCAAGTCGAGGAGAGATTACATAGATATAATACTAAAACCTTTGTTGCAAGTCGAGGAGAGATTACATAGATATAATACTAAAACCTTTGTTGCAGGTCAAGGACAAATTACATAGATATAATACTAAAATCTTTGTTGCAAGTCGAGGAGAGATTACATAGATATAATACTAAAACCTTTGTTGCAGGTCGAGGAGAGATTACATAGATATAATACTAAAACCTTTGTTGCAGGTCAAGGATAAATTACATAGATATAATACTAAAACCTTTTTTGCAAGTCGAGGAGAGATTACATAGATATAATACTAAAACCTTTGTTGCAGGTCAAGGATAAATTACATAGATATAATACTAAAACCTTTGTTGCAAGTCGAGGAGAGATTACATAGATATAATACTAAAACCTTTGTTGCAGGTCAAGGACAAATTACATAGATATAATACTAAAATCTTTGTTGCAAGTCGAGGAGAGATTACATAGATATAATACTAAAACCTTTGTTGCAGGTCAAGGATAAATTACATAGATATAATACTAAAACCTTTTTTGCAAGTCGAGGAGAGATTACATAGATATAATACTAAAACCTTTGTTGCAGGTCAAGGATAAATTACATAGATATAATACTAAAACCTTTTTTGCAAGTCGAGGAGAGATTACATAGATATAATACTAAAACCTTTTTTGCAAGTCGAGGAGAGATTACATAGATATAATACTAAAACCTTTGTTGCAGGTCAAGGATAAATTACATAGATATAATACTAAAACCTTTTTTGCAAGTCGAGGAGAGATTACATAGATATAATACTAAAACCTTTTTTGCAAGTCGAGGAGAGATTACATAGATATAATGCTAAAATCTTTGTTGCAAGTCGAGGAGAGATTACATAGATATAATACTAAAACCTTTGTTGCAGGTCAAGGATAAATTACATAGATATAATACTAAAACCTTTTTTGCAAGTCGAGGAGAGATTACATAGATATAATACTAAAATCTTTGTTGCAGGTCAAGGATAAATTACATAGATATAATACTAAAACCTTTTTTGCAAGTCGAGGAGAGATTACATAGATATAATACTAAAATCTTTGTTGCAAGTCGAGGAGAGATTACATAGATATAATACTAAAACCTTTGTTGCAAGTCGATGAGAGATTACATAGATATAATACTAAAACCTTTGTTGCAGGTCAAGGACAAATTACATAGATATAATACTAAAATCTTTGTTGCAAGTCGAGGAGAGATTACATAGATATAATACTAAAACCTTTTTTGCAAGTCGAGGAGAGATTACATAGATATAATACTAAAACCTTTGTTGCAAGTCGAGGAGAGACTACATAGATATAATACTAAAACCTTTGTTGCAAGTCGAGGAGAGATTACATAGATATAATACTAAAACCTTTGTTGCAAGTCGAGGAGAGATTACATAGATATAATACTAAAACCTTTGTTGCAAGTCGAGGAGAGATTACATACATATAATACTAAAACCTTTGTTGCAAGTCGAGGAGAGATTACATAGATATAATACTAAAACCTTTGTTGCAAGTCGAGGAGAGACTACATAGATATAATACTAAAACCTTTGTTGCAAGTCGAGGAGAGATTACATAGATATAATACTAAAACCTTTGTTGCAAGTCGAGGAGAGATTACATAGATATAATACTAAAACCTTTGTTGCAAGTCGAGGAGAGATTACATAGATATAATACTAAAACCTTTGTTGCAAGTCGAGGAGAGATTACATAGATATAATACTAAAACCTTTGTTGCAAGTCGAGGAGAGATTACATAGATATAATACTAAAACCTTTGTTGCAAGTCGAGGAGAGATTACATAGATATAATACTAAAATCTTTGTTGCAAGTCGAGGAGAGATTACATAGATATAATACTAAAACCTTTGTTGCAGGTCGAGGAGAGATTACATAGATATAATACTAAAACCTTTGTTGCAGGTCAAGGATAAATTACATAGATATAATACTAAAACCTTTTTTGCAAGTCGAGGAGAGATTACATAGATATAATACTAAAACCTTTGTTGCAGGTCAAGGATAAATTACATAGATATAATACTAAAACCTTTGTTGCAAGTCGAGGAGAGATTACATAGATATAATAATAAAACCTTTGTTGCAGGTCAAGGACAAATTACATAGATATAATACTAAAATCTTTGTTGCAAGTCGAGGAGAGATTACATAGATATAATACTAAAACCTTTGTTGCAGGTCAAGGATAAATTACATAGATATAATACTAAAACCTTTTTTGCAAGTCGAGGAGAGATTACATAGATATAATACTAAAACCTTTGTTGCAGGTCAAGGATAAATTACATAGATATAATACTAAAACCTTTTTTGCAAGTCGAGGAGAGATTACATAGATATAATACTAAAACCTTTTTTGCAAGTCGAGGAGAGATTACATAGATATAATACTAAAACCTTTGTTGCAGGTCAAGGATAAATTACATAGATATAATACTAAAACCTTTTTTGCAAGTCGAGGAGAGATTACATAGATATAATACTAAAACCTTTTTTGCAAGTCGAGGAGAGATTACATAGATATAATGCTAAAATCTTTGTTGCAAGTCGAGGAGAGATTACATAGATATAATACTAAAACCTTTGTTGCAGGTCAAGGATAAATTACATAGATATAATACTAAAACCTTTTTTGCAAGTCGAGGAGAGATTACATAGATATAATACTAAAATCTTTGTTGCAGGTCAAGGATAAATTACATAGATATAATACTAAAAACTTTTTTGCAAGTCGAGGAGAGATTACATAGATATAATACTAAAATCTTTGTTGCAAGTCGAGGAGAGATTACATAGATATAATACTAAAACCTTTGTTGCAGGTCAAGGATAAATTACATAGATATAATACTAAAACCTTTGTTGCAGGTCGAGGAGAGATTACATAGATATAATACTAAAACCTTTGTTGCAGGTCAAGGATAAATTACATAGATATAATACTAAAACCTTTTTTGCAAGTTGAGGAGAGATTACATTGACATAATACTAAAACCTTTGTTGCAGGTCAAGGAGAAATTACATAGATATTATACTAAAATCTTTGTTGCAAGTCGAGGAGAGATTACATTGACATAATACTAAAACCTTTGTTGCAGGTCAAGGACAAATTACATAGATATAATACTAAAATCTTTGTTGCAAGTCGAGGAGAGATTACATTGACATAATACTAAAACCTTTGTTGCAGGTCAAGGACAAATTACATAGATATAATACTAAAATCTTTGTTGCAAGTCGAGGAGAGATTACATAGATATAATACTAAAATCTTTGTTGCAAGTCAAGAACGGATTATATAGATATAATACTAAAACCTTTGTTGTAGGTCGAGAACAGATTACATAGATTTATTGAAGAAGGACTTGATGACTTACTTTAGTTACAATGAGTTTCTTATTGATAGACTTGTGCAGTTGTTCCCCCTTACAGAGCTCATGGACTTCCTAGAAGCTAGTGAAACTCAAAGGCCTTTAACCATCAGAACCAATAGCCTAAAGACTAGGAGGCGAGACCTTGCACAGGTAAATTGAAACTTATTGAACCAACTTGTATGATACAGTTTATCTGAATAAATTATATATATTCAGGTTTAATGGGTTAATTTGTAAACTGACAGACTTTTAGTCAGAACCATTTAACTGTGCACTTGGCCTTAGAGTGGAGGGTTCAGTTGAGTCAGTATAAATGCTTTCCTACAAACATGATAAGGGCTGTAAAAACACATGACTTGCATGAGACGGACGATATAAGATAAATTCGATGATAAATTAGTTTCGGTATGAAATAAGAAACAATCTTGAAATATGTGTATACATATCGGATGTAGAAGGATTCAATAATGAGGGCTAGGTCCTAGAAATTTTCCCCATTAGCACTCAAACCTAAGAATCGAACAAATGATATCTTAATTTTGATGAGTAACTCATTTTTTTTTTTAAGAGAAATTGAAAAACATTTAAATGTAAACCTATAATGTGTTCATAGATTTACTTGTGATTTAACATATGTCACTAGAACATTAGATATGTTTTAAAACAAAGAACTAAAATTTTCTACTGACAGTTTAGGGCGGTTTGTAAGCTTTTTGATTTAACAAAAAACAAGATATTCTTTTAAAAAGTATTTATATTTATTATACAACAGACTATGGTCTGCTTGTAAGTATATACACTTCCCTCAACTATGAGTCTATCTCTATTACCTATTCAAGAACTGTTAGTCCCATTGCTACAAAATATTTGTTTACAAAAGTGTTAAATTTATCCCTCAAAAATTCCTTTCTTCTGACTAAAACTTAACCTATAGATCATAAAAAGTCATTAGTTAGTAAACCTCATAAGGAGCTAGCCAAGCAGTTGAAAAATGTAATAATATGGATTTTTGACATGGTAACTGCTGAATTATATGACTGTAGTGTCTTTGTGAAATCAACATTTATTTCTGAATTAAGTCATTTTCCTGCACAGCATATAGATGTCCCCTTGCATAAGTTCCTCTGTCAACTATTCCAGAAAACGGTCGCCATCATTTTTCTGACTGAATGAACGGCCTTTGTTTAATTTTGAACCAATTCTTTCACAGTCCACTGTTTTGATTGTGTTGTTTCTGAGATGTAATACTGTGTCCAAGTTTCATGTGCAGTAATTAATCAGTTCTGAAATTCTGATTTATTATGCTGAAATTATCTCGATGTGGCATTTCAAATGTTCATCTGAACATGTTTTTCATCAAATAAAAGAAAAAAAATTATGGCGCCCAACATGTTATTAGCTTTTTTACTTTTAATATTTCAATCAATTTGTAAAAAACATGCTCTTTATGTATGTTCATAGTCTCTGTTAATTCTCTAACCCTAATTTAACTGTTGTTCAGTATTATTATCATCAGTGGAATGATTTTCAAGCTATTTCAAATGTTCATTCTAATAGAAGCTGGTACGGCCATGTTATAAAAATTCAGCTTACTAAAATTTTACATTGGTGAGTGATTTTTGTGAGTCGCAATTCACAACATCCACATTGTCCTTAATACGTATAGGCATGTCTTCTTTCAAATACAAATATCTAGTGTCAACTCAATGCTTTATTTTCTGTCTTTTCACAAAAAACTTGCAACGACACACTAAACAGACTTTAACAACAAAATAGTTGAAATCATTGTTAGTGTAATTCAACCAGCGATGTTTGAGCAACATTGAACTTGAAGTAATAAACTTCTCAGACTGCCCTTGTATGTAACTTTTTAAAGGAGCTATGATCATTCAATTTGGTTGAATCAAAATCCACTGAAAAATAAGTTGTCATTTAATTTTTTTTGTTTAATTAGCCATGTTAAAAAATTGAGCTTACTAAAATTTTACATTGGTGAGTGATTTTTGTGAGTCGCAATTCACAACATCCATATCGTCCTTAATAGGTATAGACATGTCTTCTTTCAAATACAAATATCTAGTGTCAACTCAATGCTTTATTTTCTGTCTTTTCACAAAAAACTTGCACTGGTTCACTAAAAAGACTTTAATAACAAAGTGGTTGAAATCATTGTTAGTGTAATTCAACCAGCGATGTGTGATTGAGCAACATTGGACCTGAAGTAATAAACTTCTCAGACTGCCATTGTATGTAAGTTTTTAAAGGAGCTATGACCATTCAATTTGGTTGAATAAAAATCCACTGAAAAATAAGTTGTCATTTAATTTTTTGTTTGTTTAATGATGGGGGAAAATTTCTACGTACAGTAAAACCTTGATAGTTTGGACTAACTGGGACTGTGGCCCATCTTGATTATCAAAAATTCTGGTTAGCCGGACTTGAAGGAAAAATTAAAAGAAAACATTAAAGTTACAGAAAAACTCTTTTGTATTTATCAGACAGAGTATTATACACAGTATATGAACGTACATATTGTACATACAATTACACTCCACTGTAATTTATTTTTTGGTAAACAAGTCTGTCAATTTTGGTTATTTAATTTTGTGAGCCACTTTTGTACTTTGTGATCCTGTAGTCTTTCACCACAAGACTCACAAAACATTCGTTCATAATTTGTTTATTTGTAGGTCTTGGACATTTGTATTGTTGCTTTAGACTTTTTATGTACGTAACCGTGCTCTTGGCTTCACGTGTACTACCACTTCTGAAAACATGTTACATATTGAGAATGTCCAATACATCAATATTTTCTGCATCTGATATGTCTACACATATTTCAAGATTGTTTGTTATTTCTTATCGAAACTAATTTATCATTGAATTTAGCTGATATTGGCTGTCTCATGCAAGTCAGTGTTTTAACAGTCCTTATCATGTTTGTAGGAAAGTATTTATACAGATCCTCTACCTCGCGTCTCACCTATCTCTTAAGGTTAAGTGCATGGTTACATAGTTTGTACTATACTGTACTTATTTGATTTGTGTTATTTCTTAGTTTACTTCAAAATCATTCCTGGTTATCCGAAGATATGAGTTAACAGAGTACGACTTAGCAAGGTTCTACCATAGTGGAAAATCTTTGTTCAGAAGCAATCCTTTGAAACAAAAAGGGAAGCAGCAATATTTATAAATTGATTGTAACAGATATCATACCTCCTAGCCAAGGCTTGGTTCCTACAAGTTTCACTTATTTGAATTTTTATGTCCAAACAGGTCTCAACTCCATTTTGTTCTAATTATCAGGACACAGATGTATTTACAAGTAATTTTCAGAATTTTCTAAAAATAAAAATTCATAATTTACAGGCATTAATTGCAAGGGGAGTGAATCTAGACCCTGTTGGAAAATGGTCTAAAGTTGGTCTAGTCATCTTTAACTCCACAATTCCAATTGGTGCAACTCCCGAATACTTGGCGGGACACTATATATTACAGGTGAGGTAATTTAAAAATCTTTTACTTTGAAGTAGATTAGTATTTTTTTTAAAAGTTACTTTTTAAGACAGCATGTTGCAGAGAATATTTCAGAAATTCATTGTTAGATAGATTCAGAATTCTTGTTGTGTGACCTATTTATTTAGTCTGCTAGTTAGGTGTAAATAAAGGATCTGCCGATTCCTAAAATTTTTTATTTTGATTCTAAACTTTTTCTTCTAATTCTCGATTCTTAAGTTGATTTCAGATTCTTTTAAGTTATATATGCCTACATAATGAATTTAGTTAACATCTTAGTCATATAGTGAAACCTTTTACAAGTTCCATTTTAATTTAATAGGCTAAACAAAACATTGAACCTTCATTTATAAGTAGGAATTTCTGAAAACATGACAAACATATTTGCTAGAAGTAATAATTTATTTAAAATTACGAATGTTACCTTCAGTTCACAATCACAATATAACTTCAGTAATAGCCATTTCTGATTGTATATCGGGAGAAATTTTACCTACTTTTTCTTTGTGTTTTGTTTTTGACATCTGTAAAGCGGTGGCAGCCAGAGACAGGATGAGAGAGATAGAGAGAAAGAGTGTCGAGCCTGCTTGAGTGACTCAACTGAGATGTGTGATTGTCTTTGTTGTTGCGACATAAATAATGATAATATTTTTGTTAACTCAAATTGACAGTTGCTTTAGTCGTTTAATTCATTCATATCAACTAATACATAAATAAGACAATTTATTTAGTTGATAATTAATTATTTTCTCAATAAATTACAATGCAGATGTATTTTAATAGTTGAAAAAAACATGGTGAATCGAAATAGGCTCTGGTTTGTATAGTTGTTATATTCATTGTACTATTATTTTAAGTTTTAAAACTCAAATAATTTCTAAACTGCATTATAAAGATAATGTTTAAGGAGGTTGCTGGTCTTCCTTCCTATGATTCTAATAAAAAATAAAAAAACGATTACCTAATGGAAGTGATTCGATGATTATTATCATCCTTTAGTGTCGAAGAATGGATCTTTGTATTTCTAACCTAATCCTACTTAGCACGTTCGCTACAGCAATGTTAACAACCAACTGCCTCACGTATGCACCATTTGGGGTAAATGAAATGAACTGACGGCTTATATTTGCGACACTGAGTATTACTTATATTCCGCTGACAAATCAGTGGTCTATTTAAATGGCTTGATGTATTTGTATTGATTCACAGGCATGTCTGACATGAATGTGGGACATTTGGTCTCTCAGTTAGTCAAGGTCAAAGACGTTAAAATACAGTTGGCATCTCTGTTCATACCTTTGTACCACTGCACCAGTTATTGTTTTGAATAACCTGGTTTTACTATGTTTGAGCTTATATTCTGTGAGTGCAAAGGCATGTGTGTACTAACAGTGAAATTAAATGTGAGCTAGATAATAGTTACAGTGAAAATAAAATCTGTTCTTTATTTTCATCGTATAAACAAAGTTAGTATATTCCAAGCTCTAATAGTAGTGATGATTCGAGTAGTAATTTTGATCTTTGATTTTTGTTTTACCGCACAAAGATTTGTGTGCTATAGACTGACCAATTCATATATGCGTCATCCCCAAAACACTAAAAACAATGACAATAAAAAATACATTCAATAAACATACGTATGAGGTCTTATGTAGTTTATGACTTATTAAAGTAACATTCCACTTTTAGTCCGTAATGAAGATCAGACCCACATTAACGCGGTCTGTGTGGAAAGATTGAATTTTTACTGTCAGTCTCTTGTGAAAAACCAGACTGTGCATATATACGCTGCTCGGTTGCGAATGTGTTGAAAAGTTATTTATAACTGTACATTTTTATTATTGTTTGTTAGTATGTATTATCTTTTGCTTAAAATATCACCAATGAAACTTTTCTGATAAAAAAAATTAATTAGTTGACAAACAGAATTAGGTTGCTTTTATTAATAGATTCTCGAGCATTTTTTCCTGTTAATTTGTTCCTTGTAAATAATTTTTTTAAAGAATATCAAGTATAAAATGTGTATAATACTAAAATTAGATATCGACATAAATGATCAAATAAAGAGAAAAATTTAGAAATAAAATATATGAAATTGGATTAGAAAATGGATATAAAAAAAAAACTAAAAATAAATAAATTACATAATAGCATAATAATAAAATAGAAAATTAACAATAACTTTGTAAATAATACAAAAGGAAAAATTTGGACAACTTTTGCATTCACTGGTAACGAAATAAACAAAATTACAAGATTATTTAAACAAACAAATATACAAATTACTTACAAAACTGATAATAAAATTAAAAATATAATAAACAATAACGATAATCAAAATAATATGCACGAAAGAAATGGTGTATATAATATAAAATGTCAAGGTTGTAACAAAATATATGTAGGACAAACAAAACAAAATTAAAAGAAAGATACAAAGAACATTTAAATGCTTATATTAAACAAAACATACAAATCGAATTTGGCTAGTTATTTTATAAATAATGGACACAGATTTCCTGAAACAGAAAATATGAAATTAATAAAAGAATTAAACAAAGGGTTAAAGATGAATATGTGAAACATTAGAAATTTTTTAATGTTAAAGACAGATTAATTGATGAACAAAAATTCAAGTGAGATCAAGGCACCAAACTATTTATAAGGTCATTGATGTTATGGGAAAAATTGCATTAAGTGCAATACTTATAAACATATGGTTGTTTGTAGTACATTTGATTTAATTTTTGTAAAAATATTTTGTTACATAATTATTTTTCCTGAAGATGCTGGTAGTGTTTTATCGGCTTTGAATAGTTGTAAGCTTTGAATAATATAAGTATTAAAATTATTCTTGTTTTTGAAATATTTTAAATTTATTAAAATTATATATATATGTGGTATATTTTCACAGGGTGCTTCAAGTATGCTCCCTGTTATGGCCCTGGCACCTCAAGACAATGAGAAGATATTAGATATGTGTGCTGCTCCTGGGGGTAAAGCCTCACATATTGGTAAGTTAAGAGATGTTTGAGTGATCTTAGATTGGGAGATAAATATACCCTTATAAATATAAAACCGCTTTAAATAACTAAGATATTTAACTTTTTTCAGCGGCAGTTATGAAGAATACAGGTGTATTGTTCGCAAATGATGTTAATAAAGATAGGGCGAAAGCTATCGTAGGTAACTTCCATCGCTTGGGGATTATTAATTCAGTCGTCTGTTCATATGATGGGAGGAAGTTTTCACAGGTAAGGTAATAGTGTTTCTACTAGTTCTATTAAAAACAGATTTTTTAAATTTTGGAAGATCAAGATTCTATCTCCTCACTCTCCCACCATTTTAGTGTAAAACATAGTTCTAGCAAGGATAATTAACACATTCGCTGCAGCTCGAAAAAATTAAAACCTCCTCAGATCAATCAAAGAGCTCTTTGTAACTGTAAGACAATTATGATATCCGTTAAAAAAACATTTTTAAAATTAAAATAACCAAACAAAATTAATTTTGACTGTACGATACCTCAACATTGCTGAATGCAACTGTATAGTTTTACTTTACATGGTTATATAAATATAATTAAATAAAGTCAGTTAAATAAATGATGTTAAAAGTGAAGTACCCTCAATAGTGGAACAGTTTTAAAGTTAAATTCATTGTAGTCGTCTCCATAACAATTTTCACTTGGACCAGGTGTCTTTAAACTAGGAACACTAAAATACCCACCAATTACAACCAATTCCAATTAAGCTCGAAGTAATAAAAACACAATAATACCAATAAAATTAAAAATAAAAACTTGTGCAAGAAATAACATTATGCACTGAACTCATGGCGAGAAAACTGACTGTTTCAGTAAGAAATAATTGAGTTGGCTTTTTGAGCTAGGGTTATACTAACTGACAAATAATTGCACATGAACTCACAAAATGTACTGGCCGTTAAAGTTTTGTAAGAGTAGTTCGCTCAGATAGGAGAAGTGAGTGGGGGGATATAGCCAGCTGTATAAGGGATGACTCATGTTTGATGGTTTCTTTTACTTCAGCTGTCATAGATAAGGGATCGTATCTATTATGATCGACTATTTTATGGTCTGTGGTCGGTGGAAAGCCCACAAGGAAACATCAAACCTTCCACCATGCTGGGGGTCACTCTTTTTTCCGTTTCTTTCCATAGAGTTTATTGGGGGGCAAATCTGAGTCATCAGCAAGCATAATTCCTTAGCAGGCCAGAGACCCATGGTGAATATTTACATAGCGTCCAAGAGATTAAACACTGCAGACATAGGAACATATGGACAGTCCTACAAAAGATAATATGCCTCTAAAAGACAGGATAGGAGAAAATTTGTACATCATGTAAGCATTTAAACAAATGTTTATGTTTATTTTAGGAATGAACTGTGGCATTGCATTTTGTACTATTCCATATTTTAAAAAAGCTTATTTCCCATCTTTATACTATGTAAATAATATTTGAGCTGGCTTGTGAGTGAAAGTTATAATTAAATAATAAAAATATATACAACTCACAAATATACAATTTTTTATTTCAAACGCGTTTCGACGACTACTTTGTCGTCATCTTCAGTGAAAATACACAAATGAAATTAACTAAAAAATATGTATATATTAAACATAACCTATAAAGTTTTAGCAAAGGTAAAAACAAAAGTGAAAATCAGATCTGGGCATTGTCAAATTTATAGCCACAGCTACTAATATAATTACATTAAAATAACATATGTTAATTATAAATATTTAATTTTGATGAGCCTATATAGCTGGTAAAACATAATAATAACAAAATTATTTAAATAATTTAAAAAATTTTAAAAAGATAGTATTTAACAATTAATAAATTTAAAATAATATTGAATTTTGAATTGGTCCTAATTCATTATTAACAATTTTATCTTTATTTCTATTTATAAATAAAGTTTCCCATGCATCTAATTCATTAAAATTTAACACATTTTTTAAAAGGACAACATTTTTACTTTTAAATTCACTTACTTTTTAAAATGAAACGGACGAAAATTAATAATTCAAGATGCACGTTACTAAAAAATAGAGAAGAAAGAAAATGGATTAGATTAGCTTACCATCCACCTTTATCTAATTTGGCTAAAAAAGCTTTGGAGAAGAACAGTAATGTAAAAGTAACGTTAGTTACAAGAACTAACCTAAAAAATCTATTAGGGAACCAAAAAGATATAATAAAAAATGAAAATAAATCAGGAATTTATAGTTTGCAGTGTGATATGTGCCAGATGAAATATATTGGACAAACAAAAAGAAACATACTAGTTAGAGCAAAAGAACATTTTTCCCATGTTAAATTTAATAGGCCTGAAAAATCAGCTATGGCAAAACATTGTTTGGACGAAAAACATGAATTTAAAAGTAAAAATGTTGTCCTTTTAAAAAATGTGTTAAATTTTAATGAATTAGATGCATGGGAAACTTTATTTATAAATAGAAATAAAGATAAAATTGTTAATAATGAATTAGGACCAATTCAAAATTCAATATTATTTTAAATTTATTAATTGTTAAATACTATCTTTTTAAAATTTTTTAAATTATTTAAATAATTTTGTTATTATTATGTTTTACCAGCTATATAGGCTCATCAAAATTAAATATTTATAATTAACATATGTTATTTTAATGTAATTATATTAGTAGCTGTGGCTATAAATTTGACAATGCCCAGATCTGATTTTCACTTTTGTTTTTACCTTTGCTAAAACTTTATAGGTTATGTTTAATATATACATATTTTTTAGTTAATTTCATTTGTGTATTTTCACTGAAGATGACGACAAAGTAGTCGTCGAAACGCGTTTGAAATAAAAAATTGTATATTTGTGAGTTGTATATATTTTTATTATTTATTTATACTATGTGCTCAAAAATAAATAGTTCTGAAACTTATTCAGCTGTAGATTCAATAATGCAAAACCACCAAGAATGGAACGATTGTTGGGTGAAATTGAGCTCATATAGAACATTTTTATAGCTGAGTCTAACCGATTTAGCTTCTTTTTACTTGTATGTGTTTTTAAAACTATGTTAATAAAATAAAATCTTCTAACTGTTTCAGTACTATTTATTTTGTGACAAATGGTATAATTGCTTAAAATCAGTGAATCCAAACAAATCATAAATTTTAACTCATAGTGTTTTGTTCAGTATGTATATGATGTATGGTCATGTTACTATTTCTTCAAGTACTCACATCTAATACCTCATTAGATGAATCTGGGACTTAGAAGGGTCGACCTTTAGACGTCAGACGCTCCCGCTCCGCTTTAGCATGGAGAGAGCTTACTTTGAGCTGGTGTACTTTGTCACCACCTTAGTAGCTTTGCTCACCGCCTACTTGATTGTTGAACACTTGTTGTAGTGGACAAAGTGAGACACTTCGGTGACGATGCTTCGAATATGTCGTTGATAAAGCAGTTCATGATTCCCATGGTCTTGGACAAGGCGCTCTTGCCGAGGTCGACCTGCAATTCTTTTTTTACTCAGTGGTCTATCTTGGACTGATTTTATTCTTTAGACACGCTTTGTTTAGGCTAGTCAGGTTCTTCAACATTTAGGGTAGCGGGAAGACAGCTCTCTTCATTTTGATTGATAGCAGGTGTACTTCAGGTAAGCGACACGGCTTAACCTTACCGTTTCTAATTCTAAAGGCCTTTTAACGGTTGGAAAAGCTATTCATTTATATATAATAAATATCTTATGTTTAAATATCAATAAGATTTTTACTCTGTACTTTTTAGCACACCATATTATTATTTTCAACTGTTTTTATCAATAATATAACTTTTTTTTAATGAAGAAACTTACATTCATTCCATAAAATAACATATAATTGTTTATCACTTAGTTATTTGACTTTAATCTCATGAAATATGTTACCGTACTTGTTTCCTTTGATTTTTAGGTTATGAAAGGTTTTGATAGAGTCTTACTTGATGCTCCTTGTTCAGGAACAGGAGTAATATCTAAAGACCCAAGTGTCAAAATGAACAAGGATCAACAGGACATACAGAGGTGTTACAATCTACAGCGTCAATTACTCATAGAGGCAATAGATTGTACAAATGCGAGGTCTTCTACTGGTGGCTACATTGTATACTCTACTTGCTCAGTACTGGTGAGTTATTGAAACTAGCTTATTGCTTTATGTTAGCTCACACTCTCCTAATATATATCTCATACAAATTTAATACATACAATCATTAATCATACAATTTCATACAATCATTAATAAAATACGTTGTTAATCATCCAATGAAGTCCAAATACAATTTTTTTTAACCTATAGTGGATGACAATTTGATGTTGATACAGTATTTTTCAAATATTTATTCCATAATTAAATTATAAAAATTTGGGGGTTCTAGGATGGATTCAAACTGAGTATCTTCATATTTGAAGTCTAGCACTTTGGCACTGCGCCAACATCACCATATGTGGATATGTGTAATTGAAACATTTATATGAATTTTTTTGCCCACAACTGGTTGTTGTCGGAACCTTCATTGTACAACCTTTATTTGTTGCCATGGCTACCACACAATATCATAAATAATGCTCTAGGATTGAAAATGAATGAAAGGAATAAGATGAACAAACAAGCTGGATTAACGGTATCGAACCTTGCTTCACAACCGGATAATGCGAAGGGAAAGTGAAAAGAAACGACAACACAATGCAAGCGCCGAGAAAAAGAGAGTGTATAAATAGTAACAAACAAAAATAATAGTCCAACACCATGCATAGAAAGGAAAATGGAAAATTGCAAGGAAATTTGCTTTCTATTTTGTCATTTATTATTGTTATTCGGACACATAAATAATAATTATAAAATAAAAATTTTCTTTGTTGACTTAAGTAGAAATTGACTTTAAAAACAAATTTTTATATTACTTGTTTGCTAATAATATTGCAGAACTTTTTGGAAACACAATCTATAACAAGTGACTTTTATAGATCCACAAGGTTTACTGGTCAATAAATTAATTAATAAATTATTTTTAGATTAGCTTAGTATAGACGGTTATAGTTTTTATATTTGTAATTTAAAAATGCCACTTTTTACAAGAAAAATTTCCAAAAACTATTGTAGTTGTATTTACTGTAAAATGAAAAGCTTTGTAAGGAAAATACTGTAGAACCACTTTGAAAAGTGCCGCTACAATTATTGACTGTAAAAGTGCAGCTTTGTATAAAAGATCTCAAGGAGCAGTGGACACAGAGGATAACTCCAGGTAATTGCAATCTTATATCAACAAAACAGATGTGTGGTAATGGCTACCATATCATGCTACCATCTAAGCAATTACTATACAATGATTCCTCGTTATTCGTGGGGGTTATGTTCCCCGAACTTATTGCGAATACTGAAACCAACTACATATGGAGGGGAGGTATGCTCCACATCAAAAACATTAACATTAACTACAGCTGTACTGTATGCTTATAATACAGTATGGTATATTTACGTTCTAAATAGTTACATACATATTTTTATTGTTTTCCTTCGATCCGAAAAGACGAAAATTCTATCAAATAGGTGTAATCACACAGACACACGTATGCTTTATTGTTAAACACTATCCTCCAAATTTTTAAACACAATTTCAGACAAATGATCTTTTAAACACTGTTTATTTGATTTTTAAAAAAAAACTTGGTATTTTACTTTGTACATTTTTTTTTTCTAGTTCTGTACACAATTCTTTATATAGCGATAGTGTTTCTTTCAGGTCTTGATTAAATTTTAATGCCCATTCTAAAGAGGGATCAATTTCAGTAACGGCTGGAGCTAACTGTTTCCCTAAACATACATTTCCCCGACATTTTAAAGTTAACTGCCGCAGTAAAAGGTCAATTTTTTAATCAATGGCACATCATTTCTTTGCCTTTTCTTGTCTCTATCTGAATTTGATGACATTATGGTTGGAGTAAACAATTTAAGGGAAAAGATTAAACTAAACAAAGCAGATTTTGAAAACTAGCAGATACGACAAACGGATATCCAAGTTGGTTACGATTATCGATGTTTTTTTTTTCGAAAACTATTAAATTAGCATTAAGTAAACAGAAGTGATGCTAGTTTATGTAAGGAGTTGGATGCGGACGCCGGATTGCCTCATCGTTGTTTGTTAGTGACAACGCCACTTGTTATAAATAAGGAATGACGATATTTTGAGTAGTAGGCCTAGTAGGGTGCAGTATAAAGAATGTTTGGAGAATATGCAGATTTTTAAAAGATGAATAGCTACAATACTATACAAAATAAGTAAGACTAGAACACACTATCCTACAACCTGCATAGTAACTATACTGTCTTTCTTGTCCTTTTTTTAAAAATACGATACATATTAGAGAGAAGTCTTATTAATTTGCCAACCGCGAACCCAGGTATAGCGAGGGACTACTGTATCTCTCTAAGACTAATAATTACTGTATTATCAACTTTAATTAAGTATATTTGGAATCCTTTTAGCATTTCTTAATATACTCACCTTTACTTCTGTTAAGGGATATGTGTATTTATTTGAGTAAATGTTTCTGCCTTTCCTAATATTACAACAAAAGAAACACATTTTTCTTTGTTGACACATTTCCGAATTGCAAGTGATTATTTCATTCATTAGTAATGTTTTTGATTCTGATGATATTTTCATGATAATTATAATGATAGCCAGCATCTGTCACAATTTTTTTGTAAGAAGCTGTATTTTGCAACACCCATCTCAATCAAGCCCCTTTACATTGTCACACTCATTTCTTTTTGCAATTGGAGAAAATTTTCAGAACCATGTGCAAGAAAACATTTTCTGTTTTGAAATAAATGTGCGTAGCACTGTGTACACTTCTATCTGAAATTTAAGAGCCCAGAGGTAATAGATAACATAGGTTGATGTACATAGGTAGCTCATCTGTTCACAGACACAATTTGTTGAATGCTTTCAATACTATCATTGATCAGCATGGGCTGATTTTGCAAATCTCGTCTTGGAAATCAAAATTGAAAATTAAAAGAATTACCTTATAAGAATTTGTTTAGGTTGAATTATAAGATCAGTATAATGGCATATAAAAATGAAATATTATACGATTGTATTAGTTTATTTTATACAATATATTTAACCTTATAAAAAGCGAAATATGTTTATTTGGATATAAAGTTTGATTTTTTTAATAGTACAATAAACTTCCTGTTATCCGGCACGTTCGAGACTTAAGGGATGCCGGATTACAAAATATTCCGGATTACAGAATTGAGATCAGAAAAATTGGAAAAAATAAACATCACAGTACAAATTACACATTGTTATTTTTGAAACAGCTCAAATATTTATATTGTATGTACATATGTATTGTACATGAATAGCAAAGGCTAATCAAAACTCAGTGCACTGTTGTCTAATTCTAGTTTGTGGGGTTGTTCTTGTTTGGAATCTTAAACAAATCATGAATGTCAAGAGGTTTTTAGTTTTCTCCCTTCATTTTTTATATGAAGTCATTTCTAATGATGTGAAGCTTTATTATTTCAGCATCATTAAACAAACTGAAACATTCAGAAAATTTTATAAAAGTGTTCCAGGCATCAGCTGCTTGATTGCAAGTAATGTTGCTTTTTCAAGAACCATAGGGCCAGTAATGGGTTTACCCTCGAATCGTTTTGCTGAAAACCAACTGTATAGAGCCAAATCAAGTTGTTCTAGTTTGGGTTTTTTAACGTTTGCTTCCAAAAATATTTTTAAAAATGTCTGATTCATTCATAATTTGTTTCAGATTTTCTTTATTTTTTTAAAGTCTTGAATTGTAGATGATCCTATGTTGTAATATTTCATTATAACGTGCCTACTTCACAATCTCCAGCTTTTGAGCTAATGTGAAAGTTAGATGTTTTCTTTTTGAAGAACTTGGGTTAACCTTAGGGTTACCCTCTTATCACTGTCAATAAGGATCTCAAAAGCACTAAAACACAAAACTAAAATCAACTACGCCCATCCGACATTCAAACATTTGACAATGACTAGTCTGAGATTGACTGTACAGTAAAGCAACGGTGAAAACTGAACTGACAGTGAGAGTGAGGCACTCAAAGCCTGAGAAATGAATCGGGGTGTTTCCGAACCTACGAGGAGGTCCATACTTGGTCGAAGGTGAGCCCACCCATTTATCACATTTGAAAGAATTGTAGTTGACATAAAAACATTTTAAGCCACCCCTGTTCTTCGAATTCAAAACATATCCATTTAAATCAAACATTAATCACACAGTTAAATTAAAATCAATTTTACCATTTAATACATACTGCATTGCACAACCCTGTTCCCCTCCAATAAACTGACACTATTGCTTACTTCGCAATAAATATTTCACGCAAATGTCATGGTGGATTATCAAGCGTGCCGGATTAAAGGAAGTTTACTGTAATTGAAAAAGACAAGGAATGCTTCCAAAAACTATTTTAAATGTAGAATTTTAGTAGAACGACTATTTGAAATATAAAAATTAAGTAATGGCAATTAGTAAAATACAATTACATACTCTTCTCTAAATGACATGAAGAATAGAGAGCTGTAAATAATAACAACCTTAGGGAAATCAAGGAGACACCTCGCGCATCGAAGTCCTTTACTCATTATAATTATAAAGATAGACTTACAGGTTTACATCAGTTTCTAATAACCCATTGCATCCTACAGATGAAATATGTTCATCAAAGACACATTATTCGTATAGGCATGTTTTGATTTTTATGATTCTCGTTGTTTGCTTCAAGAGCAAGACAGTTTATTTTTTGATATGTCATGTTTAAGACAAGACGTTTGTGCTGTCTAAAGGGTATTTATCGCCTTTTGAAATTAGTAGCATAGATAAGGACATATATTATATCCTATTAGTTTTTTTATGGGTCTAGACATGATACACCTGTCATCAGTTTTACATCAAGTGGACTTTCTCGCTCAGTATAGTTGTTACTCGTCGGCCAGTATTGTGATGGTGTTGTCATACTGAGTCGATATGTGTATTTTTGTGTACATCCAAAATGAACAATAGAGGAAGCTTAAAATTTAATACAAACTTCTGTCAGAACTTTTATATAGTTTTTACTGATTATGATCACAAATAACAATCAATTTATAAATAATAAACTAAGGTACAAAATAATATAAATAATTCTACCCATAATATATAATATTAAGTGCTTTATAAGTACTTTTTTGTTTATCATTATATTATCTTGAAACTTTCAGAATTTATTACTTGAAATGTATACTTCATATAACTACTACTATAATTTTAATTATTTAATTAAATGTGTTGACTATAACCAAAATTGTTTTCAGGCTTGATAAGGGCAACAAATTAGGTGTACTAAATAAATAAACTTCTGACTCGATATTCAACCGTCTTATCATTTATTCGATAGTTATCTTGAGCGCTCACAGAAACATGAACGTAAATAAATCTATATTTCACTTTAGTGTAAACCTGACGTGACATTTTTACGCCAAGCACAACCTCAAAACTTCAAGCGATGTTAAGTTATTATATTTGTACTTACAGAGAGGTTACCCCTTCAAAAAATAAAATATTTATAGAACAAACATTGCTTGATTCACCAAGTAACAATAATCATCCAGGAAATGCTAAGATACAGCAGAAAAACATGAAACTACTAGAAGCTACACTTGATGAAACAGTTCTGTCCAGGAAAGTATGACGGAAATGTTCCGTCTAAGTATGCCAATGGGTTAAACATATTTAATGAAATTTATAAATTGTTCTTAGTAATTTATCTAATTTTTTAACCATGTTATTTTTCAATTGTTATAATTTTTCTCTGTTGTCATGTATTAAAGTTTTAACCTTTTGGTTTTCAATGTATGTAAATATAATTGTCTTGTAAGTAATTAATTTTAGTTTGATATTACTTGGTAATCCTAATAGGGTGTTTTGTTTCTTTACAGCCGGAAGAAAATGAATGGGTCATTGACTTTGCACTAAAAAAACGTGACGTAAAGTTAGTTGATACAGGTCTGGACTTTGGTGAAGAAGGTTTTACAAGCTATCGCAATTTGAGGTATGTTGTAGGACTTTAAGTATGTTAAGTGTAACTTGGCCGTCTTTCTTGACCTGAATGTTTTAGTGTCTTTCTTAGATTAATGTTCTAATTCTTTTGGAGAATCTTTTATTGTTCCTTAACCCTAGAAGCGGCAGTGTTATTTTCTTAACTGGCAGTACAAAATGACCCGCATAAACATCTTATTTTGAAACAATTCTATAAATTACATTTTTCACACAAAGTTTGACATCTATATATTTTATTTGAAGAAAAAATGTTGAAGATTTTGTTCTATGCATCAGAAAATTTATGTTTTGATTACTTTGAATGTTATTTTTATGAAAATAAGAATTTTTCCAAAAACAATTATCATTTTTTTATGTTTGAAGAAAAATAAAAAACCATATGCATTACTGTCTGAAAAACTGAAATATACAAATAATAAAGAAAGATTTTCTGATTTCACTCACCTTTGTTCCATAGAATTTGATGCAGTTTCCAATTTTCTATGATTTTTTTGCAGATCACATACGCGTAAACTGTTTGTTGGGCAAAACTGTCATACACTACTCCCTAGCCTATATTATATTTATAAAACGTTTTCCCTAAAGCACTGTTTATTATACACTGTTATGCCTATATAATTTTTTATACCTATATCTAAATATCTACTTTTAATATATTTACACATTTAATTGAATAATTATACCTAATTAGACTACTTTTGGAAACGGAATAGTAAACCCATTCCTCAGTCTAGAACGAAAACAAAAACACGTGTGTGTTCAGAAAATAATAGAGAACAGCCTACGCTATCTATTGGATTCATACGGAACTTTTAAACGATGCAGTAAAGGCCAACGTACAAGTGTCGTAAAAGCGACATCTACAGTTTAGCGATCGCACGAACTGTCGGAAAATCGACAGCTGCCGCATCTAGGGCTAAGATAATTTTTGCCCGTTACATATGAATATGAACAATTTTTCTGGCACGGAAATTATTGAAGAAGATAAGCTTGACAGGGAACTAAATGTTGAAGTAATTTAAATGTTGGTTTATATAACCCTCTTCTTAAACACATTGAAGCTCATCTTCATTTTGATTTTTGCAACTTTTCTACCTTACAGATCTTTAAGACAATCAAAAATAAGTTTTGAAAAGTCATGTTTTACTCAGTTTCAAAAAGAAGGAATATTTAAACTTCATACTGCATCTCTAGATAAATCACCACTGTCATAATTTTTAGCACAGGACATACAGGTCTTTAATTGATGTATACCCAGCTATCTACAAAATTCGTTTTTTCTCCATATTTTTTCATCCATATTGCTTTCAATTTTGTTCTAATATAATTTGTCTCAATAACAACTTTGTCTTAATATAATTCTTTCTGTCTGTTTCAAACCTTAATCTGTTCCCAATCCAATGTATTGTTTTCTTCAATAACCCGTTTCTTCTTAAACAATAACATACTATTTTTCTCTTTTTAAAAATTATTGTTTTTCATTCATCAAACAAAAAAGTTGTATTTTATCAATCAATTTTATATGTTTTGTTTTATACCTGTAAATCTATACTTTAACACACTGACTGCCAATTAGTTTTCCAATAACCTTTCAACTCATTTTTTGTGGACTTTTTGTTTAAATAATGACAAAACAAAAATATTTTGTCTTCTAGTGTGTTTATCCATTTAAACTAGTTTATTTTATAATTTCATCGGATAGGACACAGGTGACCGTCATAGCGCAACATAAATGTTTATACTACGAGGTGCCTCGTCAGTCACATTGTCAGACTTACTATGCATTTCCCATTCAAAGCCGATCTTATGAATAAATGTAAAGTGTTAACATTTTAATTATATTTTTTCAATATAAATTCAAGTATAAATATATACTATAATGTATGTTCACTATATTATAGATATTTTCAAACAATAAATAATGCTACTAGATTTTTCTCACATATTTTATAGATACAAAATTTTAATTTTCAGCATAACTGTTTTTTTGTTTAAAAATATTTTTTCTCAAATGATTAGAATGTAAATATAATCTGAACATTATTCTTACATTTATGTTTGTATTGTTTAATACAAGAATGTTTTAAAACAAACTTTATATAATCTTATGAATTGGAGGTAGACATTTTAAATTAAGGTTTATATTTTTTAATTTTCGAATTGTTCAGTTTTTTAGGTTAATTTTATTTAGGATCAAATCAAGTGTAACACTATTCTAAAGCATAATGTAGGTCTACAAAGAAGTGTAAATAAAAACTATTTCCTTGTAATTCTGAACTTCTAGTTTCCCAATAATAGACTTGTAGGAAAAAATATTTTCTGAACGCCAAGTTGCAGGGACACACAGATACCGTGTCTGACACCTAATATGGTTTAATACATCGTGAATGTACCCGACAGCCTTGTGTGATGATCTAAAGTTAGGTCTACATTGTCGGTCAACATTGCCGCGGTCCTATGCAAAAATACACTGTCGGTCACTGGTGTTCTAGGCAGTCTACGTATTAAATGCTTTACATTTTTCTTTCACTGTGATATTGCTCATGCACATGATATACTCACTGGTGACCACCATGGCAGTCGACGTGTTAAATGCTTTACGTTCTTCTTTCACTATGATATTCCTTTTACACAACATAATATACTCACTGGTGACCGTCATGGCAGTCGACGTGTTAAATGCTTTATGTTCTTCTTTCACTATGATATTCCTTTTACACAACATAATATACTCACTGGTGACCGTTATGGCAGTCGACGTGTTAAATGCTTTAAGTTCTTCTTTCACTGTGATATTGCTCATACACAACATGATATACTCACTGGTCACCGCCATGGCAGTCGACGTGTTAAATGCTTTACGTTCTTCTTTCACTATGATATTCCTTTTACACAACATGATATACTCACTGGTGACCGCCATGGCAGTCGACGTGTTAAATGCTTTACGTTCTTCTTTCACTATGATATTCCTTTTACACAACATGATATACTCACTGGTGACCGCCATGGCAGTCGACGTGTTAAATGCTTTACGTTCTTCTTTCACTGTGATATTGCTCATACACAACATGATATACTCACTGGTGACCGCCATGGCAGTCGACGTGTTAAATGCTTTACGTTCTTCTTTCACTATGATATTCCTTTTACACAACATGATATACTCACTGGTGACCGCCATGGCAGTCGACGTGTTAAATGCTTTACGTTCTTCTTTCACTATGATATTCCTCATACACAACATGATATACTCACTGGTGACCGCCATGGCAGTCGACGTGTTAAATGCTTTACGTTCTTCTTTCACTATGATATTCCTTTTACACAACATGATATACTCACTGGTGACCGCCATGGCAGTCGACGTGTTAAATGCTTTACGTTCTTCTTTCACTGTGATATTGCTCATACACAACATGATATACTCACTGGTGACCACCATGGCAGTCGACGTGTTAAATGCTTTACGCTCTTCTTTCACTGTGATATTGCTCATACACAACATGATATACTCACTGGTGACCGTTATGGCAGTCGACGTGTTAAATGCTTTACGTTCTTCTTTCACTATGATATTCCTTTTACACAACATGATATACTCACTGGTGACCGCCATGGCAGTCGACGTGTTAAATGCTTTACGTTCTTCTTTCACTATGATATTCCTTTTACACAACATGATATACTCACTGGTGACCGCCATGGCAGTCGACGTGTTAAATGCTTTACGTTCTTCTTTCACTATGATATTCCTTTTACACAACATGATATACTCACTGGTGACCGCCATGGCAGTCGACGTGTTAAATGCTTTACGTTCTTCTTTCACTATGATATTCCTTTTACACAACATGATATACTCACTGGTGACCGCCATGGCAGTCGACGTGTTAAATGCTTTACGCTCTTCTTTCACTGTGATGTTGCTCATACACAACATGATATACTCACTGGTGACTGCCATGGCAGTCCACGTGTTAAATACTTTATGTTCTTCTTTCACTGTGATATTGCTCATACACAACATGATATACTCACTGGTGACCACCATGGCAGTCGACGTGTTAAATGCTTTACGTTCTTCTTTCACTATGATATTCCTTTTACACAACATGATATACTCACTGGTGACCGCCATGGCAGTCGACGTGTTAAATGCTTTACGTTCTTCTTTCACTATGATATTCCTTTTACACAACATGATATACTCACTGGTGACCGCCATGGCAGTCGACGTGTTAAATGCTTTACGTTCTTCTTTCACTATGATATTCCTTTTACACAACATGATATACTCACTGGTGACCGCCATGGCAGTCGACGTGTTAAATGCTTTACGTTCTTCTTTCACTATGATATTCCTTTTACACAACATGATATACTCACTGGTGACCGCCATGGCAGTCGACGTGTTAAATGCTTTACGTTCTTCTTTCACTGTGATATTGCTCATACACAACATGATATACTCACTGGTGACCACCATGGCAGTCGACGTGTTAAATGCTTTACGCTCTTCTTTCACTGTGATATTGCTCATACACAACATGATATACTCACTGGTGACCGTTATGGCAGTCGACGTGTTAAATGCTTTACGTTCTTCTTTCACTATGATATTCCTTTTACACAACATGATATACTCACTGGTGACCGCCATGGCAGTCGACGTGTTAAATGCTTTACGTTCTTCTTTCACTATGATATTCCTTTTACACAACATGATATACTCACTGGTGACCGCCATGGCAGTCGACGTGTTAAATGCTTTACGTTCTTCTTTCACTATGATATTCCTTTTACACAACATGATATACTCACTGGTGACCGCCATGGCAGTCGACGTGTTAAATGCTTTACGTTCTTCTTTCACTATGATATTCCTTTTACACAACATGATATACTCAATGGTGACCACCATGGCAGTCGACGTGTTAAATGCTTTACGCTCTTCTTTCACTGTGATATTGCTCATACACAACATAATATACTCACTGGTGACCGTTATGGCAGTCGACGTGTTAAATGCTTTACGTTCTTCTTTCACTATGATATTCCTTTTACACAACATGATATACTCACTGGTGACCGCCATGGCAGTCGACGTGTTAAATGCTTTACGTTCTTCTTTCACTATGATATTCCTTTTACACAACATGATATACTCACTGGTGACCGCCATGGCAGTCGACGTGTTAAATGCTTTACGTTCTTCTTTCACTATGATATTCCTTTTACACAACATGATATACTCACTGGTGACCGCCATGGCAGTCGACGTGTTAAATGCTTTACGTTCTTCTTTCACTATGATATTCCTTTTACACAACATGATATACTCACTGGTGACCGCCATGGCAGTCGACGTGTTAAATGCTTTACGTTCTTCTTTCACTATGATATTCCTTTTACACAACATGATATACTCACTGGTGACCGCCATGGCAGTCGACGTGTTAAATGCTTTACGTTCTTCTTTCACTATGATATTCCTTTTACACAACATGATATACTCACTGGTGACCGCCATGGCAGTCGACGTGTTAAATGCTTTACGCTCTTCTTTCACTGTGATATTGCTCATACACAACATGATATACTCACTGGTGACCGTTATGGCAGTCGACGTGTTAAATGCTTTACGTTCTTCTTTCACTGTGATATTGCTCATACACAACATGATATACTCACTGGTGACCGTTATGGCAGTCGACGTGTTAAATGCTTTACGTTCTTCTTTCACTGTGATATTGCTCATACACAACATGATATACTCACTGGTGACCACCATGGCAGTCGACGTGTTAAATGCTTTACGTTCTTCTTTCACTGTGATATTGCTCATACACAACATGATATACTCACTGGTGACCGCCATGGCAGTCGACGTGTTAAATGCTTTACGTTCTTCTTTCACTGTGATATTGCTCATACACAACATGATATACTCACTGGTGACCGTTATGGCAGTCGACGTGTTAAATGCTTTACGTTCTTCTTTCACTGTGATATTGCTCATACACAACATGATATACTCACTGGTGACCGTTATGGCAGTCGACGTGTTAAATGCTTTACGTTCTTCTTTCACTGTGATATTGCTCATACACAACATGATATACTCACTGGTGACCACCATGGCAGTCGACGTGTTAAATGCTTTACGTTCTTCTTTCACTGTGATATTGCTCATACACAACATGATATACTCACTGGTGACCGCCATGGCAGTCGACGTGTTAAATGCTTTACGTTCTTCTTTCACTGTGATATTGCTCATACACAACATGATATACTCACTGGTGACCACCATGGCAGTCGACGTGTTAAATGCTTTACGCTCTTCTTTCACTGTGATATTGCTCATACACAACATGATATACTCACTGGTGACCGTTATGGCAGTCGACGTGTTAAATGCTTTACGTTCTTCTTTCACTATGCTATTCCTTTTACACAACATGATATACTCACTGGTGACCGCCATGGCAGTCGACGTGTTAAATGCTTTACGTTCTTCTTTCACTATGATATTCCTTTTACACAACATGATATACTCACTGGTGACCACCATGGCAGTCGACGTGTTAAATGCTTTACGCTCTTCTTTCACTGTGATATTGCTCATACACAACATGATATACTCACTGGTCACCGCCATGGCAGTCGACGTGTTAAATGCTTTACGCTCTTCTTTCACTGTGATATTGCTCATACACAACATAATGTACTCACTGGTGACTGTTATGGCAGTCGACGTGTTAAATTCTTTACATTCTTCTTTCACTGTGATATTGCTCATACACAACATGATATACTCACTGGTGACCGTCATGGCAGTCGACGTGTTAAATGCTTTATGTTCTTCTTTCACTGTGATGTTGCTCATACACAACATGATATACTCACTGGTGACTGCCATGGCAGTCTACGTGTTAAATGCTTTACGTTCTTCTTTCACTGTGATGTTGCTCATACACAACATGATATACTCACTGGTGACTGCCATGGCAGTCCACGTGTTAAATACTTTATGTTCTTCTTTCATTGTGATGTTGCTCATACACAACATGATATACTCACTGGTGACTGCCATGGCAGTCGACGTGTTAAATGCTTTACGTTCTTCTTTCACTGTGATGTTGCTCATACACAACATGATATACTCACTGGTGACTGCCGTGGCAGTCGACGTGTTAAATGCTTTACGTTCTTCTTTCACTGTGATGTAGCTCATACACAACATGATATACAACATAATATTAGTACTCTCCTTCTACAAGTCCACAGAAGGTATTGCCTATGTCAAAACCATTCTGCACTATCTAAAGCTCACTTTACCACTTAAATTTACTTCTTGGTAATCCTCAGTAAACTATTAAAAAAATATATACTGTATTTATATATTTCAATTTGTTTTTAGGTTTCATCCAAAAATGAAACTTGCCCGTCGATATTATCCCCATACACATAATATGGATGGATTTTTTGTAGCGAAGTTGAAGAAATTTTCAAATATTATTAAAGACCAAAACAATGAAGATGTAGAGGAGGAAGAGAAAACAGAAGATGTAAGAGAAGATAGTGATAGTGATTAATTTACTCCATAAAGACAGTATCTTGTTTAACTGTGTATTGTAATGGTGTTGAGGTTACAACCCCATTTTGGGATTGAACAATCTTCTGGCAAGGATTCATTGCTTAGAATGTTATTATTTACAAGGTGAGAACATTGTAATTTGATTTTACCTTTAACCTTAGAACTGATGACCAACGTATATTTTATCCATTTCCTAGGGACGTAAAATGCAATAATTTTCCTGTAGTTGTACAACTGTATAACACGGTTACTACTGAAGTTACAACAAATTAATTTACACTAGTTGACCTTATGGATTATCTACTGTGCATAAACAAGTAACATACAAATTTAAAAAAATAATAAATTCCTACTGAGGTCAAGAAAGAAAAAAATTATCATTGTTTGCTTATTCCCAGTGTGTTTGTTTATTTTTTTCCTTTCATTTATTTCTAACCTTACAGAACTATTTATGTTATTTTGTGGTAACCATGGCAACAGTTTAAGGTTGCACAATGGAGGTTTCAATGACAACCAGATGGAAGACAAAAATCCATATAAGTCTTTGAGAAATTAAATTCCTGGTGCTGGAAAGTTGGAGCAGTGCCAAAGTGCGCTAGACTTTAAACATGAAGATTCATACTTAAAATCTGGATGGACTCTCAAATTTTTATAATTTAATTATTGAATAAATATTTTTTAAACTTTATTAACATCAATTGTCATCCAATATATGTTTAAAAAAATAAATTTCAAATTGATTGGATGAACAAAAACATATTTTATTAACAATTACAAATTTGTACAAGATATATTGATATATAGGAGAATGTGAGCTAATAGAGGAAATTTAAAAATAATAATTTCATGTTCTTGAGATTTATTTGTCAGTTGCTGACGAAAGTTTCTTAACGCCGTGATAATCAATTACAAGCTGCCATATGTGTTGTGTGCTTTTGTACCGATTTGTGAAATGAGAGAAAATTGGATAAAAATTAAAATTTTGTAATCATAGAGTCAAACTCAGTAGACCTAGGTATAGGAATTCAATTGTACACTCAAATGAACGTAAGGAAAGAGTTTGCAAACAATATGCTTTAAAAAAAAGATGCTATCATTGCCCTAAATGTAACTGGAATACCCCTGGCCACCGGCTTTCATCAATTGAAACATTGTTATAAACTTACAAGTGCAGAAAAAGGAAGCCACGCTCTTACGTGACTTACAAAGGCAATAACTGACAAAATGATTTATGGACTTGTACATAGTTTTAGATTTACTACAAATACATCTTTTTTTATTGAATATAAGGGAATTTTTGTAATGACATTTCTTATTTATTATAGAATTATGCTTATTTTTTTTATTGTTAGGAATTTGGATCTAACTATAGTCATTTAAAAATTACAAAGTGAGACATTTGATATAACCTCTAAAAAGCTCTAAATTTTCCAATTGGAAGAATGCATAGTAAATAAAGACTAATTTATGCTCCAGAGATGATATTTTGTAGAATTTTACAAATGAGAAACATATTTACTATTTTTTTTCATTTTTTGTGAAAACAATGATAAATGTAACATATTTTATGTGCAATTTGCATTTTTCACAATTTTTTAAAATACATCTTTTGCGAGACCCAAATCAAGTACATCACTGTAGAATTGCAATATTATCAGTTCTAGGGTTAATAAATATTGAATGTTAAATAAAACCTCTTAAACAAGACAAGAGTCTTGTAAAAATTTTCCTCTGAAGATGATTGCTTTGTAATCGAAATGTACATCTTTCTACTATATATGAAAATTTATGTCCTATAAATAAATAGTTTTTGTGGTTTAAGAGGCTTTATTTATTTATAATTGAAAATTGAACCACAGTTGCTACAAGTTATTAATACAATAAGTAGAGAGTCGTGGCTTTATTATTATAACTAAATCTTATAAATGATAAATGGAAGTATTGCTGAGATTCTTAATGTTAGCATTTTTATTTCTGTTAGGAATATTGCTGTATGACGCTTTTCTGATGAACTCCATTATCAAAACTTTGAACTGTATTGAAAACTCAATCCTTATATTAGGGATGGTCGATATTTTTTGTCACTGATATTCGTCTGTCACTGGTAGAACCAGTAACAAAATATGGAAAATGCCAGTTCCATTGACAATGGATCGATTGGAAGTTACCTACATAGTGATTGGGCAAAACGTTTCAATCGCTGGATGAAAAGGCTGTCATTATTTGATTTGTCCATGTTTCTGTTGTAACTGGGCAAAATGTCGCTGTCACAACTGAAAAGCTATTGATATTTTACCACGACTGTCATTGGTTGATTTGTCACTGAGTCAGGTTTGAAGTGAGTGACAGTGTTGTGTACAGTAGATGCTATTTTGTACTTGGTAGTTTGTTCTTAGTTTCGTAGGAGTTTATTTTTAAATAAAATGAGCATTCAAAAAAAAAAGCTAGGTATGGAATCATTTCACCAGTGTGATATGCCTTTCTGTTATTGGCACATACAGAGCAGTCTCAGAAATCCCTGTCACCGGTAGAAGTCACTAATCAAAACCTGGTGCTGTCACTAAAATCACTTGATCGGCCATCCCTACATCATATACTATTATCATTACCTCTAACACTTGTCCCATCCTCTGGTAACGTAAAGGAGGAGGTGAGTGGTAACAGTATATAAAGACGACCTCAAGGCTTGGGCGACCAATACTGTTTAAAATTTTGATACTGGAATTCATCCAAAACACACCAACAAAGAATGATGTTCTGATGTTAAGGAAGGCAGAAGGAAACAAAGTTCCTTATTGGTGTAAAGAAGTTACAAAGTTCTTTATTTATATGAAAATAAAAATGTTACGTTAGATTTATCCTTAGAAATTACTCTTTATCATAACATTCAAATATACTGTTCATGATATTGTAAAATCTATAAAAAATGGTCTGAGCATTATAATACATTTGGAGATTTGGTTCTTTGTTAATTACCACTAATATTTTATTTTAAGCTATGTTATAACTAAGCTAATTAATGAGGTGCTGAACATATAAGTTCTGTTGTCATTACTTAGTTTGGTAAGCATTTAAGTTTTACTGATCATCAGTGAGTTAAAATCCACGTGGTAAGGTTAGAACTAATTACAACAAAAAATAATTCAATATTTTATGTTTGTTCTATGATAGTTTTGGAAGTATTGAACCGATCAAAGAGATTTTGCTTGCAAATGAAAAGAAGAAATTCTCTCGGTGGTCCCACTGTAGTACATCCCAATCCATCTGATTTGCAGACAATAATACCCTTTTTTAACATTGATTGAAAAAAAGTTATAATTATTATGGACTATTAAGTAAGTAATAAGCAATTGCCAACATAATTATCGGCATATATATTGAAATACAATTATAATGTAGATAGGAATTAGAAATCATACATCAAAAAATTAAGAACCAAAAGAATCCGACTATGTAATTATTACTTGAAAACTTAATTTATCATAAGCTTACGACTCACAAAATTTTGAAGTCAGCTCCGCAATGATAGCTTGTATTTGCTAATCCATCAAATCTATTCCAAACATTTCCAAAACAATTAACTTGTTGATGGGTTATCAAATATAAGGCATGAATACAGTACCAACTTCACAAAATTTTGTGGGAATAAGCTTATAAGAAATTATGTTTTCGGTTTTGAAAAATTATTTTTACGTTTTAGTAAGTAAAAATTATATATACGGGTTCCTTTTTTAAAAGTCAGTTCTGTTTTTTTTTCTAATTTGTACTGTACAAGTTTATTGTCTTTAACAAAGGCATCAGATTTTCTGTTTTTCAATCTGGTTTTTTCCAATTTCTTTATTTTTTAGCTTGTGATATGAAGAGTATTTATGGGAATATCCATTGAGGTATATAATTATGTATATATATATATATATATATATATATATATATATTCCTGATATTTAATATTATCCATTGTTTTTCCGTTGCACTGACTTTATGAAGTTAATAAATTACAATTTTGAGTAATTTTATCCACCATTAAGTGCAATAATTTTACCTTGAGTGATGAGGCACCTTTCGGTCTTTGACCATTGTCGAATCACTGATTGTTCTCTGCTGTGGATGCTATGTCCGTGAAGCCGGTGTTTGTAGAAGTTACGCGCACTATTTCTTGATCTGTGTGTATGAGGTTTCTGTATAGTATGTCTTCTGTATATGTTGTTTGTAAATTCATTAAGTTGTTGTGTATGTTTTTATAAATGTGGTATTTTTCTAGTGAGTTTAGTTCTATTGGGTTGTTATTTATTTCTAGTATGGTTAGGTTATTTTCGTAATTTGTAATTTCGTGTTTATGGGAAATTAGGTGTGCTGCAACATTTGATACTTTAGAATTTTTATTTTTGAATGCTCTATAATGTTCTTCAAATCTTATTTTAAATGTTCTGGATGTTTTTCCTATGTAAAAGGCGTTACAGTTGTTGCAAGTGATTTTGTAGATTCCTGATAGGTTATGATTTTCTGAATTTGTTATGTGGTTTTTGTTACTAAGATATTTTATTATTTTGTTGTTTGGTTTGTAAGTTGGAGTGTAGTATTCTTTGTTGTATATATTCGTTATTTTTTCTATTTTGTTATTGGTATATTTATATTTTAGGTAGATTTTTTTATTTTTATTGTTTTCGTGTTCCGGTTGTAGTGTTGTGTTGAGGTTAGGTTTTTTTGTGAATTTATTGTATATATTTTTTATAATGTGTTTGTTGTATCCATTTTCTATTGCTATTTTTGTAATTTTATCTAATTCTTCATTTAATTTTTGTTTGTTATCCTGTGTGTATTTTATTGCTTTATTTATCATGTTACTGTAAGTGTTAATTTTGTGTGTCCAGGGGTGGTTAGATTTGTAGTGTATTGTGGTGTTGTTGGAAGTAGGTTTCCTGTATACTGTAGTTTCTATTTTATTATCATTTATATTTAAAGTAATGTCGAGGAAGTTGATTGTTCTATTTATTTCTGTTTCAACGGTGAATTGTATGTTTTCGTTGTATGTATTTAGTTTGTTTAATATTATGAGGTGTTCGTTGTGAATGGTAGGTTGGTATATTACAAGTATATCGTCTACATATCTTGTCCATAGTAAGATATTGTGTGTGTTTATTATAGGTTTAATTATTATTTGTTCAAAGTGTTGTAAATATATTTCTGACATGACAGATGAAATGGGTGAACCCATGGGGAGACCTGTTGTTTGTTTATAATATTTATTGTTAAATTGGAAGTAATTTTGGTTACATATGTGTTTGGTTAGCGTAATGATACTATCTATTATGTTACTTTTTTCGTTATTGTGTATCAGTTTGTTTTTTATTATTTCTATGGTTTCTTCTATTGGGATACTAGGGTACATGTTAGTTATGTCATAGCTTATTATTTTTGTGTTGCTGTTTGTTTTTATCGTTTTTATTTTATTAAAATAGAAATTTATTAACTTCATATATATATATATATATTATGGTGGTTGGTAGATTTTAATTAGTTTCTTTACTAAAGAATGCTATTAGTACAAGTTTCTTGCAAATACACGTTTCTTGCTTGCTAACTTTTACAATTGAAACTGTCATTTAGTGTTATTATTCTACTTTTGCTGTATCATATAGGTTTAGCGTTTGTATAGATTCATATATTTGTATGAGGTTTTAGTTATTTAGCTTTGCTAGCAAGTCATCTAAATGACTTGCTTCGATGATTTTATAGATTTAAAATAATGTTCAGGTATTTAGATCATTGATTTTTCAATCAGTTTCATGCAACGTCTAAACATTTTAGTTTTTTTACTAAAATAGTGTATTAATCAATTAATTTTTGTCATTTAGTAATGTATATATAACTTAAAATCATAAACCATTTCCATATGTACACTATTTACACCAGGCTTTATATATTAACACTAGTGATGAGTCAAAATATCTCGATTCCAGAGCGGCAGGTGTTGGTAATATAACACATTGGGCGGTAAAATATCTGTCGCTGCTCAAACATAATGTCACGTTTACACATTGGGCAATAGAATATCTGTCGGCGCTCTAAGAAAATATCGCATTTTCACATTGGGCGGTAAAATATCCATCGCTGCTCAAACATAATGTCACGTTTACACATCAGGCGATAGAATATCCGTCGCCACTCTAACATAATATCGCGTTTACACATTGGGCGGTAAAATATTTGTCGACGCTCAAACATAGTGTTGTGTTGCTGAGTAATCGCAGTTATAAAGCCGGGACTAAAACAGTTTTTGTAACAAACGTTCTAACATTATTTTAGTCAATAAAGTAATATTAATATTATTTACCAGTATTAAAAAACAAATTGGAAGTTACTTAAAAATTTTAAAAATTGTGAATTTGTTCATTGATAATAAATGGTAACGATATTAGATTTCTACAAGCCATAAAACATGTATCAAGGCGTCCTAGATACGATGGGCAGAGGTATGCATGGAAGGTTAATAGCGCTGTGTAACATTAATTATCGACCCATTTAACCATGAGCTTTTCGAGCGAGAGGTTCTTTTCAAAATGCATTAAATCTAAGTGAGAGGGGATTATGAAAATATGATCCATAGAAGTTTCTTTTAAAACAGAAGCAATGTTTAGTTGAAATTTTCTTTCTGAATTATTTAAAATGAGTTCTTCAAGTATTATTTTTATTTTTGCTTTAAATAATCTAATTAATTACATCTCACGATGCTACATTCAGCCCAATCTAAACAGGAACATGACGGAAAGAAAAAAAACAAACGATCAGCTCTACAAAAGTTTTCCAGCTAAGTGATAAGATAATTTGCTACAATCTTTCACTTAAAAATTGAATTTGTGTTTAATAGTTTAGGCTGGTCAAATAGTGAAAATCCCAAATTTTGTGTTATTATTTGAAAATTAAAAATTTTGAAAATTTGTAAAAACTTACTCAGACAGAACGTTTTTGATCGCTATGTGGCGATCTTCATCAATGTCTTCTGCTTGGAGTTGTTAGGTTAAGCTGTGACGGTTTTAAAGACAGGTTTTCGATAGTATCAAAGAGTGTGTGTGATTTGTATTGTGTTTGTTTGTTTAATCGTATTATATATAAATGATTAAGCCACGTCTGTTATAAATTTTATTTTTTAAATACCAAATTTTAGATTTACAGTATGTATAATGCATTTATATAATCAATCAACCTTACAAGTAGATATCTCATATCTATATCACAAATTAATTAACTGTACAATTGCTCAAATCGGTTAACTTCATAATCAAAGACATTTAATATTTTAAAAGAGTGTAATTAGTATATAATTTTCTTTTGTTCAAGTTTTGTTTGTACTTCAAACTCATAAATAATGAATTCTTGATTTGTAATTTTCCTAAAAAGTATCTTTCTTGAAACATATTACTTAATAATCCAATTAGAACGCACATAACTTTGCAGGTTAACTATTAATTACATAACATATAACTGCAATATTCAACATCAATCATCATAATAAATAGTGTTACAAAGTTACCTCTTAAAATATCATAAAAAATAACATTTCCAATTTCTGTTGGGTTGGTAATTGTGGTACTTGGAATCAAGAATTGGGAATCGATTTCTTGGTCTCGAAATCGATAATTAACACAGAAAATTTGTTTATGCTAAGATTGGTACTCAATTAGTGCTAAGATCAGAGCTAATCATAAGTTATTATGTTGTACATGGTTTTAAAAAAACAAGAAAATATTTACCTTATGTATATGAAGAATGAAGCCTAGACCGAGGGAGAACATAATTGTATTATAAATTGAAAGATTCTTGTTAGGAAAAAGCATGGTAACATTTAAAGTGTTGTAACTATTTCTCCCCATGCTATTCATGTTTATTTGGGCACTCGAGATAATTATTGAATATATTATAAGGCGTTGAATATCGAGCCAAAAGTGTATTTATTTAGTGGGGACTAGTTTGTTGCCCTTATCAAGCAGGGTGTCTAGTGACAGGGAAAACCTGGAAAAGTCAGGGAATTTTAAGATTCTGGAAAATTCAGGGAAAATTTTAAAAAATCGGGAAAATATTTATTTTGATTAGAAACAAAACTAGTGGCCATTGCTCTCGAATATTTGGTATTGTAAGCCAGCGGTTTAGGGGCAGGGCAGTCAGGAAATAACACTTCTTTATTTAGATGCCCATTATTTATTTGATAAGCCCGTTGCTATGACTTCAGGACTTATGTCAATAAATACTAAACGTGTCAAGTTGGTACAGCTGGGAAGTTTTACCCTGGACTGTGGCTTTGGGGTGCGCAGTGGTTCTGTTATATGGACAGGTGGGGATAACAGATAACTCAGTCTGTTTCTGACCACACAGAACGCTGTGTAAACATTCGTAGCCAGCTATTTGTCTAGACTCGTGATAGTATGTGTTTTATTTGACGGTGATTATTTTTACACTGTTTATTTCAACATGGAAGGTTCCGGTTTTCATTGCCGTAGCGGGCAATCGCGTCATTACCTCCCCTCCTTCCTTAGGATAAATATAAACTAAAAGATGAAGTGACCGAAGCAGAGATTATATGGTGCGTGAATTTAGTAATGCAACACTTCTTTACGCAATGCAGAAGGTAGTGTGTGCCTCTTTCCAAGGATGTTCCCTGATAGCACCATTGCACAGAACATGAGATTGCGGAAAGATAAAATTTCCTATAGTGTTGTATTCGGTTTATCAAATTATTTTAAAGATCTGTTACTGACATCATTAAATTCAAATTCTAACTATGTAATTGGCTTTGATGAAAGTTTAAACAAAATATCACAAAGAGCCCAAATGGATTTGAGTGTTAGGTATTGGGATGCAGAGACGGATGAAGTGAAAGCTCGATATTTTGGTTCCTTACAGACACAAAAGCAAAAGAGGTACTCAATTCGTTCTTAAAAGGTGTTCAAAGTCTGGATTTATCCAAGATCTTTCAGATATCAATGGATGGGCCCAATGTAAACTGGGCTTTCTATAGACATCTAAAAGAGGACAAGTCAGGGAAAACTCAGGGAATTTCTTCAAGCTATTTTACTAGACACCCTGTCAAGCCTGTAGTGCTATGAAACATAAAGTCCTTACAATTAATGTTCAAGTGAGGAGGCAAAACATCAAACCCCTACGCTCTAACAAGAACTTTCTATGAGCTCTGCTAACTCGTACTCCACTAACTAGAAAGAGTTATAGTAGTGCAGAAAGACGAGTCGGCAGAGCTATAGTTCATAAAAAATTTTTGGTAAAGTGTAGGAATTTGATGTTTTGCCTCTTACACAAACACAACTCTTAAGAGAGTTTTGTGTTTCTTTAAGACAGATTAAACTTTATTATTGATTCTTATTCTAAACGTAAATGTAAACTTACTATACAGTTCACAACAGCGACAATGTTTATAAATATAATTTATAGATCTTTAAATTGTATTTAATGTTATTAAATTTAGTTATATTATTTGGTAACACAAGATGTTCAATATGAAATACTATCTCTTCAAAGAAAATTAATATCGTACTTGTAGAACCTTTGTAAACATTTTGACAACACAGTTATAGTGGTGTGCCAAGGGGGGGGGAGGCTGTCTGCCCCAGGCTCCATGTTGGACATAGGCCCTGTCCGGGTTGGTATTTTTTTTTATAAAAAAATAATTAAGTAATTACCCCAATAACCATTTTCACTGAAGCATACCTGGATAAACCTGTAAAAATTTCTTTCAAATTTGAAAAAAATGCTGATGCATTACTAAAAAAAATCTGTGTCGATCATTTTAATTTTTATAAAATAATTTTTGAAAAACAACGGATTTCATGTGATCTATATATGTACAAAAAGCGGTACTGAAATATACGACGTAATAATTAGCTAATACTCATTATTTGTATTTTATAGGAGTTTTTTTATTAATAGGCCCCCTATATCTTTGTTGGCGGCTAATTGGCCCCCAAGGTATATTTACCACCCCAGGCCTCAGTTTTCAAAGCACGTCACTGCACAGCTAGTGCCATTAGAAGGTTACAGCTGAACTACGATCCATAAAAGTGTTCGTAACCACTGTATTCATCTTCTTTGTATGAGTTACGGTCTGAGTTGACAATGGGACACATCTCCCGAAACGCCCGTCCTCAACAAATATAAGTAAGTTCTACTATAGGCAAGTTTGTAAATTTTTAAAAGTGTTTAGTGAAAACTAGTAGCTTACGTGAAGATGGAATCAACAAATATTCTTTGTATGCAAAGGTTTCATTGTTTATTTGAATTTTACACCCTATATTGCTCTATATTTATTACTGTATGAACCTTATATTCCTACAATAATAAACGTATCCCATGAATAATTAAGTAAGATCTTGATGTTATTTAAAATGTTAATTTTAAAATTAAACATGATTTTATTTTATTCCTAAAATTAATTTCTTTTCATTATTTCAAAAATTTATGTAATATATTGATGTAATTTGTCTATTTTTAACATTAATTTAGCATAAAATTATGCAATTGATTTGAAAAATCTCTGTCATTGGCAAACTCAGCATTACCCATGTAAATTAATGAAATGGCACTCAATTAATGGCCTAAAGATGACTGTCTATAATGGCGGTGGCATAACTTTAGAACCCTCAATAATGAAATTAAGAGAAAAATTAATGTGTACAAAACCAAAATGAGATAATTTTTTAAAAATCTGAATAAAATATTTTGTTTACATTTTAGTTTATACATTTTTTTTCCTGCTCAAACATTTTTTTAAAACAATGCAAATATTTTTAATACCCTGACAAAATAATGTACCAAGAAAATACTATTTAGTAAACATATGTGAGAAAAATATAATTTATCACAATAACAATACAACAATGAGTAAAACTAACCTTACTTTTATTCTTAAATGAAAACTTCAGTTTTGGAAAATGTGTACCTCTATCATCTTGGGCCCTGAGTTTCAACTCAAAAAGAAGTGCATCTCTTTCAACAGACATCTGATTAACCATCAATAGTTCTACATCTTATTCATTAACATGTATAATAATCAACTTGTCTGGAATGAATCTTTATCAGGGGAAATGATCATATGGCAGAATGATGTGAAATGAAGGGACTTTGCTGTAACTTATGAATTAATACATAGATTTTATTAAGGTAAGTGCATTTATAATAAAACATTGCTAATTTATCATCTTAATATGGAAGATGGATATTGGTATGAAAAAAGTTGTATTAAAAATGATTTTCCATTTTTATATTTATTTAAAGTATAATAGTAACTCAAATATAAGTTTTTTAATAAAGGTTAATTTTGAAAAGAAAGGTTTATATATATATAAATCTCATATATCGTGATATTTCATGTTGTCCATTATTTGTCCGTTGCACTGACTTTATGAGGTTATTATTACTACTTGTAAAGAATAACTTCATATATATATATAAACACACACACATAAGATGGAAAATATCTAAAACAGTTTAGAGATATACATGTTTAAAATGAAAACAGGGTCTGACTTTTCATTTCTGGGTTTATATAAAGCAAGCCTTTTTTAAAACCGTTATGTCTCTACAACTATTTATTTACCCTAACAACAAGTTTCTCACAAAGTGAAAGAAGAAAGTTTATATTTTCATCTATTTATCAGTTTTAAAATATTTAATAGTTATTGAGTAATTTTCAAATGAGAATGATTAGCTTTCTACTTTTGCAAAATGTTAAGTGGTATGCCTTCAATTTTCCCCAAATTTTGATGAAAAATTAAATATTTTATCACAGTGGAGTCCCGATAGTTCAAAATGAACAGGACCTATTTCGGATAAAGCGAAATTATTACCGTAATAAACGTGTCTATTAAATACAATGTACAAAACAGTACTAAAAAGCTACTGTGTATCCTAAAGCGCTAAAAATATGGTACAGGCTTATAAATTACCTACGATAATTAATATTATCAGCTCAAGAGTCCTTAAATACATTCTTCAAATTGTTGATGGCGGTCTTAGTAATATGAATCATAGCTAGCTAGAATGATTGCACTGCTCAACTGTTCGTATGTTTTGCAACTCCAATTAGAGGGCTAATCACATGACTCAACAACTCTCTTTTCTGCTTGTGCACTACTTAAAAGCACTAGCGTCTAGAATCTTTGTTGTTTATTCTACTGTTTTTTCATGTGAATTTAGTGAAATGGCTTCGAAACAAAAACACTTCGGATACACTACTAGACAAACTTAAAGTGTTGAAACACTTAGACAGTGTTGGAAGTCCGTCAAAATTGGCAGTTGAGTTTGAGTGGTTAATTCTACGATCACCTACTGGAAGTAAAAGCAGTCAAAAATAAAACAGTTTTGCATTTCTTCAATAAGTAAGAAATTGTTTTGAAAGAACATCTCAGATGAGAGTAAAGGTAAAGGAGAAAACAACAGCAAGCAGAGGGTATTCCTCTCGGGACGCTGCGACTACCTTTGATGTAGTGTTATGTACGTAGAACAACTGTCCACCTTGACTGTTAGCATTAACCTAACTTTGCTTCAAGAGAGAGGTCTAATCATGGACAAAAAAAACCGTAACAGACTTTTACACTGTCTATATTTGAAATGTACTTTAATTTTGAGTACATAATAGCCCTACACACTTATTCACTGTTCATTCTGTTCTTTTTTATTCCTAAAAATATCCTAATTTTGGTTTTGGATTAAAGAAATTCTGACTATCGGGACTCCACTGTATGTACATCATGGTTGTAAAATTTATTGATAAAAGGTTAAAAACGTGTTCATTAAATAATAAAAAAGTTCTGTAAATAAAGTTTCAAAAGCCCAATGTTTTGTTATACTGTAAGGTGTTAACTTTATTGGACTTTTATCAAGTATCTGAAACAGGAGAGCTTGGTTTGGTTAAACACCAAAGATAAATACTGAATTTGACTCTTTTAATCATTCATAATATCAATTATAGTGGCATAAATTGTAGTTCATTATACCAGGTTTGTTCAAGCTCTTTTGTCGTAGAGCGACCAGTATACCCACCAGGGAGGACATTTAGGAAATCCTAACCCCGCCCATACGTTCCCATATGATATTTTTCAAGGTCCATTATTGACAGTTTCTTGCTGGGTTTTATTCTGCTCTTAGTGTGACACTCACCGCACTGTTTCATTTCACCAACTCCTGATTTTTTATGGAAAGAGCTTATCAGCTTGGTATATAGGCAAGATTCCTTCACAAGCTGTAGGAATAACTGTGTGTGCATGTAAGACAGAGGCAGCTCGCTCTGAGTAAGTAGAAAATATGCATATAATTTGAATTATATTAAACAATCTACTAGACAGCAATCATAGATCACCTGTGTAAGCATAAATAGGATTAAATTTATAAATATAACATTTCTGGATTAAATATATGTGTTTTAAAGTGTTTGATTATGAATTTATGACAAGGAAAGACAATTTCTTTCACTTTAGTTCTTTCGTTAAACATATTGATATTTTGAATGTGGAGAACAAAAATGATATCGCCTTTTTGCTGTAGAAAGTTCAAAAGTAAACTAAGTGGCTCGGGCAAAATTGGGGTTCAAAAGTATGAGGGATGCTGCAATGAGTTTTTGAAGTTAAAACACGCTACTAGAGTGATTATTCTATTATTTTTTTAATCTTTTATAGCAAAAAAAAAAATATTTAAAAGAAGTTAACTTTACCAAGTAGGCATTTTATAATTTAATTTTGTGAAATAGCACCATTTCAATAATTACCAGAAAAGTACTTATATACAAGCCAGATAAAAATTCAATGAATAATTACAATGTAAGAATTCCTAATTATACAATAAAATAATGACTATTTCTTTTGACCATATCTAAAATCTGTAGCATATCAGAAAGAATTACCTTCTATCCAGCCATATGAACATCAATTTTAATCCACTGTTTTTGGTTTGAATATATCTTGAGTAGACGACCCTAGAAAACGACTAATTGTCTACTTTTGTAAAATGAGAACAGGGATTTTTCCCTGAATTTTGATAAAAAATCGGATTTTCTGTTATATATGTAGATACTGCATTTAACGTAGAATGACGTGTGCCAAAAGTTTTTCAAAAATTTAATGAGTTATTTGCATTTTCGTGAAAGTAAATGCTACAAGATACCGTCAAGTGCTGCCAACTATCGGATACTTACTGAACTACTAGGTACAAGTTTGCAGTATCCAAAAGTAGAATATTAATCGTTTTTTTCGGCCCATTATCTCAAAGAACAGTGAAATATATTTTTGAAACTGAAGTCTACAGTTGAAAATTTAGACAATCTTTTTGCATTTGGCATAAGCTTCTTATGATGAAACCTAGTTTCATGCAATTTTGAAATATAGCCTTGCTGTTTTTTATCGCTTTAATACGTTGAGTGCGGCAATGTTGCGCATCAAAATTGCTGAAAAAATATTATTGATTACTTGCATTGAAAATATTGTTGACCCAATATATCATCTGAAGTTGGCTAGGATTCATTTTCTTCAGTTTTAGTGACGTCATTTCCGGTACGTTCATGTACGTACTTCGCCGGTTCTCGTATCAGGTGATGGTTGTCGACTGTCTAACTGTTGGGTTACTCTCTCAATTGTTGCTGGATACCGACAAACCTTTTTCCAGTCACAACACTTAGTTATAGTTATAGAAAAAGTACCACAAAACAATTTAAGTACCTACACCCCTTCATGCCGCCATTTACAATGTTTTTTCAACGATAAAAATTTACACACAATGTCAACAAGTAATTCATATGTAAATAGTTCTAACACGGTGTTTATACTAATTTTTAAAAAATATCAAAATAAATACTACATACAACAAAACCCCCGCCATTTTAATACTCAGCTTAGATAAACTCATCCTTACTAAAAAGTAAATTATAACGTAAATTCCTTAAAAATAAATTACTAAGTTTCAAAACTTTGGCTCGTTATGAATCTTGTGTAGTATTTATAGGATCTGAAGCACTACTTATCAGAGAGAGATAATATTTACACTTCCGTTCTATACACAAAATATTTATAAACTCACAAATCAATAACAAGTGACACGTTTACATCTCTTCGTGATAAGTGCCAAAACACTTTACTCGCCAGTCAGCTTACTATGTGGGCAAACGGAACGTGAAAATGTAGTTTTGTTTTTTATTGTTTACACACGAAACAAAAATATATTAATAGTGTGTTACAGAGATAAGAATATATATAAATACCTCAAAAACAATGTCGAGTCAATTGGCCCAATGGAGTTTTAGGTGTTGATTTACGCTATAATAAAACTGTCGGGTTAATTGGCCCGTGTATATATATTATGATAACAAACGTATTTTATACTTAGATATGATAGGGGAACAAAAAATAAGTACAATTATTTTCAGTTATATTGTAGTCATGTTGGAGACCCAATGGATTCTTTGTAATAAAAGCTAAAATCTAATTATCAAATGTAAATTAATGGTTGGTCAGAAATGACCAGTTTTAATATATATAGAGACCCATCATCGTCGGAACTGACAGACCTATCCCCGGTGCCATTTTTGATGTCAGAGTAGACATCCTCCAATAGTCCAACTCATTATCCATATTCAATGTACAAAATATATTAAACACATTTCAAGTTACACTAATACAATAACACTGTCCCTGATCCGACAGTAAAGTTGGAACAAAGCGAAACGCGCCGAAATGTTCACAAAGACTGGCGCAATAAATGATAAGCGAAACAATCTTTCCCGGCAAAGGCTAACCACACACTGGACCAATGAATGGAGAGTGGACGTGGGGCGTAGATGAACGCCCACCGCACGCAATGTGTTAAAAGCATATAACTCGGAAACCTTCAAGATATTGGCCTTAAAATTTAACAACTTTTATGAGTTTTCATTTTTATATTTGTATAATAACGAAAAATATAATGTAATTCTTTCTTCAAAATACCTACATTCCCATTAAATTGTGTTATACATACACCTGGAGATGGAAAACCATTAGAAAAACAGATTGTGAAATTTTTAGCTCGATATCTTGAATGGTTTAGGAATTATACGCGTTTAAAGTGATAAAAATACAGCCTGATATTACATTTCCAGGTTTGCACGATGCAAGCTTTTTTTATAAACCGTCATATCTCCGTTAATATTCAACCCAACCAGATGTTTCTTACACGAAAGGAAAGAAAAAAGTCGATATTTTCATCCGCTGTTAATACTTTAAATATATCTTGAGCAGTCTTTGAGTAAATGACTCTAGAAAACGAGTAATTTTCGACTTTTGCGAAATAAGACGGACGACGAATTAAATTTTTCCAAAATTTCGGTGAAAAGTCGGATTTTCTGTTATGTGTAAGGATTGTAGCAGCATTTAACGTAGAATGACGTGGGGCCAATAGTTTTTCAAAATTTTATCTAGTTCTTGAGTTATTTGCATTTTTATGACAGTTAATTATTATATATATTTTTAAAACCCGGGTCCTGGAACCCAAAACCCGCCCAGCCCTCTTGGCAGCTAGACTCTAGCGAGCTACCTCAGTCTCACATGCGCATGCGGTTAGTATCCCTACCGCGAGTGAAGGAAACGGGATTGATTGCCCATGTACCAAGCTCATAAGCTCTTTCCGTAGATAATCAGGAGATAGTAAAATGAAACAGTACGGTAAGTGTCGCGCTAAGAGCGGGATGAAAAAACCTGGCAAGAAAGAAACCCTGCCAAGAAAAATCCCGCGACAGATCATGCAGGAACCCTGGGAGCTTGGATCACCTTATGCTAAGGAACAAGGAGAGCTATTACCTTGCAAATACCTTGTTAGTGAGTCTATGGCAGGAATGACATGCACCTCTTCTTCTGCAGCCTACTCGAAACTGAAAAAGCATGCAATCAAATTAGTACTTCCGTTGGGGCTAAGCTGCGGCCCTGGAGATGTGCCCCTGCGTCACCTGGAACATAACTGTGAAGCAGAATTTATTAGTATGTATATTTTATTTTGGTGGTATGGTGTGAGCTAGGCGGCCAGTAAGGACAGCGGCCGTCTGTGTGTGTCGTGGGTGGGGTCATATCTACCCAGTGAGGAAATGAGTGTTGATGTTGTATGTGCGTGAGCCTGTTTGTAGAACTTTGTTGCTAAGTGTCGGAGGTGTTGTTTGATGAAAGGCACTATCAAGTCAATGTGAAGCAGTGTTAATCTTGTACATCTAGGCGCCTTCGTGATTATTCGCAAAACCTTGTTTTGGAATAACTGGAGTCTGCGTGTGCGTGTGTTACCGCATGGCCTCAGACGGGTGATGCGAAAGTGAGTATGCTGCGCAACATAGATACGTATATAGTAGTGGCCGCCCGTAGTGAAAGTGGGCTTGTTCTGTTAAGCATAGGATATAGTTGTGTTAATCTAATTGTTGCTTTCTTTAACGTCTTGGTAATGTGAAGGTCCCAAGTCATGCCTCTGTCGAGTATGACTCCCAGATATTTGACCTGGTTCCCCCAGTGAATGTCCTCGCCTAATAGTTTTAGTGGTGTGTTGAGTTGGTGTGTCCTATGTTTGGAGAGAAGCAAAGCCTGGCACTTGGCCACGTTCACCCTAACTCTCCAGTAGCTCAGCCATGATTCTAGTACTGTAAGGTGGTCCTGTAAATATAAGTGTATTAGATGTGGTTTCCATGACTGAGCGGATAACGCGGTGTCATCTGCAAATATGGCCACTTGTGTGTTGAGTGTTGTCGGTATGTCGTTGATGTAGATGTTGAACAATACGGCCCCGATAATTGAGCCCTGAGGGACTCCGGCCCGTATAGTCCGTAGTGTAGATTGAGCTTGATCTACATCAACCCTAAACTTACGGTTGGACAGGTCTGAGCTAACTAGGTGTATGAGCCCGTCTGGAAAGCCAGTGACGAAGTTTCGCTAAGAGCCCGTTGTGCCAGACCCGGTCAAAGGCCTTATCAATGTCCAGGAAGACTACCCCAGTCGAGCAGTAATTGTTGAAACTCTTGGTTGCAGGCTCCGCCACTCTCATCAGCTGATGCGTATCCGAGTGTTTTGCTCTGGCCTCAGTATGTTGTGTGTGTAGATATGCTTGTTGATACGTTTGAGCAAAATGTTTTCAAATACCTTGCCCATCGTATTCAACAAGCTTATCGGTCTATATGAATCAGGTTTGCTGTAGTCTTTTCCCGGTTTGGGGAAGACCAAGATCTTGGCCTCCTTCCAAGCGTCAGGGAAGTGTTGTGTCCGGAGTATAGCATTGTAGATGTTTGACAGATAAATGATCGCTTTCTCCGTGAGGTTTTTTAGCGTTGTGTTGGTGATGGTGTCTGGCCCAGGAGCTTTCCTGGAGTTTGTTTGTGAGATTGCCCACTTTATCTCTGTGATTGTAGTGTCAGTGTTTGGCTCTAATGTAGGGCAGTAGGCAAACTGTGCTGTTTCTAACTCTACTTTAGCTGTAACGGCTGCATCAGCTGGTTGGTCGTTTGGTTGGAACGTGCTCTCAAGCGTGTCAGTAAACAAGTTAACTTTGTCGATCGGGTCGCCCACCTGCCCATGCGGGCCGATGAGTGGGGGATAGCGCAGCGGTTCTCGCGTGAAGTGTTTGACCATCGGCTTTGTACTGAATTAGTTCCCGCTTAATTTGCCTCTTAAGGCGATTAAGTGTTGTGTGTGGAACGCATCTGTTTACCCCGTGTTGCAATGCCCGCCGGATCCTATTTCGGCGGGTGATTAGCTGTAGTATGTGCCTTGGTATGTGTACATAGTGTCTGGGCTGACATTTAACTGGTACCGCGTTAGTAATCGCAGTACGTATTGCCGTCGTAAGGCTACCGACGGCTTTGTCTATGTCCAGTGGTGAGTCGACATTTAGGATGGCAGGTAGAGTGCTGTCCAGCTGGGACTGGAATAACTCCCAGTCAGCCAGTCTGTAGTTCAGCACCTTCCTTAGCTCTTTGCGAGCAGGGCTTTCAGAAACCGCCATTATCACGGGGTAGTGATCTGAATTCAGATCTCTATCGACGTGAAGTTGCGGTGACACAAGCAGTCCTTTCGCAATAGCTATATCCAAAATGTCTTCCGTGTGGTAAATGCTGTAGTGTGTTGGTTCAGGAGGGGCCAGCAGTATAGCTGTTGTGTTTTGTAAGAAGGTTTGGAGTTGCCGGCCTCCTGTGTTTGTAGACTTACAGCCCCAGCATGTGTGTTTAGAATTAAGGTCTCCGGCGATTATTACCCTACTAGAGGTCTGTAGAAGAATTTCTAAATCGCGAGTGTAATCAACAGAACTCGGGGGTTTGTACGCTGATACAAGTGTTGTTGTGCTGCCGTTGAGCTCAAGCCTAATAGCTGTGGCTTCAACGCATGTGAGTGCGGGCAAAAACAATTCAAAATGTTTAATGCGTTTATCTATTATTATAGCCGTACTGCCGCGGCTTCTAGTTGTCCTGTCAGTGCGGTAAACTTGAAAGTTTTACATTGAGAATTTATCTTGGGGGTTTAGGTGTGTTTCTGTAATAAGCGCTAGTTTATAGTTGTTTCTTTGCATATAGCGAAGAAGCTCTAGTTTTTTATATTTAACGCCGTTGGCATTCCATATCAGGACCGGTAACCTATCCATGGTTGACAGAAGAGACGTACTGGATGAAGGAAGTCAGGAATTCTGAGAAGGTTTTGGGAGGTGAGGGTAAGGTCTTGACAATGAAAAGACCCAGTCCGCCCGTGAAGGCTTCCCAGGTCAGAGCAGAGTTAACAACTCTTAGGAGCGGTTCAAAGGTCCCTTTCGCCCAGTCTATAGAAGCAAAAGAAGTAAGTGTGGTCAGGGGTGGGTTAACGGGGGCTGCAGGAGCCACATGTGGCTCTGGCTGGGGTTGGGGAACCGTCCTGGCCTTTGTGGGCTTGGGGCGTTTATCCTCTCGTTCCTCTTGCGGGGGATTAACCCTGGCTTTAGGAATGGGGGGTGTCGTTGACGACCCTGCCTTAGGGCCAGAAATGGTATTGGGTGTCAGGAATTTAGGTGTTGGAATTAGGGCCGGTTTGGGGGAAGTAATGGTAGGAGGTGGGATTTGCACCGGCTTCCCAGAGGTAGCCGAAGCAGATGCTTGGGCGTAGGAAATGTTCGGTGTTGTGTACCGTGGAGCAGGCACCTGTGTTTTTGTTTTGGCTGAAGGGGCCGATTTTGGGGTTTTATCCCCATCGACCTTCTTCTTTGCCTGGGCCTTGCATTTGGCGGCCTGCTTGTAAATGGCGCAGCCTCGATAGTTCGCGGTGTAGTTAGCCCCGCAGAGGATGCACTTGAAGTGGTCTCGATCCTTTGTGCAGGTCTTGGAATCGTGGCCCTCGCCACATTTAACGCACCGAGGAGTAGCCTTACAACAGCTTGTTGTATGGCCTATCCTCTGGCAGTTGAAGCATTGCACAGGACCTGTGGGCTGCCTGTAAGCTTCCACTCGTACCCGCATGAAACAAATACTGGTCAGCGCATTTGCTTCACGAGCGTCTTTTTCGGACGCTAGCTCCACAAGGAACATGAGCAGAGGCTCCTTGGTAAAGTGTCCCTTCATTTGGGACACTTTGAGGACCTCCATACCCCTGCTTTTAAGGTCGTGTTTCCGACCTCCGCTGTTTCGGTGGATTCATCCACCCCTCGAACTACTACTTTAAATGTCCTCGCATTTTTGAGGCGGAATATGTGGTGGGGCACACCCTTCTCCCCAAGGAACCTCTGGAGTTTAACGTAGTCTTCGTAGGTGCTGGTTTGGAGCTTCACTCCATCCTTCAACTTCGACGCCAAATAAAAGTAAGGGTTGTATTTGGACTTAAATTCCTTACTAATGTCAATTAGGCGGTGGTGATCTGGGTAGATCGTGATTGCAGGGTTTTTGACCGCTGCCCCGGTAGATTTTATGTTTTCAGCTGAGTCGGTCATAGGCGAGGCCGTGACCTTTTGTGGAGCTCTGTGAGCCACTGCGTTTGCAACAGCGCCGGCAGTCTTCACAGGGTCCACGGTCTTTCGTTTCGCCGTTGTTTCGGTACCGGAGTCGGACTGGCGAGTCTGCTTCTTCCTCATCTTCCTTACGACAGGCCGATGCCCGGCATAATCGTTGGCGGATTCGGCAGCAGAACCCTCCGTCATAGTGTAGTCAGTGCCTAGCTCTGATTGGGAGTAGGTGCTGAGAGGAGTGGCTGGTCGAGATGGGCCGTCGGAGGGCCCGCCAAGCGTCGCCACCGTAGCCGCGGAAGACGCCCTCGCAGGTCCGTACACCCTCAAGGGGGTGGACTTGCCCTGAGAGGAACTTGTCCCCATTGACTCAGCCCCGTCGCTTGGGGTCCCGCGTTGTGCCTCTACAGTCGACATTACCAGGGAAGGTGTAAAGATAGAAGCAGGGCCGGCTTGTATGTAGAAAGTGGTGTTACTGCAGGTGCAGGTTGTCAGGTTTTAGTCTAAAAAAAGAACTATTTCAAACTAAAATAATTAAACTGGCGCTACTTAGACTGTTACAAGACAGCCATAATCTTGTCTCTGAAGTAAATTAAAACCTAAAGAGTTTTGTCACGGTTGTAAGTCTTTACGCTAGCCTAATTCTAAAATCTAAACGTCTAGCCTATTTAAATTTATAATCTTATGCTATTACTTGTTTTTAATTAAAAACTAACACAACACAATTCACAGTAACACTTAAATTTAGCTCTGTTTAAGAGTTCACTAAACTTAAATGCCTATATTCGGAACAATGGAACACAAGTGCACTGCACACAAAGACAATATGCCGCGCCTTTTTCGACAAAGCCTTGGTCAATACGTCCTACCTGCTCAAGCACTCAGGCAAGACTAGTCTATTTAGCTTGGTATTTTTTTTTTTTTTTTTTTTTTTTACCCGGGTCTGTGCCCCCAAAACCCGCCCAGCCCTCATGGCAGCCAACCTGCGAGCTACCTCCGTCTCACATGCGCATGCGGTTAGTATCCCTACCGCGAGTGAAGGAAACGGGATTGATTGCCCATGTACCAAGCTCATAAGCTCTTTCCATGGAGAATCAGGAGGTAGTGAAATGAAACAGTACCGTAAGTGTTGCGCTAAGAGCGGGATGAAAAAAACCTGGGAAGAAAGAAACCCTGCCAGGAAAAATCCCGCGACAGATCATGCAGGAACCCTGGGGGCTTGGATCACCTTATGCTAAGGAATAAGGAGAGGTATTACCTTGCAAATACCTTGTTAGTGAGTCTATGGCAGGAATGACATGCACCTCTTCTTCTGCAGCCTACTCGAAACTGAAAAGGCATGCAATCAAATTAGTACTTCCGTTGGGGCTAAGCTGCGGCCCTGGAGATGTGCCCCTGCGTCACCTGGAACATAACTGTGAAGCAGAATTTATTAGTATGTATATTTTATTTTGGTGGTATGGTGTGAGCTAGGCGGTCAGTAAGGACCGCGGCCGTCTGTGTGTGTCGTGGGTGGGGTCATATCTACCCAGGGAGGAAATGAGTGTTGATGTTGTATGTGCGTGAGCCTGTTTGTAGAACTTTGTTGCTAAGTGTCGGAGGTGTTGTTTGATGAAAGGCACTTTTAAGTCAGTGTGAAGCAGTGTTAATCTTGTACATCTAGGTGCTTTCGTGATTATTCGCAATACTTTGTTTTGGAATAACTGTAGTCTGCGTGTGCGTGTGTTACCTGCGGGGCCCCAGACGGGTGATGCGTAAGTGAGTATGCTGCGCAACATAGATACGTATATAGCAGTGGCAGCCCGTAGTGAAAGTGGGCTTTATTTAGCTTGGATTCCTCCAGCAGTAAAAGATTCCTCAAATAATTTGTATTGTTTGACCTTGTAGGTGCTGCTATCTACGTGGACTATTTCTAAACAAATTAACAATGGACGACGTTGAAGGCAGTAATTTCGGTTTTTAAAGGTTGTGGTATAATTCGTGATATGTATATTTTATTTTTGTCTGTGGTTGCAAATTGTATGGACCTAAAGGACGATAATAGCTTAATTTTGCCTTAAATTTCCAACCTTAACTTCTTTTTGCAGCTTTTCTATTCTTGCAAATAAATCGGAGCAATTTTATAAAAAATCTCTTATATATAGCGCGTTTTTTTCCTGTGGCGCAGTTTACAATGTCTATTTATTTTTAGACACCCCCAGCAGTAAAAGATTCCTCAAATAATTTGAAATGTTTGACCTTGTAGGTGCTGCTATTTACGTGGACTATTTCTAAACAAATTAACAATGGACGACGTTGAAGGCAGTAATTTCGGTTTTTAAAGGTTGTGGTATAATTCGTGCTAAGTATATTTTATTTTCGTCTGTGGTTGCAAATTGTATGGACCTAAAGGACGATATTAGCTTAATTTTGCCTTAAATTTCCAACCTTAACTTCTTTTTGCAGCTTTTCTTGTCTTGCAAATAAATCGGAGCAATTTTATAAAAAATCTCTTATATATAGCGCGTTTTTTTCCTGTGGCGCAGTTTACAATGTCTATTTATTTTTAGACACCCCCAGCAGTAAAAGATTCCTCAAATAATTTGTATTGTTTGACCTTGTAGGTGCTGCTATCTACGTGGACTATTTCTAAACAAATTAACAATGGACGACGTTGAAGGCAGTAATTTCGGTTTTTAAAGGTTGTGGTATAATTCGTGATATGTATATTTTATTTTTGTCTGTGGTTGCAAATTGTATGGACCTAAAGGACGATAATAGCTTAATTTTGCCTTAAATTTCCAACCTTAACTTCTTTTTGCAGCTTTTCTATTCTTGCAAATAAATCGGAGCAATTTTATAAAAAATCTCTTATATATAGCGCGTTTTTTTCCTGTGGCGCAGTTTACAATGTCTATTTATTTTTAGACACCCCCAGCAGTAAAAGATTCCTCAAATAATTTGAAATGTTTGACCTTGTAGGTGCTGCTATCTACGTGGACTATTTCTAAACAAATTAACAATGGACGACGTTGAAGGCAGTAATTTCGGTTTTTAAAGGTTGTGGTATAATTCGTGATATGTATATTTTATTTTTGTCTGTGGTTGCAATTTGTATGGACCTAAAGGACGATATTAGCTCTAATTTGCCTTAAATTTCCAACCTTAACTTCTTTTTGCAGCTTTTCTAGTCTTGCAAATAAATCGGAGCAATTTTATAAAAAATCTCTTATATATAGCGCGTTTTTTTCCTGTGGCGCAGTTTACAATGTCTATTTATTTTTAGACACCCCCAGCAGTAAAAGATTCCTCAAATAAATTGAAATGTTTGACCTTGTAGGTGCTGCTATCTACGTGGACTATTTCTAAACAAATTAACAATGGACGACGTTGAAGGCAGTAATTTCGGTTTTTAAAGGTTGTGGTATAATTCGTGATATGTATATTTTATTTTTGTCTGTGGTTGCAAATTGTATGGACCTAAAGGACGATAATAGCTTAATTTTGCCTTAAATTTCCAACCTTAACTTCTTTTTGCAGCTTTTCTATTCTTGCAAATAAATCGGAGCAATTTTATAAAAAATCTCTTATATATAGCGCGTTTTTTTCCTGTGGCGCAGTTTACAATGTCTATTTATTTTTAGACACCCCCAGCAGTAAAAGATTCCTCAAATAATTTGAAATGTTTGACCTTGTAGGTGCTGCTATCTACGTGGACTATTTCTAAACAAATTAACAATGGACGACGTTGAAGGCAGTAATTTCGGTTTTTAAAGGTTGTGGTATAATTCGTGATATGTATATTTTATTTTTGTCTGTGGTTGCAATTTGTATGGACCTAAAGGACGATATTAGCTCTAATTTGCCTTAAATTTCCAACCTTAACTTCTTTTTGCAGCTTTTCTATTCTTGCAAATAAATCGGAGCAATTTTATAAAAAATCTCTTATATATAGCGCGTTTTTTTCCTGTGGCGCAGTTTACAATGTCTATTTATTTTTAGACACCCCCAGCAGTAAAAGATTCCTCAAATAATTTGAAATGTTTGACCTTGTAGGTGCTGCTATCTACGTGGACTATTTCTAAACAAATTAACAATGGACGACGTTGAAGGCAGTAATTTCGGTTTTTAAAGGTTGTGGTATAATTCGTGATATGTATATTTTATTTTTGTCTGTGGTTGCAATTTGTATGGACCTAAAGGACGATATTAGCTCTAATTTGCCTTAAATTTCCAACCTTAACTTCTTTTTGCAGCTTTTCTAGTCTTGCAAATAAATCGGAGCAATTTTATAAAAAATCTCTTATATATAGCGCGTTTTTTTTCCTGTGGCGCAGTTTACAATGTCTATTTATTTTTAGACACCCCCAGCAGTAAAAGATTCCTCAAATAATTTGTATTGTTTGACCTTGTAGGTGCTGCTATCTACGTGGACTATTTCTAAACAAATTAACAATGGACGACGTTGAAGGCAGTAATTTCGGTTTTTAAAGGTTGTGGTATAATTCGTGATATGTATATTTTATTTTTGTCTGTGGTTGCAAATTGTATGGACCTAAAGGACGATAATAGCTTAATTTTGCCTTAAATTTCCAACCTTAACTTCTTTTTGCAGCTTTTCTATTCTTGCAAATAAATCGGAGCAATTTTATAAAAAATCTCTTATATATAGCGCGTTTTTTTCCTGTGGCGCAGTTTACAATGTCTATTTATTTTTAGACACCCCCAGCAGTAAAAGATTCCTCAAATAATTTGTAATGTTTGACCTTGTAGGTGCTGCTATCTGCGTGGACTATTTCTAAACAAATTAACAATGGACGACGTTGAAGGCAGTAATTTCGGTTTTTAAAGGTTGTGGTATAATTCGTGATATGTATATTTTATTTTTGTCTGTGGTTGCAATTTGTATGGACCTAAAGGACGATATTAGCTCTAATTTGCCTTAAATTTCCAACCTTAACTTCTTTTTGCAGCTTTTCTAGTCTTGCAAATAAATCGGAGCAATTTTATAAAAAATCTCTTATATATAGCGCGTTTTTTTCCTGTGGCGCAGTTTACAATGTCTATTTATTTTTAGACACCCCCAGCAGTAAAAGATTCCTCAAATAATTTGTAATGTTTGACCTTGTAGGTGCTGCTATCTGCGTGGACTATTTCTAAACAAATTAACAATGGACGACGTTGAAGGTTGTAATTTTGGTTTGTAAAGGTTGTGGTATAATTCGTGATATGTATATTTTATTTTTGTCTGTGGTTGCAAATTGTATGGACCTAAAGACGATATTAGCTTAATTTTGCCTTAAATTTCCAACCTTAACTTCTTTTTGCAGCTTTTCTAGTCTTGCAAATAAATCGGAGCAATTTTATAAAAAATCTCTTATATATAGCGCGTTTTTTTCCTGTGGCGCAGTTTACAATGTCTATTTATTTTTAGACACCCCCAGCAGTAAAAGATTCCTCAAATAATTTGAAATGTTTGACCTTGTAGGTGCTGCTATCTACGTGGACTATTTCTAAACAAATTAACAATGGACGACGTTGAAGGCAGTAATTTCGGTTTTTAAAGGTTGTGGTATAATTCGTGATATGTATATTTTATTTTTGTCTGTGGTTGCAATTTGTATGGACCTAAAGGACGATATTAGCTCTAATTTGCCTTAAATTTCCAACCTTAACTTCTTTTTGCAGCTTTTCTAGTCTTGCAAATAAATCGGAGCAATTTTATAAAAAATCTCTTATATATAGCGCGTTTTTTTTCCTGTGGCGCAGTTTACAATGTCTATTTATTTTTAGACACCCCCAGCAGTAAAAGATTCCTCAAATGATTTGTATTGTTTGACCTTGTAGGTGCTGCTATCTACGTGGACTATTTCTAAACAAATTAACAATGGACGACGTTGAAGGCAGTAATTTCGGTTTTTAAAGGTTGTGGTATAATTCGTGATATGTATATTTTATTTTTGTCTGTGGTTGCAAATTGTATGGACCTAAAGGACGATAATAGCTTAATTTTGCCTTAAATTTCCAACCTTAACTTCTTTTTGCAGCTTTTCTATTCTTGCAAATAAATCGGAGCAATTTTATAAAAAATCTCTTATATATAGCGCGTTTTTTTCCTGTGGCGCAGTTTACAATGTCTATTTATTTTTAGACACCCCCAGCAGTAAAAGATTCCTCAAATAATTTGTAATGTTTGACCTTGTAGGTGCTGCTATCTGCGTGGACTATTTCTAAACAAATTAACAATGGACGACGTTGAAGGCAGTAATTTCGGTTTTTAAAGGTTGTGGTATAATTCGTGATATGTATATTTTATTTTTGTCTGTGGTTGCAATTTGTATGGACCTAAAGGACGATATTAGCTCTAATTTGCCTTAAATTTCCAACCTTAACTTCTTTTTGCAGCTTTTCTAGTCTTGCAAATAAATCGGAGCAATTTTATAAAAAATCTCTTATATATAGCGCGTTTTTTTCCTGTGGCGCAGTTTACAATGTCTATTTATTTTTAGACACCCCCAGCAGTAAAAGATTCCTCAAATAATTTGAAATGTTTGACCTTGTAGGTGCTGCTATCTGCGTGGACTATTTCTAAACAAATTAACAATGGACGACGTTGAAGGTTGTAATTTTGGTTTGTAAAGGTTGTGGTATAATTCGTGATATGTATATTTTATTTTTGTCTGTGGTTGCAAATTGTATGGACCTAAAGACGATATTAGCTTAATTTTGCCTTAAATTTCCAACCTTAACTTCTTTTTGCAGCTTTTCTAGTCTTGAAAATAAATCGGAGCAATTTATAAAAAATCTCTTATATATAGCGCGTTTTTTCCCTGTGGCGCAGTTTACAATGTCTATTTATTTTTAGACACCCCCAGCAGTAAAAGATTCCTCAAATAATTTGTAATGTTTGACCTTGTAGGTGCTGCTATCTGCGTGGACTATTTCTAAACAAATTAACAATGGACGACGTTGAAGGATGTAATTTCGGTTTGTAAAGATTGTGGTATAATTCGTGATATGTATATTTTATTTTTGTCTGTGGTTGCAAATTGTATGGACCTAAAGGACGATATTAGCTTAATTTTGCCTTAAATTTCCAACCTTAACTTCTTTTTGCAGCTTTTCTATTCTTGCAAATATCGGAGCAATTTTATAAAAAATATTTCATATATAGCGCGTTTTTTTCCTGTGGCACAGTTTACAATGTCTATTTATTTTTAGACACCCCCAGCAGTAAAAGATCCCTCAAATAATTTGTATTGTTTGACCTTGTAGGTGCTGCTATCTACGTGGACTATTTCTAAACAAATTAACAATGGACGACGTTGAAGGATGTAATTTCGGTTTGTAAAGATTGTGGTATAATTCGTGATATGTATATTTTATTTTTGTCTGTGGTTGCAAATTGTATGGACCTAAAGGACGATATTAGCTTAATTTTGCCTTAAATTTCCAACCTTAACTTCTTTTTGCAGCTTTTCTAGTCTTGCAAATAAATCGGAGCAATTTTATAAAAAATCTCTTATATATAGCGCGTTTTTTTCCTGTGGCGCAGTTTACAATGTCTATTTATTTTTAGACACCCCCAGCAGTAAAAGATTCCTCAAATAATTTGTATTGTTTGACCTTGTTGGTGCTGCTATCTGCGTGGACTATTTCTAAACAAATTAACAATGGACGACGTTGAAGCCTGTAATTTCGGTTTTTAAAGGTTGTGGTATAATTCGTGATATGTATATTTTATTTTTGTCTGTGGTTGCAAATTGTATGGACCTAAAGGACGATATTAGCTTAATTTTGCCTTAAATTTCCAACCATAACTTCATTTTGCAGCTTTTCTTGTCTTGCAAATAAATCGGAGCAATTTTATAAAAAATCTCTTATATATAGCGCGTTTTTTTCCTGTGGCGCAGTTTACAATGTCTATTTATTTTTAGACACCCCCAGCAGTAAAAGATTCCTCAAATAATTTGAAATGTTTGACCTTGTAGGTGCTGCTATCTACGTGGACTATTTCTAAACAAATTAACAATGGACGACGTTGAAGCCTGTAATTTCGGTTTTTAAAGGTTGTGGTATAATTCGTGATATGTATATTTTATTTTTGTCTGTGGTTGCAATTTGTATGGACCTAAAGGACGATATTAGCTTAATTTTGCCTTAAATTTCCAACCTTAACTTCTTTTTGCAGCTTTTCTATTCTTGCAAATATCGGAGCAATTTTATAAAAAATATTTCATATATAGCGCGTTTTTTCCTGTGGCACAGTTTACAATGTCTATTTATTTTTAGACACCCCCAGCAGTAAAAGATTCCTCAAATAATTTGAAATGTTTGACCTTGTAGGTGCTGCTATCTACGTGGACTATTTCTAAACAAATTAACAATGGACGACGTTGAAGCCTGTAATTTCGGTTTTTAAAGGTTGTGGTATAATTCGTGATATGTATATTTTATTTTTGTTTGTGGTTGCAATTTGTATGGACCTAAAGGACGATATTAGCTTAATTTTGCCTTAAATTTCCAACCATAACTTCATTTTGCAGCTTTTCTTGTCTTGCAAATAAATCGGAGCAATTTTATAAAAAATATTTTATATATAGTGCGTTTTTTCCTGTGGCGCAGTTTACAATGTCTATTTATTTTTAGACACCCCCAGCAGTAAAAGATTCCTCAAATAATTTGAAATGTTTGACCTTGTAGGTGCTGCTATCTACGTGGACTATTTCTAAACAAATTAACAATGGACGACGTTGAAGCCTGTAATTTCGGTTTTTAAAGGTTGTGGTATAATTCGTGATATGTATATTTTATTTTTGTCTGTGGTTGCAATTTGTATGGACCTAAAGGACGATATTAGCTTAATTTTGCCTTAAATTTCCAACCATAACTTCATTTTGCAGCTTTTCTAGTCTTGCAAATAAATCGGAGCAATTTTATAAAAAATATTTTATATATAGCGCGTTTTTTCCTGTGGCGCAGTTTACACTGTCTATTTATTTTTAGACACCCCCAGCAGTAAAAGATTCCTCAAATAATTTGAAAGGTTTGACCTTGTAGGTGCTGCTATCTACGTGGACTATTTGTAAACAAATTAACAATGGACGACGTTAAAAGTTGTAATTTCGGTTTGTAAAGGTTGTGGTATAATTCGTGATATGTATATTTTATTTTTGTCTGTGGTTGCAAATTGTATGGACCTAAAGGACGATATTAGCTTAATTTTGCCTTAAATTTCCAACCTTAACTTCTTTTTGCAGCTTTTCTAGTCTTGCAAATAAATCGGAGCAATGTTATAAAAAATATTTTATATATAGCGCGTTTTATTCCTGTGGCACAGTTTACAATGTCTATTTATTTTTAGACACCCCCAGCAGTAAAAGATCCCTCAAATAATTTGAAATGTTTGACCTTGTTGGTGCTGCTATCTACGTGGACTATTTCTAAACAAATTAACAATGGACGACGTTGAAGGCTGTAATTTCGGTTTGTAAAGGTTGTGGTATAATTCGTGATATGTATATTTTATTTTTGTCTGTGGTTGCAAATTGTATGGACCTAAAGGACGATATTAGCTTAATTTTGCCTTAAATTTCCAACCTTAACTTTTTTTTTGCAGCTTTTCTAGTCTTGCAAATAAATCGGAGCAATTTTATAAAAAATCTCTTATATATAGCGCGTTTCTTCCTGTGGCGCAGTTTACAATGTCTATTTATTTTTAGACACCCCCAGCAGTAAAAGATTCCTCAAATAATTTGTATTGTTTGACCTTGTTGGTGCTGCTATCTGCGTGGACTATTTCTAAACAAATTAACAATGGACGACGTTGAAGCCTGTAATTTCGGTTTGTAAAGGTTGTGGTATAATTCGTGATATGTATATTTTATTTTTGTCTGTGGTTGCAAATTGTATGGACTTGAAGGACATTATTAGCTTATTTTTTCCTCAAATATTCAACCTTAACCTTTTCATTGCAACTTATCTAATCTTGCAAATAAATTTGAGCAATGTATAAAAAATCTCTTATATATAGCGCGTTTCTTCCTGTGGCGCAGTTTACAATGTCTATTTATCTTTAGACACCCCCAGCAGTAAAAGATTCCTCAAATAATTTGTAATGTTTGACCTTGTAGGTGCTGCTATCTACGTGGACTATTTTTAAACAAATTAACAATGGACGACGTTGAAGCCTGTAATTTCGGTTTTTAAAGGTTGTGGTATAATTCGTGATATGTATATTTTATTTTTGTCTGTGGTTGCAATTTGTATGGACCTAAAGGACGATATTAGCTTAATTTTGCCTTAAATTTCCAACCTTAACTTCATTTTGCAGCTTTTCTTGTCTTGCAAATAAATCGGAGCAATTTTATAAAAAATATTTTATATATAGCGCGTTTTTTCCTGTGGCGCAGTTTACAATGTCTATTTATTTTTAGACACCCCCAGCAGTAAAAGATCCCTCAAATAATTTGTAATGTTTCACCTTGTAGGTGCTGCTATCTGCGTGGACTATTTCTAAACAAATTAACAATGGACGACGTTGAAGGATGTAATTTCGGTTTGTAAAGGTTGTGGTATAATTCGTGATATGTATATTTTATTTTTGTCTGTGGTTGCAAATTGTATGGACCTAAAGGACGATATTAGCTTAATTTTGCCTTAAATTTCCAACCTTAACTTCTTTTTCCAGCTTTTCTAGTCTTGCAAATAAATCGGAACAATTTTATAAAAAATCTCTTATATAATGCGCGTTTTTTTCCTGTGGCGCAGTTTACAATGTCTATTTATTTTTAGACACCCCCAGCAGTAAAAGATTCCTCAAATAATTTGTAATGTTTGACCTTGCAGGTGCTGCTATCTGCGTGGACTATTTCTAAACAAATTAACAATGGACGACGTTGAAGGTTGTAATTTCGGTTTGTAAAGGTTGTGGTATAATTCGTGATATGTAGGCCTATATTTTATTTTTGTCTGTGGTTGCAAATTGTATGGACCTAAAGGACGATATTAGCTTAATTTTGCCTTAAATTTCCAACCTTAACTTCTTTTTGCAGCTTTTCTAGTCTTGCAAATAAATCGGAGCAATTTTATAAAAAATCTCTTATATATAGCGCGTTTTTTTTCCTGTGGCGCAGTTTACAATGTCTATTTATTTTTAGACACCCCCAGCAGTAAAAGATTCCTCAAATAATTTGAAATGTTTGACCTTGTAGGTGCTGCTATCTACGTGGACTATTTCTAAACAAATTAACAATGGACGACGTTGAAGCCTGTAATTTCGGTTTTTAAAGGCTGTGGTATAATTCGTGATATGTATATTTTATTTTTGTTTGTGGTTGCAATTTGTATGGACCTAAAGGACGATATTAGCTTAATTTTGCCTTAAATTTCCAACCATAACTTCATTTTGCAGCTTTTCTTGTCTTGCAAATAAATCGGAGCAATTTTATAAAAAATATTTTATATATAGTGCGTTTTTTCCTGTGGCGCAGTTTACAATGTCTATTTATTTTTAGACACCCCCAGCAGTAAAAGATTCCTCAAATAATTTGAAATGTTTGACCTTGTAGGTGCTGCTATCTACGTGGACTATTTCTAAACAAATTAACAATGGACGACGTTGAAGCCTGTAATTTCGGTTTTTAAAGGTTGTGGTATAATTCGTGATATGTATATTTTATTTTTGTCTGTGGTTGCAATTTGTATGGACCTAAAGGACGATATTAGCTTAATTTTGCCTTAAATTTCCAACCATAACTTCATTTTGCAGCTTTTCTAGTCTTGCAAATAAATCGGAGCAATTTTATAAAAAATATTTTATATATAGCGCGTTTTTTCCTGTGGCGCAGTTTACACTGTCTATTTATTTTTAGACACCCCCAGCAGTAAAAGATTCCTCAAATAATTTGAAATGTTTGACCTTGTAGGTGCTGCTATCTACGTGGACTATTTCTAAACAAATTAACAATGGACGACGTTGAAGGCTGTAATTTCGGTTTGTAAAGGTTGTGGTATAATTCGTGATATGTATATTTTATTTTTGTCTGTGGTTGCAAATTGTATGGACCTAAAGGACGATATTAGCTTAATTTTGCCTTAAATTTCCAACCTTAACTTTTTTTTTGCAGCTTTTCTAGTCTTGCAAATAAATCGGAGCAATTTTATAAAAAATCTCTTATATATAGCGCGTTTCTTCCTGTGGCGCAGTTTACAATGTCTATTTATTTTTAGACACCCCCAGCAGTAAAAGATCCCTCAAATAATTTGAAATGTTTGACCTTGTTGGTGCTGCTATCTACGTGGACTATTTCTAAACAAATTAACAATGGACGACGTTGAAGCCTGTAATTTCGGTTTGTAAAGGTTGTGGTATAATTCGTGATATGTATATTTTATTTTTGTCTGTGGTTGCAAATTGTATGGACTTGAAGGACATTATTAGCTTATTTTTTCCTCAAATATTCAACCTTAACCTTTTCATTGCAACTTATCTAATCTTGCAAATAAATTTGAGCAATGTATAAAAAATCTCTTATATATAGCGCGTTTCTTCCTGTGGCGCAGTTTACAATGTCTATTTATTTTTAGACACCCCCAGCAGTAAAAGATTCCTCAAATAATTTGTAATGTTTGACCTTGTAGGTGCTGCTATCTACGTGGACTATTTTTAAACAAATTAACAATGGACGACGTTGAAGCCTGTAATTTCGGTTTTTAAAGGTTGTGGTATAATTCGTGATATGTATATTTTATTTTTGTCTGTGGTTGCAATTTGTATGGACCTAAAGGACGATATTAGCTTAATTTTGCCTTAAATTTCCAACCTTAACTTCATTTTGCAGCTTTTCTTGTCTTGCAAATAAATCGGAGCAATTTTATAAAAAATATTTTATATATAGCGCGTTTTTTCCTGTGGCGCAGTTTACAATGTCTATTTATTTTTAGACACCCCCAGCAGTAAAAGATCCCTCAAATAATTTGTAATGTTTCACCTTGTAGGTGCTGCTATCTGCGTGGACTATTTCTAAACAAATTAACAATGGACGACGTTGAAGGATGTAATTTCGGTTTGTAAAGGTTGTGGTATAATTCGTGATATGTATATTTTATTTTTGTCTGTGGTTGCAAATTGTATGGACCTAAAGGACGATATTAGCTTAATTTTGCCTTAAATTTCCAACCTTAACTTCTTTTTGAAGCTTTTCTAGTCTTGCAAATAAATCGGAACAATTTTATAAAAAATCTCTTATATAATGCGCGTTTTTTTCCTGTGGCGCAGTTTACAATGTCTATTTATTTTTAGACACCCCCAGCAGTAAAAGATTCCTCAAATAATTTGTAATGTTTGACCTTGCAGGTGCTGCTATCTGCGTGGACTATTTCTAAACAAATTAACAATGGACGACGTTGAAGGTTGTAATTTCGGTTTGTAAAGGTTGTGGTATAATTCGTGATATGTAGGCCTATATTTTATTTTTGTCTGTGGTTGCAAATTGTATGGACCTAAAGGACGATATTAGCTTAATTTTGCCTTAAATTTCCAACCTTAACTTCTTTTTGCAGCTTTTCTAGTCTTGCAAATAAATCGGAGCAATTTTATAAAAAATCTCTTATATATAGCGCGTTTTTTTTCCTGTGGCGCAGTTTACAATGTCTATTTATTTTTAGACACCCCCAGCAGTAAAAGATTCCTCAAATAATTTGAAATGTTTGACCTTGTAGGTGCTGCTATCTACGTGGACTATTTCTAAACAAATTAACAATGGACGACGTTGAAGCCTGTAATTTCGGTTTTTAAAGGCTGTGGTATAATTCGTGATATGTATATTTTATTTTTGTTTGTGGTTGCAATTTGTATGGACCTAAAGGACGATATTAGCTTAATTTTGCCTTAAATTTCCAACCATAACTTCATTTTGCAGCTTTTCTTGTCTTGCAAATAAATCGGAGCAATTTTATAAAAAATATTTTATATATAGTGCGTTTTTTCCTGTGGCGCAGTTTACAATGTCTATTTATTTTTAGACACCCCCAGCAGTAAAAGATTCCTCAAATAATTTGAAATGTTTGACCTTGTAGGTGCTGCTATCTACGTGGACTATTTCTAAACAAATTAACAATGGACGACGTTGAAGCCTGTAATTTCGGTTTTTAAAGGTTGTGGTATAATTCGTGATATGTATATTTTATTTTTGTCTGTGGTTGCAATTTGTATGGACCTAAAGGACGATATTAGCTTAATTTTGCCTTAAATTTCCAACCATAACTTCATTTTGCAGCTTTTCTAGTCTTGCAAATAAAACGGAGCAATTTTATAAAAAATATTTTATATATAGCGCGTTTTTTCCTGTGGCGCAGTTTACACTGTCTATTTATTTTTAGACACCCCCAGCAGTAAAAGATTCCTCAAATAATTTGAAATGTTTGACCTTGTAGGTGCTGCTATCTACGTGGACTATTTCTAAACAAATTAACAATGGACGACGTTAAAAGTTGTAATTTCGGTTTGTAAAGGTTGTGGTATAATTCGTGATATGTATATTTTATTTTTGTCTGTGGTTGCAAATTGTATGGACCTAAAGGACGATATTAGCTTAATTTTGCCTTAAATTTCCAACCTTAACTTCTTTTTGCAGCTTTTCTAGTCTTGCAAATAAATCGGAGCAATGTTATAAAAAATATTTTATATATAGCGCGTTTTATTCCTGTGGCACAGTTTACAATGTCTATTTATTTTTAGACACCCCCAGCAGTAAAAGATCCCTCAAATAATTTGAAATGTTTGACCTTGTTGGTGCTGCTATCTACGTGGACTATTTCTAAACAAATTAACAATGGACGACGTTGAAGGCTGTAATTTCGGTTTGTAAAGGTTGTGGTATAATTCGTGATATGTATATTTTATTTTTGTCTGTGGTTGCAAATTGTATGGACCTAAAGGACGATATTAGCTTAATTTTGCCTTAAATTTCCAACCTTAACTTTTTTTTTGCAGCTTTTCTAGTCTTGCAAATAAATCGGAGCAATTTTATAAAAAATCTCTTATATATAGCGCGTTTCTTCCTGTGGCGCAGTTTACAATGTCTATTTATTTTTAGACACCCCCAGCAGTAAAAGATCCCTCAAATAATTTGTAATGTTTCACCTTGTAGGTGCTGCTATCTGCGTGGACTATTTCTAAACAAATTAACAATGGACGACGTTGAAGGATGTAATTTCGGTTTGTAAAGGTTGTGGTATAATTCGTGATATGTATATTTTATTTTTGTCTGTGGTTGCAAATTGTATGGACCTAAAGGACGATATTAGCTTAATTTTGCCTTAAATTTCCAACCTTAACTTCTTTTTCCAGCTTTTCTAGTCTTGCAAATAAATCGGAGCAATTTTATAAAAAATCTCTTATATATAGCGCGTTTTTTTTCCTGTGGCGCAGTTTACAATGTCTATTTATTTTTAGACACCCCCAGCAGTAAAAGATTCCTCAAATAATTTGTAATGTTTGACCTTGCAGGTGCTGCTATCTGCGTGGACTATTTCTAAACAAATTAACAATGGACGGCGTTGAAGGTTGTAATTTCGGTTTGTAAAGGTTGTGGTATAATTCGTGATATGTAGGCCTATATTTTATTTTTGTCTGTGGTTGCAAATTGTATGGACCTAAAGGACGATATTAGCTTAATTTTGCCTTAAATTTCCAACCTTAACTTCTTTTTGCAGCTTTTCTATTCTTGCAAATAAATCGGAGCAATTTTATAAAAAATCTCTTATATATAGCGCGTTTTTTTCCTGTGGCGCAGTTTACAATGTCTATTTATTTTTAGACACCCCCAGCAGTAAAAGATTCCTCAAATAATTTGTAATGTTTGACCTTGCAGGTGCTGCTATCTGCGTGGACTATATCTAAACAAATTAACAATGGACGGCGTTGAAGGTTGTAATTTCGGTTTGTAAAGGTTGTGGTATAATTCGTGATATGTAGGCCTATATTTTATTTTTGTCTGTGGTTGCAAATTGTATGGACCTAAAGGACGATATTAGCTTAATTTTGCCTTAAATTTCCAACCTTAACTTCTTTTTGCAGCTTTTCTAGTCTTGAAAATAAATCGGAGCAATTTTATAAAAAATCTCTTATATATAGCGCGTTTTTTTCCTGTGGCGCAGTTTACAATGTCTATTTATTTTTAGACACCCCCAGCAGTAAAAGATTCCTCAAATAATTTGAAATGTTTGACCTTGTAGGTGCTGCTATCTGCGTGGACTATTTCTAAACAAATTAACAATGGACGACGTTGAAGGTTGTAATTTCGGTTTGTAAAGGTTGTGGTATAATTCGTGATATGTAGGCCTATATTTTATTTTTGTCTGTGGTTGCAAATTGTATGGACCTAAAGGACGATATTAGCTTAATTTTGCCTTAAATTTCCAACCTTAACTTCTTTTTGCAGCTTTTCTAGTCTTGCAAATAAATCGGAGCAATTTTATAAAAAATCTCTTATATATAGCGCGTTTTTTTTCCTGTGGCGCAGTTTACAATGTCTATTTATTTTTAGACACCCCCAGCAGTAAAAGATTCCTCAAATAATTTGAAATGTTTGACCTTGTAGGTGCTGCTATCTACGTGGACTATTTCTAAACAAATTAACAATGGACGACGTTGAAGCCTGTAATTTCGGTTTTTAAAGGCTGTGGTATAATTCGTGATATGTATATTTTATTTTTGTTTGTGGTTGCAATTTGTATGGACCTAAAGGACGATATTAGCTTAATTTTGCCTTAAATTTCCAACCATAACTTCATTTTGCAGCTTTTCTTGTCTTGCAAATAAATCGGAGCAATTTTATAAAAAATATTTTATATATAGTGCGTTTTTTCCTGTGGCGCAGTTTACAATGTCTATTTATTTTTAGACACCCCCAGCAGTAAAAGATTCCTCAAATAATTTGAAATGTTTGACCTTGTAGGTGCTGCTATCTACGTGGACTATTTCTAAACAAATTAACAATGGACGACGTTGAAGCCTGTAATTTCGGTTTTTAAAGGTTGTGGTATAATTCGTGATATGTATATTTTATTTTTGTCTGTGGTTGCAATTTGTATGGACCTAAAGGACGATATTAGCTTAATTTTGCCTTAAATTTCCAACCATAACTTCATTTTGCAGCTTTTCTAGTCTTGCAAATAAATCGGAGCAATTTTATAAAAAATATTTTATATATAGCGCGTTTTTTCCTGTGGCGCAGTTTACACTGTCTATTTATTTTTAGACACCCCCAGCAGTAAAAGATTCCTCAAATAATTTGAAATGTTTGACCTTGTAGGTGCTGCTATCTACGTGGACTATTTCTAAACAAATTAACAATGGACGACGTTAAAAGTTGTAATTTCGGTTTGTAAAGGTTGTGGTATAATTCGTGATATGTATATTTTATTTTTGTCTGTGGTTGCAAATTGTATGGACCTAAAGGACGATATTAGCTTAATTTTGCCTTAAATTTCCAACCTTAACTTTTTTTTTGCAGCTTTTCTAGTCTTGCAAATAAATCGGAGCAATTTTATAAAAAATCTCTTATATATAGCGCGTTTCTTCCTGTGGCGCAGTTTACAATGTCTATTTATTTTTAGACACCCCCAGCAGTAAAAGATCCCTCAAATAATTTGAAATGTTTGACCTTGTTGGTGCTGCTATCTACGTGGACTATTTCTAAACAAATTAACAATGGACGACGTTGAAGCCTGTAATTTCGGTTTGTAAAGGTTGTGGTATAATTCGTGATATGTATATTTTATTTTTGTCTGTGGTTGCAAATTGTATGGACTTGAAGGACATTATTAGCTTATTTTTTCCTCAAATATTCAACCTTAACCTTTTCATTGCAACTTATCTAATCTTGCAAATAAATTTGAGCAATGTATAAAAAATCTCTTATATATAGCGCGTTTCTTCCTGTGGCGCAGTTTACAATGTCTATTTATTTTTAGACACCCCCAGCAGTAAAAGATTCCTCAAATAATTTGTAATGTTTGACCTTGTAGGTGCTGCTATCTACGTGGACTATTTTTAAACAAATTAACAATGGACGACGTTGAAGCCTGTAATTTCGGTTTTTAAAGGTTGTGGTATAATTCGTGATATGTATATTTTATTTTTGTCTGTGGTTGCAATTTGTATGGACCTAAAGGACGATATTAGCTTAATTTTGCCTTAAATTTCCAACCTTTACTTCATTTTGCAGCTTTTCTTGTCTTGCAAATAAATCGGAGCAATTTTATAAAAAATATTTTATATATAGCGCGTTTTTTCCTGTGGCGCAGTTTACAATGTCTATTTATTTTTAGACACCCCCAGCAGTAAAAGATCCCTCAAATAATTTGTAATGTTTCACCTTGTAGGTGCTGCTATCTGCGTGGACTATTTCTAAACAAATTAACAATGGACGACGTTGAAGGATGTAATTTCGGTTTGTAAAGGTTGTGGTATAATTCGTGATATGTATATTTTATTTTTGTCTGTGGTTGCAAATTGTATGGACCTAAAGGACGATATTAGCTTAATTTTGCCTTAAATTTCCAACCTTAACTTCTTTTTCCAGCTTTTCTAGTCTTGCAAATAAATCGGAACAATTTTATAAAAAATCTCTTATATAATGCGCGTTTTTTTCCTGTGGCGCAGTTTACAATGTCTATTTATTTTTAGACACCCCCAGCAGTAAAAGATTCCTCAAATAATTTGTAATGTTTGACCTTGCAGGTGCTGCTATCTGCGTGGACTGTTTCTAAACAAATTAACAATGGACGACGTTGAAGGTTGTAATTTCGGTTTGTAAAGGTTGTGGTATAATTCGTGATATGTAGGCCTATATTTTATTTTTGTCTGTGGTTGCAAATTGTATGGACCTAAAGGACGATATTAGCTTAATTTTGCCTTAAATTTCCAACCTTAACTTCTTTTTGCAGCTTTTCTAGTCTTGCAAATAAATCGGAGCAATTTTATAAAAAATCTCTTATATATAGCGCGTTTTTTTTCCTGTGGCGCAGTTTACAATGTCTATTTATTTTTAGACACCCCCAGCAGTAAAAGATTCCTCAAATAATTTGTAATGTTTGACCTTGCAGGTGCTGCTATCTGCGTGGACTATTTCTAAACAAATTAACAATGGACGGCGTTGAAGGTTGTAATTTCGGTTTGTAAAGGTTGTGGTATAATTCGTGATATGTAGGCCTATATTTTATTTTTGTCTGTGGTTGCAAATTGTATGGACCTAAAGGACGATATTAGCTTAATTTTGCCTTAAATTTCCAACCTTAACTTCTTTTTGCAGCTTTTCTATTCTTGCAAATAAATCGGAGCAATTTTATAAAAAATCTCTTATATATAGCGCGTTTTTTTCCTGTGGCGCAGTTTACAATGTCTATTTATTTTTAGACACCCCCAGCAGTAAAAGATTCCTCAAATAATTTGTAATGTTTGACCTTGCAGGTGCTGCTATCTGCGTGGACTATATCTAAACAAATTAACAATGGACGGCGTTGAAGGTTGTAATTTCGGTTTGTAAAGGTTGTGGTATAATTCGTGATATGTAGGCCTATATTTTATTTTTGTCTGTGGTTGCAAATTGTATGGACCTAAAGGACGATATTAGCTTAATTTTGCCTTAAATTTCCAACCTTAACTTCTTTTTGCAGCTTTTCTAGTCTTGAAAATAAATCGGAGCAATTTTATAAAAAATCTCTTATATATAGCGCGTTTTTTTCCTGTGGCGCAGTTTACAATGTCTATTTATTTTTAGACACCCCCAGCTGTAGAAGATTCCTAAAATAATTTGTAATGTTTGACCTTGCAGGTGCTGCTATCTGCGTGGACTATTTCTAAACAAATTAACAATGGACGACGTTGAAGGTTGTAATTTCGGTTTGTAAAAGTTGTGGTATAATTCGAGATATGTATATTTTATTTTTGTCTGTGGTTGCAAATTGTATGGACCTAAAGGACGATATTAGCTTAATTTTGCCTTAAATTTCCAACCTTAACTTCTTTTTGCAGCTTTTCTAGTCTTGCAAATAAATCGGAGCAATTTTATAAAAAATCTCTTATATATAGCGCGTTTTTTTCCTGTGGCGCAGTTTACAATGTCTATTTATTTTTAGACACCCCCAGCAGTAAAAGATTCCTCAAATAATTTGTAATGTTTGACCTTGCAGGTGCTGCTATCTGCGTGGACTATTTCTAAACAAATTAACAATGGACGACGTTGAAGGTTGTAATTTCGGTTTGTAAAAGTTGTGGTATAATTCGTGATATGTATATTTTATTTTTGTCTGTGGTTGCAAATTGTATGGACCTAAAGGACGATATTAGCTTAATTTTGCCTTAAATTTCCAACCTTAACTTCTTTTTGCAGCTTTTCTAGACTTGCAAATAAATTTGAGCAATGTATAAAAAATCTCTTATATATAGCGCGTTTTTTTCCTGTGGCGCAGTTTACAATGTCTATTTATTTTTAGACACCCCCAGCAATAAAAGATTCCTCAAATAATTTGTAATGTTTGACCTTGTAGGTGCTGCTATCTGCGTGGACTATTTCTAAACAAATTAACAATGGACGACGTTGAAGGCTGTAATTTCGGTTTTTAAAGGTTGTGGTATAATTCGTGATATGTATATTTTATTTTTGTCTGTGGTTGCAATTTGTATGGACCTAAAGGACGATATTAGCTTAATTTTGCCTTAAATTTCCAACCATAACTTCATTTTGCAGCTTTTCTAGTCTTGCAAATAAATCGGAGCAATTTTATAAAAAATATTTTATATATAGCGCGTTTTTTCCTGTGGCGCAGTTTACACTGTCTATTTATTTTTAGACACCCCCAGCAGTAAAAGATTCCTCAAATAATTTGAAATGTTTGACCTTGTAGGTGCTGCTATCTACGTGGACTATTTCTAAACAAATTAACAATAGACGACGTTAAAAGTTGTAATTTCGGTTTGTAAAGGTTGTGGTATAATTCGTGATATGTATATTTTATTTTTGTCTGTGGTTGCAAATTGTATGGACCTAAAGGACGATATTAGCTTAATTTTGCCTTAAATTTCCAACCTTAACTTTTTTTTTGCAGCTTTTCTAGTCTTGCAAATAAATCGGAGCAATTTTATAAAAAATCTCTTATATATAGCGCGTTTCTTCCTGTGGCGCAGTTTACAATGTCTATTTATTTTTAGACACCCCCAGCAGTAAAAGATCCCTCAAATAATTTGAAATGTTTGACCTTGTTGGTGCTGCTATCTAGGTGGACTATTTCTAAACAAATTAACAATGGACGACGTTGAAGCCTGTAATTTCGGTTTGTAAAGGTTGTGGTATAATTCGTGATATGTATATTTTATTTTTGTCTGTGGTTGCAAATTGTATGGACTTGAAGGACATTATTAGCTTATTTTTTCCTCAAATATTCAACCTTAACCTTTTCATTGCAACTTATCTAATCTTGCAAATAAATTTGAGCAATGTATAAAAAATCTCTTATATATAGCGCGTTTCTTCCTGTGGCGCAGTTTACAATGTCTATTTATTTTTAGACACCCCCAGCAGTAAAAGATTCCTCAAATAATTTGTAATGTTTGACCTTGTAGGTGCTGCTATCTACGTGGACTATTTTTAAACAAATTAACAATGGACGACGTTGAAGCCTGTAATTTCGGTTTTTAAAGGTTGTGGTATAATTCGTGATATGTATATTTTATTTTTGTCTGTGGTTGCAATTTGTATGGACCTAAAGGACGATATTAGCTTAATTTTGCCTTAAATTTCCAACCTTTACTTCATTTTGCAGCTTTTCTTGTCTTGCAAATAAATCGGAGCAATTTTATAAAAAATATTTTATATATAGCGCGTTTTTTCCTGTGGCGCAGTTTACAATGTCTATTTATTTTTAGACACCCCCAGCAGTAAAAGATCCCTCAAATAATTTGTAATGTTTCACCTTGTAGGTGCTGCTATCTGCGTGGACTATTTCTAAACAAATTAACAATGGACGACGTTGAAGGATGTAATTTCGGTTTGTAAAGGTTGTGGTATAATTCGTGATATGTATATTTTATTTTTGTCTGTGGTTGCAAATTGTATGGACCTAAAGGACGATATTAGCTTAATTTTGCCTTAAATTTCCAACCTTAACTTCTTTTTCCAGCTTTTCTAGTCTTGCAAATAAATCGGAACAATTTTATAAAAAATCTCTTATATAATGCGCGTTTTTTTCCTGTGGCGCAGTTTACAATGTCTATTTATTTTTAGACACCCCCAGCAGTAAAAGATTCCTCAAATAATTTGTAATGTTTGACCTTGCAGGTGCTGCTATCTGCGTGGACTGTTTCTAAACAAATTAACAATGGACGACGTTGAAGGTTGTAATTTCGGTTTGTAAAGGTTGTGGTATAATTCGTGATATGTAGGCCTATATTTTATTTTTGTCTGTGGTTGCAAATTGTATGGACCTAAAGGACGATATTAGCTTAATTTTGCCTTAAATTTCCAACCTTAACTTCTTTTTGCAGCTTTTCTAGTCTTGCAAATAAATCGGAGCAATTTTATAAAAAATCTCTTATATATAGCGCGTTTTTTTTCCTGTGGCGCAGTTTACAATGTCTATTTATTTTTAGACACCCCCAGCAGTAAAAGATTCCTCAAATAATTTGTAATGTTTGACCTTGCAGGTGCTGCTATCTGCGTGGACTATTTCTAAACAAATTAACAATGGACGGCGTTGAAGGTTGTAATTTCGGTTTGTAAAGGTTGTGGTATAATTCGTGATATGTAGGCCTATATTTTATTTTTGTCTGTGGTTGCAAATTGTATGGACCTAAAGGACGATATTAGCTTAATTTTGCCTTAAATTTCCAACCTTAACTTCTTTTTGCAGCTTTTCTATTCTTGCAAATAAATCGGAGCAATTTTATAAAAAATCTCTTATATATAGCGCGTTTTTTTCCTGTGGCGCAGTTTACAATGTCTATTTATTTTTAGACACCCCCAGCAGTAAAAGATTCCTCAAATAATTTGTAATGTTTGACCTTGCAGGTGCTGCTATCTGCGTGGACTATATCTAAACAAATTAACAATGGACGGCGTTGAAGGTTGTAATTTCGGTTTGTAAAGGTTGTGGTATAATTCGTGATATGTAGGCCTATATTTTATTTTTGTCTGTGGTTGCAAATTGTATGGACCTAAAGGACGATATTAGCTTAATTTTGCCTTAAATTTCCAACCTTAACTTCTTTTTGCAGCTTTTCTAGTCTTGAAAATAAATCGGAGCAATTTTATAAAAAATCTCTTATATATAGCGCGTTTTTTTCCTGTGGCGCAGTTTACAATGTCTATTTATTTTTAGACACCCCCAGCTGTAGAAGATTCCTAAAATAATTTGTAATGTTTGACCTTGCAGGTGCTGCTATCTGCGTGGACTATTTCTAAACAAATTAACAATGGACGACGTTGAAGGTTGTAATTTCGGTTTGTAAAAGTTGTGGTATAATTCGAGATATGTATATTTTATTTTTGTCTGTGGTTGCAAATTGTATGGACCTAAAGGACGATATTAGCTTAATTTTGCCTTAAATTTCCAACCTTAACTTCTTTTTGCAGCTTTTCTAGTCTTGCAAATAAATCGGAGCAATTTTATAAAAAATCTCTTATATATAGCGCGTTTTTTTCCTGTGGCGCAGTTTACAATGTCTATTTATTTTTAGACACCCCCAGCAGTAAAAGATTCCTCAAATAATTTGTAATGTTTGACCTTGCAGGTGCTGCTATCTGCGTGGACTATTTCTAAACAAATTAACAATGGACGACGTTGAAGGTTGTAATTTCGGTTTGTAAAAGTTGTGGTATAATTCGTGATATGTATATTTTATTTTTGTCTGTGGTTGCAAATTGTATGGACCTAAAGGACGATATTAGCTTAATTTTGCCTTAAATTTCCAACCTTAACTTCTTTTTGCAGCTTTTCTAGACTTGCAAATAAATTTGAGCAATGTATAAAAAATCTCTTATATATAGCGCGTTTTTTTCCTGTGGCGCAGTTTACAATGTCTATTTATTTTTAGACACCCCCAGCAATAAAAGATTCCTCAAATAATTTGTAATGTTTGACCTTGTAGGTGCTGCTATCTGCGTGGACTATTTCTAAACAAATTAACAATGGACGACGTTGAAGGCTGTAATTTCGGTTTGTAAAGGTTGTGGTATAATTCGTGATATGTATATTTTACTTTTGTCTGTGGTTGCAAATTGTATGGACCTAAAGGACGATATTAGCTTAATTTTGCCTTAAATTTCCAACCTTAACTTATTTTTACAGCTTTTCTAGTCTTGAAAATAAATCGGAGCAATTTTATAAAAAATCTCTTATATATAGCACGTTTTTTTCCTGTGGCGCAGTTTACAATGTCTATTTATTTTTAGACACCCCCAGCAGTAAAAGGTTCCTCAAATAATGTGTTTTTTTTTTTTTTTTTTTTTTTTTTTTGGTCTGAGCCCCCAAAACCCGCCCAGCCCTCGTGGCAGCCAACCTCTAGCGAGCTACCTCCGTCTCACATGCGCATGCGGTTAGTATCCCTACCGCGAATGAAGGAAACGGGATTGATTGCCCATGTACCAAGCTCATAAGCTCTTTCCATGGAGAATCAGGAGATAGTGAAATGAAACAGTACGGTAAGTGTCGCGCTAAGAGCGGGATGAAAAAACCTGGCAAGAAAGAAACCCTGCCAGGAAAAATCCCGCGACAGATCATGCAGGAACCCTGGGGGCTTGGATCACCTTATGCTATGGAATAAGGAGAGGTATTACCTTGCAAATACCTTGTTAGTGAGTCTATGGCAGGAATGGCATGCACCTCTTCTTCTGCTGCCTACTCGAAACTGAAAAGGCATGCAATCAAATTATTACTTCCGTTGGGGCTAAGCTGCGGCCCTGGAGATGTGCCCCTGCGTCACCTGGAACATAACTGTGAAGCAGAATTTATTAGTATGTATATTTTATTTTGGTGGTATGGTGTGAGCTAGGCGGTCAGTAAGGACAGCGGCCGTCTGTGGGTGTCGTGGGTGGGGTCATATCTACCCAGTGAGGAAATGAGTGTTGATGTTGTATGTGCGTGAGCCTGTTTGTAGAACTTTGTTGCTAAGTGTCGGAGGTGTTGTTTGATGAAAGGCACTTTTAAGTCAGTGTGAAGCAGTGTTAATCTTGTACATCTAGGTGCCTTCGTGATTATTCGCAAAACCTTGTTTTGGAATAACTGTAGTCTGCGTGTGCGTGTGTTACCTGCATGGCCCCAGACGGGTGATGCGTAAGTGAGTATGCTGCGCAACATAGATACGTATATAGTAGTGGCCGCCCGTAGTGAAAGTGGGCTTGTTCTGTTAAGCATAGGATATAGTTGTGTTAATCTAAATGTTGCTTTTTTTAACGTGTTGGTAATGTGAGGGTCCCAAGTCAGGCCTCTGTCGAGTATGACTCCCAGATATTTGACCTGGTTCCCCCAGTGAATGTCCTCGCCTAATAGTTTTAGAGGTGTGTTGAGTTGGTGTGTCCTACGTTTGGAGAGAAGCAAAGCCTGGCACTTGGCCACGTTCACCTTAACTCTCCAGTAGCTCAGCCATGATTCTAGTACTGTAAGGTGGTCCTGTAAATATAAGTGTATTAGATGTGGTTTCCATGACTGAGCGGATAACGCGGTGTCATCTGCAAATATGGCCACTTGTGTGTTGAGTGTTGTCGGTATGTCGTTGATGTAGATGTTGAACAATACGGGCCCAATAATTGAGCCCTGAGGGACTCCGGCCCGTATAGTCCGTAGTGTAGATTGAGCTTGATCTACATCAACCCTAAACTTACGGTTGGACAGGTATGAGCTAACTAGGTGTATGAGCCCGTCTGGAAAGCCATAGTGACGAAGTTTCGCTAAGAGCCCGTTGTGCCAGACCCGGTCAAAGGCCTTTTCAATGTCCAGGAAGACTACCCCAGTCGAGCAGTAATTGTTGAAACCCTTGGTTGCATGCTCCACCACTCTCATCAGCTGATGCGTAGCCGAGTGTTTTGTCCTGAAGCCAAATTGCTCTGGCCTCAGTATGTTGTGTGTGTGGATATGTTTGTTGATACGTTTGAGCAAAATTTTTTCAAATACCTTGCCCATCGTATTCAACAAGCTTATCGGTCTATATGAATCAGGTTTGTTGTGGTCTTTTCCCGGTTTGGGGAAGACCAAGATCTTGGCCTCCTTCCAAGCGTCCGGGAAGTGTTGTGTCCGGAGTATAGCATTATAGATGTTTGACAGATAAATGATCGCTTTCTCCGTGAGGTGTTTTAGCGTTGTGTTTATGATGGTGTCTGGTCCAGGAGCTTTCCTGGAGTTTGTTTGTGAGATTGCCCACTTTATCTCTGTAATTGTAGTGTCAGTGTTTGGCTCTAATGTAGGACAGTAGGCAAACCGTGCTGTTTCTAAATCTACTTTAGCTGTAACGGCTGCATCAGCTGGTTGGTCGTTTGGTTGGAACGTGCTCTCAAGTGTGTCAGCAAACAAGTTAACTTTGTCGACCGGGTCGCCCACCTGCCCATTCGGGCCGATGAGTGGGGGATAGCGCAGCGGTTCTCGCGTGAAGTGTTTGACCATCGGCCAGATGGGTGTGTCTGTTGTGTTTAAGGTCGCCAATTCCGCTTGGAAGCCATCGACTTTGTACTGAATTAGTTCCCGCCTAATTTGCCTCTTAAGGCGATTAAGTGTTGTGTGTGGAACGCATCTGTTTACCCCGTGTTGCAATGCCCACCGGATCCTATTTCGCCGGGTGATTAGATGTAGTATGTGCCTTGGTATGTGTACATAGTGTCTGGGCTGACATTTAACTGGTACCGCGTTAGTAATCGCAGTACGTATTGCCGTCGTAAGGCTGCCGACGGCTTTGTCTATGTCCAGTGGTGAGTCGACATTTAGGGTGGCAGGTAGAGTGCTGTCCAGCTGGGACTGGAATAACTCCCAGTCAGCCAGTCTGTAGTTCAGCACCTTCCTTAGCTCTTTGCGAGCAGGGCTTCCAGAAACCGCCATTATCACGGGGTAGTGATCTGAATTCAGATCTCTATCGACGTGAAGTTGCGGTGACACTAGCAGACCTTTCGCAATAGCTATATCCAAAATGTCTTCCGTGTGGTAAGTGCTGTGGTGTGTTGGTTCAGGAGGGGCCAGCAGTATAGCTGTTGTGTTTTGTAAGAAGGTTTGGAGTTGCCGGCCTCCTGTGTTTGTAGACTTACAGCCTCAGCATGTGTGTTTAGAATTAAGGTCCCCGGCGACTATTACCCTACTAGAGGTCTGTAGAAGAACTTCTAAATCGCGAGTGTAATCAACAGAACCCGGGGGTTTGTACGCTGATACAAGTGTTGTTGTGCTGCCGTTGAGCTCAAGCCTAATAGCTGTTGCTTCAACGCATGTGAGTGCGGGCAAAAACAATTCAAAATGTTTAATGCGTTTATAAATAATTTGTAATGTTTGACCTTGTAGGTGCTGCTATCTACGTGGACTATTTCTAAACAAATTAACAATGGACGACGTTGAAGGATGTAATTTCGGTTTGTAAAGGTTGTGGTATAATTCGTGATATGTATATTTTATTTTTGTCTGTGGTTGCAATTTGTATGGACCTAAAGGACGATATTAGCTTAATTTTGCCTTAAATTTCCAACCATAACTTCATTTTGCAGCTTTTCTTGTCTTGCAAATAAATCGGAGCAATTTTATAAAAAATATTTTATATATAGTGCGTTTTTTCCTGTGGCGCAGTTTACAATGTCTATTTATTTTTAGACACCCCCAGCAGTAAAAGATTCCTCAAATAATTTGAAATGTTTGACCTTGTAGGTGCTGCTATCTACGTGGACTATTTCTAAACAAATTAACAATGGACGACGTTGAAGGTTGTAATTTCGGTTTGTAAAAGTTGTGGTAAAATTCGTGATATGTATATTTTATTTTTGTCTGCGGTTGCAAATTGTATGGACCTAAAGGACGATATTAGCTTAATTTTGCCTTAAATTTCCAACAATAAATTCATTTTGCAGCTTTTCTTGTCTTGCAAATAAATCGGAGCAATTTTATAAAAAATCTTTTATATATAGCGCGTTTTTTTCCTGTGGCGCAGTTTACAATGTCTATTTATTTTTAAACACCCCCAGCAGTAAAAGATTCCTCAAATAATTTGAAATGTTTGACCTTGTAGGTGCTGCTATCTACGTGGACTATTTCTAAACAAATTAACAATGGACGACGTTGAAGGTTGTAATTTCGGTTTGTAAAAGTTGTGGTAAAATTCGTGATATGTATATTTTATTTTTGTCTGCGGTTGCAAATTGTATGGACCTAAAGGACGATATTAGCTTAATTTTGCCTTAAATTTCCAACCTTAACTTCTTTTTGCAGCTTTTCTAGTCTTGCAAATAAATCGGAGCAATTTTATAAAAAATCTCTTATATATAGCGCGTTTTTTTTCCTGTGGCGCAGTTTACAATGTCTATTTATTTTTAAACACCCCCAGCAGTAAAAGATTCCTCAAATAATTTGAAATGTTTGACCTTGTAGGTGCTGCTATCTACGTGGACTATTTCTAAACAAATTATCAATGGACGACGTTGAAGGCTGTAATTTCGGTTTTTAAAAGTTGTGGTATAATTCGTGATATGTATATTTTATTTTTGTCTGTGGTTGCATATTGTATGGACCTAAAGGACGATATTAGCTTAATTTTGCCTTAAATATCCAACCTTAACTTCTTTATGCAGCTTTTCTATTCTTGCAAATAAATCGGAGCAATTTTATAAAAAATCTCTTATATATATAGTGTGTTTTTTCCTGTGGCGCAGTTTACAATATCTATTTATTTTTAGACACCCCCAGCAGTAAAAGATTACTCAGATAATTTGAAATGTTTGACCTTGTAGGTGCTGCTATCTGCGTGGACTATTTCTAAACAAATTAACAATGGACGACGTTGAAGGCTATAATTTCGGTTTTTAGAGGTTGTGGTATTATTCGTGATATGTGTATTTTATTTTTGTCTGTGGTTGTAAATTGTATGGACCTAAAGGACGATATTAGCTTAATCTTTCCTTAAATTTCCAACCTTAACTTCTTTTTGCAGCTTTTCTATTCTTGCAAATAAATCGGAGCAATTTTATAAAAAATCTCTTATATATATAGTGTGTTTTTTCCTGTGGCGCAGTTTACAATGTCTATTTAATTTTAGACACCCCCAGCAGTAAAAGATTCCTCAAATAATTTGTATTGTTTAACCTTGTAGGTGCTGCTATCTGCGTGGACTATTTCTAAACAAATTAACAATGGACGACGTTGAAGGCTGTAATTTCGGTTTTTAAAGGTTGTGGTATAATTCGTGATATGTATATTTTATTTTTATCTGTGGTTGCAATTTGTATGGACCTAAAGGACGATATTAGCTTAATTTTGCCTTAAATTTCCAACCTTAACTTCTTTTTGCAGCTTTTCTAGTCTTGCAAATAAATCGGAGCAATTTTATAAAAGATATTTTATATATAGCGCGTTTTTTCCTGTGGCGCAGTTTACAATGTCTATTTATTTTTAGACACCCCCAGCAGTAAAAGATTACTCAGATAATTTGAAATGTTTGACCTTGTAGGTGCTGCTATCTGCGTGGACTATTTCTAAACAAATTAACAATGGACGACGTTGAAGGCTGTAATTTCGGTTTTTAAAGGTTGTGGTATAATTCGTGATATGTATATTTTATTTTTATCTGTGGTTGCAATTTGTATGGACCTAAAGGACGATATTAGCTTAATTTTGCCTTAAATTTCCAACCTTAACTTCTTTTTGCAGCTTTTCTATTCTTGCAAATAAATCGGAGCAATTTTATAAAAAATATTTCATATATAGCGCGTTTTTTTTCCTGTGGCGCAGTTTACAATGTCTATTTATTTTTAGACACCCCCAGCAGTAAAAGATTACTCAGATAATTTGAAATGTTTGACCTTGTAGTGCTGCTATCTACGTGGAATATTTCTAAACAAATTAACAATGGACGACGTTGAAGGCTGTAATTTCGGTTTTTAAAGGTTGTGGTATAATTCGTGATATGTATATTTTATTTTTATCTGTGGTTGCAAATTGTATGGACCTAAAGGACGATATTAGCTTAATTTTGCCTTAAATTTCCAACCTTAACTTCTTTTTGCAGCTTTTCTATTCTTGCAAATAAATCGGAGCAATTTTATAAAAAATATTTCATATATAGCGCGTTTTTTTCCTGTGGCGCAGTTTACAATGTCTATTTATTTTTAGACACCTTCAGCAGTAAAAGATTTTTCAAATAATTTGAAATGTTTGACCTTGTAGTGCTGCTATCTACGTGGAATATTTCTAAACAAATTAACAATGGACGACGTTGAAGGCTGTAATTTCGGTTTTTAAAGGTTGTGGTATAATTCGTGATATGTATATTTTATTTTTATCTGTGGTTGCAATTTGTATGGACCTAAAGGACGATATTAGCTTATATCTGACTTAAATTTCCAACCTTAACTTCTTTTGGCAGCTTTTCTAGTCTTGCAAATAAATCGGAGCAATTTTATAAAAAATCTCTTATATATAGCGCGTTTTTTTCCTGTGGCGCAGTTTACAATGTCTATTTATTTTTAAACACCCCCAGCAGTAAAAGATTCCTCAAATAATTTGAAATGTTTGACCTTGTAGGTGATGCTATCTGCGTGGACTATTTCTAAACAAATTAACAATGGACGACGTTGAAGGCTGTAATTTCGGTTTGTAAAGGTTGTGGTATAATTCGTGATGTGTATATTTTATTTTTGTCTGTGGTTGCAAATTGTATGGACCTAAAGGACGATATTAGCTTAATTTTGCCTTAAATTTCCAATCTTAACTTCTTTTTGCAGCTTTTCTAGTCTTGCAAATAAATCGAAGCAATTTTATAAAAAACATTTTATGTATAGCGCATTTTTTCCCTGTGGCGCAGTTTACAATGTCTATTTATTTTTAGACACCCCCAGCAGTAAAAGATTCCTCAAATAATTTGAAATGTTTGACCTTGTAGTGCTGCTATCTACGTGGAATATTTCTAAACAAATTAACAATGGACGACGTTGAAGGCTGTAATTTCGGTTTTTAAAGGTTGTGGTATAATTCGTGATATGTATATTTTATTTTTATCTGTGGTTGCAATTTGTATGGACCTAAAGGACGATATTAGCTTATATCTGACTTAAATTTCCAACCTTAACTTCTTTTGGCAGCTTTTCTAGTCTTGCAAATAAATCGGAGCAATTTTATAAAAAATCTCTTATATATAGCGCGTTTTTTTCCTGTGGCGCAGTTTACAATGTCTATTTATTTTTAAACACCCCCAGCAGTAAAAGATTCCTCAAATAATTTGAAATGTTTGACCTTGTAGGTGATGCTATCTGCGTGGACTATTTCTAAACAAATTAACAATGGACGACGTTGAAGGCTGTAATTTCGGTTTGTAAAGGTTGTGGTATAATTCGTGATGTGTATATTTTATTTTTGTCTGTGGTTGCAAATTGTATGGACCTAAAGGACGATATTAGCTTAATTTTGCCTTAAATTTCCAATCTTAACTTCTTTTTGCAGCTTTTCTAGTCTTGCAAATAAATCGAAGCAATTTTATAAAAAACATTTTATGTATAGCGCATTTTTTCCCTGTGGCGCAGTTTACAATGTCTATTTATTTTTAGACACCCCCAGCAGTAAAAGATTCCTCAAATAATTTGAAATGTTTGACCTTGTAGTGCTGCTATCTACGTGGAATATTTCTAAACAAATTAACAATGGACGACGTTGAAGGCTGTAATTTCGGTTTTTAAAGGTTGTGGTATAATTCGTGATATGTATATTTTATTTTTGTCTGCGGTTGCAAATTGTATGGACCTAAAGGACGATATTAGCTTAATTTTGCCTTAAATTTCCAACAATAACTTCATTTTGCAGCTTTTCTTGTCTTGCAAATAAATCGGAGCAATTTTATAAAAAATCTTTTATATATAGCGCGTTTTTTTCCTGTGGCGCAGTTTACAATGTCTATTTATTTTTAGACACCCCCAGCAGTAAAAGATTCCTCAAATAATTTGAAATGTTTGACCTTGTAGGTGCTGCTATCTACGTGGACTATTTCTAAACAAATTAACAATGGACGACGTTGAAGGTTGTAATTTCGGTTTGTAAAAGTTGTGGTAAAATTCGTGATATGTATATTTTATTTTTGTCTGCGGTTGCAAATTGTATGGACCTAAAGGACGATATTAGCTTAATTTTGCCTTAAATTTCCAACCTTAACTTCTTTTTGCAGCTTTTCTAGTCTTGCAAATAAATCGGAGCAATTTTATAAAAAATCTCTTATATATAGCGCGTTTTTTTTCCTGTGGCGCAGTTTACAATGTCTATTTATTTTTAAACACCCCCAGCAGTAAAAGATTCCTCAAATAATTTGAAATGTTTGACCTTGTAGGTGCTGCTATCTACGTGGACTATTTCTAAACAAATTAACAATGGACGACGTTGAAGGCTGTAATTTCGGTTTTTAAAAGTTGTGGTATAATTCGTGATATGTATATTTTATTTTTGTCTGTGGTTGCAATTCGTATGGACCTAAAGGACGATATTAGCTTAATTTTGCCTTAAATTTCCAACCTTAACTTCTTTTTGCAGCTTTTCTAGTCTTGCAAATAAATCGGAGCAATTTTATAAAAAATATTTTATATATAGCGCGTTTTTTTCCTGTGGCGCAGTTTACAATGTCTATTTATTTTTAGACACCCCCAGCAGTAAAAGATTCCTCAAATAATTTGAAATGTTTGACCTTGTAGGTGCTGCTATCTGCGTGGACTATTTCTAAACAAATTAACAATGGACGACGTTGAAGGTTGTAATTTCGGTTTTTAAAGGTTGTAGTATAATTCGTGATATGTATATTTTATTTTTGACTGTGGTTGCATATTGTATGGACCTAAAGGACGATATTAGCTTAATTTTGCCTTAAATATCCAACCTTAACTTCTTTATGCAGCTTTTCTATTCTTGCAAATAAATCGGAGCAATTTTATAAAAAATCTCTTATATATATAGTGTGTTTTTTCCTGTGGCGCAGTTTACAATATCTATTTATTTTTAGACACCCCCAGCAGTAAAAGATTACTCAGATAATTTGAAATGTTTGACCTTGTAGGTGCTGCTATCTGCGTGGACTATTTCTAAACAAATTAACAATGGACGACGTTGAAGGCTATAATTTCGGTTTTTAGAGGTTGTGGTATTATTCGTGATATGTGTATTTTATTTTTGTCTGTGGTTGTAAATTGTATGGACCTAAAGGACGATATTAGCTTAATCTTTCCTTAAATTTCCAACCTTAACTTCTTTTTGCAGCTTTTCTATTCTTGCAAATAAATCGGAGCAATTTTATAAAAAATCTCTTATATATATAGTGTGTTTTTTCCTGTGGCGCAGTTTACAATGTCTATTTAATTTTAGACACCCCCAGCAGTAAAAGATTCCTCAAATAATTTGTATTGTTTAACCTTGTAGGTGCTGCTATCTGCGTGGACTATTTCTAAACAAATTAACAATGGACGACGTTGAAGGCTGTAATTTCGGTTTTTAAAGGTTGTGGTATAATTCGTGATATGTATATTTTATTTTTATCTGTGGTTGCAATTTGTATGGACCTAAAGGACGATATTAGCTTAATTTTGCCTTAAATTTCCAACCTTAACTTCTTTTTGCAGCTTTTCTAGTCTTGCAAATAAATCGGAGCAATTTTATAAAAGATATTTTATATATAGCGCGTTTTTTCCTGTGGCGCAGTTTACAATGTCTATTTATTTTTAGACACCCCCAGCAGTAAAAGATTACTCAGATAATTTGAAATGTTTGACCTTGTAGGTGCTGCTATCTGCGTGGACTATTTCTAAACAAATTAACAATGGACGACGTTGAAGGCTGTAATTTCGGTTTTTAAAGGTTGTGGTATAATTCGTGATATGTATATTTTATTTTTATCTGTGGTTGCAATTTGTATGGACCTAAAGGACGATATTAGCTTAATTTTGCCTTAAATTTCCAACCTTAACTTCTTTTTGCAGCTTTTCTATTCTTGCAAATAAATCGGAGCAATTTTATAAAAAATATTTCATATATAGCGCGTTTTTTTTCCTGTGGCGCAGTTTACAATGTCTATTTATTTTTAGACACCCCCAGCAGTAAAAGATTACTCAGATAATTTGAAATGTTTGACCTTGTAGTGCTGCTATCTACGTGGAATATTTCTAAACAAATTAACAATGGACGACGTTGAAGGCTGTAATTTCGGTTTTTAAAGGTTGTGGTATAATTCGTGATATGTATATTTTAATTTTATCTGTGGTTGCAATTTGTATGGACCTAAAGGACGATATTAGCTTATATCTGACTTAAATTTCCAACCTTAACTTCTTTTGGCAGCTTTTCTAGTCTTGCAAATAAATCGGAGCAATTTTATAAAAAATCTCTTATATATAGCGCGTTTTTTTCCTGTGGCGCAGTTTACAATGTCTATTTATTTTTAAACACCCCCAGCAGTAAAAGATTCCTCAAATAATTTGAAATGTTTGACCTTGTAGGTGATGCTATCTGCGTGGACTATTTCTAAACAAATTAACAATGGACGACGTTGAAGGCTGTAATTTCGGTTTGTAAAGGTTGTGGTATAATTCGTGATGTGTATATTTTATTTTTGTCTGTGGTTGCAAATTGTATGGACCTAAAGGACGATATTAGCTTAATTTTGCCTTAAATTTCCAATCTTAACTTCTTTTTGCAGCTTTTCTAGTCTTGCAAATAAATCGAAGCAATTTTATAAAAAACATTTTATGTATAGCGCATTTTTTCCCTGTGGCGCAGTTTACAATGTCTATTTATTTTTAGACACCCCCAGCAGTAAAAGATTCCTCAAATAATTTGAAATGTTTGACCTTGTAGTGCTGCTATCTACGTGGAATATTTCTAAACAAATTAACAATGGACGACGTTGAAGGCTGTAATTTCGGTTTTTAAAGGTTGTGGTATAATTCGTGATATGTATATTTTATTTTTATCTGTGGTTGCAATTTGTATGGACCTAAAGGACGATATTAGCTTATATCTGACTTAAATTTCCAACCTTAACTTCTTTTGGCAGCTTTTCTAGTCTTGCAAATAAATCGGAGCAATTTTATAAAAAATCTCTTATATATAGCGCGTTTTTTTCCTGTGGCGCAGTTTACAATGTCTATTTATTTTTAAACACCCCCAGCAGTAAAAGATTCCTCAAATAATTTGAAATGTTTGACCTTGTAGGTGATGCTATCTGCGTGGACTATTTCTAAACAAATTAACAATGGACGACGTTGAAGGCTGTAATTTCGGTTTGTAAAGGTTGTGGTATAATTCGTGATGTGTATATTTTATTTTTGTCTGTGGTTGCAAATTGTATGGACCTAAAGGACGATATTAGCTTAATTTTGCCTTAAATTTCCAATCTTAACTTCTTTTTGCAGCTTTTCTAGTCTTGCAAATAAATCGAAGCAATTTTATAAAAAACATTTTATGTATAGCGCATTTTTTCCCTGTGGCGCAGTTTACAATGTCTATTTATTTTTAGACACCCCCAGCAGTAAAAGATTCCTCAAATAATTTGAAATGTTTGACCTTGTAGTGCTGCTATCTACGTGGAATATTTCTAAACAAATTAACAATGGACGACGTTGAAGGCTGTAATTTCGGTTTTTAAAGGTTGTGGTATAATTCGTGATATGTATATTTTATTTTTATCTGTGGTTGCAATTTGTATGGACCTAAAGGACGATATTAGCTTATATCTGACTTAAATTTCCAACCTTAACTTCTTTTTGCAGCTTTTCTATTCTTGCAAATAAATCGGAGCAATTTTATAAAAAATCTCTTATATATAGCGCGTTTTTTTCCTGTGGCGCAGTTTACAATGTCTATTTATTTTTAAACACCCCCAGCAGTAAAAGATTCCTCAAATAATTTGAAATGTTTGACCTTGTAGGTGATGCTATCTGCGTGGACTATTTCTAAACAAATTAACAATGGACGACGTTGAAGGCTGTAATTTCGGTTTGTAAAGGTTGTGGTATAATTCGTGATGTGTATATTTTATTTTTGTCTGTGGTTGCAAATTGTATGGACCTAAAGGACGATATTAGCTTAATTTTGCCTTAAATTTCCAATCTTAACTTCTTTTTGCAGCTTTTCTAGTCTTGCAAATAAATCGAAGCAATTTTATAAAAAACATTTTATGTATAGCGCATTTTTTCCCTGTGGCGCAGTTTACAATGTCTATTTATTTTTAGACACCCCCAGCAGTAAAAGATTCCTCAAAGAATTTGAAATGTTTGACCTTGTAGGTGCTGCTATCTGCGTGGACTATTTCTAAATAAATTAACAATGGACGACGTTGAAGGTTGTAATTTCGGTTTGTAAAGGTTGTGGTATAATTCATGATATGTATATTTTATTTTTGACTGTGGTTGCAAATTGTATGGACCTAAAGGACGATATTAGCTTAATTTTGCCTTAAATTTCCAACCTTAACTTCTTTTTGCAGCTTTTCTAGTCTTGCAAATAAATCGGAGCAATTTTATAAAAAATCTCTTATATATAGCGCGTTTTTTTCCTGTGGCGCAGTTTACAATGTCTATTTATTTTTAGACACCCCCAGCAGTAAAAGATTCCTCAAATAATTTGAAATGTTTGACCTTGTAGGTGCTGCTATCTGCGTGGACTATTTCTAAACAAATTAACAATAGACGACGTTGAAGGATGTAATTTCGGTTTGTAAAGGTTGTGGTATGATTCGTGATATGTATATTTTATTTTTGTCTGTGGTTGCAAATTGTATGGACCTAAAGGACGATATTAGCTTAATTTTGCCTTAAATTTCCAACCTTAACTTCTTTTTGCAGCTTTTCTAGTCTTGCAAATAAATCGGAGCAATTTTATAAAAAATCTCTTATATATAGCGCGTTTTTTTCCTGTGGCGCAGTTTACAATGTCTATTTATTTTTAGACACCCCCAGCAGTAAAAGATTCCTCAAATAATTTGAAATGTTTGACCTTGTAGGTGCTGCTATCTGCGTGGACTATTTCTAAACAAATTAACAATAGACGACGTTGAAGGATGTAATTTCGGTTTGTAAAGGTTGTGGTATGATTCGTGATATGTATATTTTATTTTTGTCTGCGGTTGCAAATTGTATGGACCTAAAGGACGATATTAGCTTAATTTTGCCTTAAATTTCCAACCTTAACTTCTTTTTGCAGATTTTCTAGTCTTGCAAATAAATCGGAGCAATTTTATAAAAGATATTTTATATATAGCGCGTTTTTTCCTGTGGCGCAGTTTACAATGTCTATTTATTTTTAGACACCCCCAGCAGTGAAAGATTCCTCAAATAATTTGAAATGTTTGACCTTGTAGGTGCTGCTATCTGCGTGGACTATTTCTAAACAAATTAACAATAGACGACGTTGAAGGATGTAATTTCGGTTTGTAAAGGTTGTGGTATGATTCGTGATATGTATATTTTATTTTTGTCTGCGGTTGCAAATTGTATGGACCTAAAGGACGATATTAGCTTAATTTTGCCTTAAATTTCCAACCTTAACTTCTTTTTGCAGATTTTCTAGTCTTGCAAATAAATCGGAGCAATTTTATAAAAGATATTTTATATATAGCGCGTTTTTTCCTGTGGCGCAGTTTACAATGTCTATTTATTTTTAGACACCCCCAGCAGTGAAAGATTCCTCAAATAATTTGAAATGTTTGACCTTGTAGGTGCTGCTATCTGCGTGGACTATTTCTAAACAAATTAACAATAGACGACGTTGAAGGATGTAATTTCGGTTTGTAAAGGTTGTGGTATGATTCGTGATATGTATATTTTATTTTTGTCTGCGGTTGCAAATTGTATGGACCTAAAGGACGATATTAGCTTAATTTTGCCTTAAATTTCCAACCTTAACTTCTTTTTGCAGATTTTCTAGTCTTGCAAATAAATCGGAGCAATTTTATAAAAGATATTTTATATATAGCGCGTTTTTTCCTGTGGCGCAGTTTACAATGTCTATTTATTTTTAGACACCCCCAGCAGTGAAAGATTCCTCAAATAATTTGAAATGTTTGACCTTGTAGGTGCTGCTATCTGCGTGGACTATTTCTAAACAAATTAACAATAGACGACGTTGAAGGATGTAATTTCGGTTTGTAAAGGTTGTGGTATGATTCGTGATATGTATATTTTATTTTTGTCTGCGGTTGCAAATTGTATGGACCTAAAGGACGATATTAGCTTAATTTTGCCTTAAATTTCCAACCTTAACTTCTTTTTGCAGATTTTCTAGTCTTGCAAATAAATCGGAGCAATTTTATAAAAGATATTTTATATATAGCGCGTTGTTTCCTGTGGCGCAGTTTACAATGTCTATTTATTTTTAGACACCCCCAGCAGTGAAAGATTCCTCAAATAATTTGAAATGTTTGACCTTGTAGGTGCTGCTATCTACGTGGACTATTTCTAAACAAATTAACAATGGACGACGTTGAAGGATGTAATTTCGGTTTGTAAAGGTTGTGGTATGATTCGTGATATGTATATTTTATTTTTGTCTGCGGTTGCAAATTGTATGGACCTAAAGGACGATATTAGCTTAATTTTGCCTTAAATTTCCAACCTTAACTTCTTTTTGCAGATTTTCTAGTCTTGCAAATAAATCGGAGCAATTTTATAAAAGATATTTTATATATAGCGCGTTTTTTCCTGTGGCGCAGTTTACAATGTCTATTTATTTTTAGACACCCCCAGCAGTGAAAGATTCCTCAAATAATTTGAAATGTTTGACCTTGTAGGTGCTGCTATCTGCGTGGACTATTTCTAAACAAATTAACAATAGACGACGTTGAAGGATGTAATTTCGGTTTGTAAAGGTTGTGGTATGATTCGTGATATGTATATTTTATTTTTGTCTGCGGTTGCAAATTGTATGGACCTAAAGGACGATATTAGCTTAATTTTGCCTTAAATTTCCAACCTTAACTTCTTTTTGCAGATTTTCTAGTCTTGCAAATAAATCGGAGCAATTTTATAAAAGATATTTTATATATAGCGCGTTTTTTCCTGTGGCGCAGTTTACAATGTCTATTTATTTTTAGACACCCCCAGCAGTGAAAGATTCCTCAAATAATTTGAAATGTTTGACCTTGTAGGTGCTGCTATCTGCGTGGACTATTTCTAAACAAATTAACAATAGACGACGTTGAAGGATGTAATTTCGGTTTGTAAAGGTTGTGGTATGATTCGTGATATGTATATTTTATTTTTGTCTGCGGTTGCAAATCGTATGGACCTAAAGGACGATATTAGCTTAATTTTGCCTTAAATATCCAACCTTAACTTCTTTTTGCAGATTTTCTAGTCTTGCAAATAAATCGGAGCAATTTTATAAAAGATATTTTATATATAGCGCGTTTTTTCCTGTGGCGCAGTTTACAATGTCTATTTATTTTTAGACACCCCCAGCAGTGAAAGATTCCTCAAATAATTTGAAATGTTTGACCTTGTAGGTGCTGCTATCTGCGTGGACTATTTCTAAACAAATTAACAATAGACGACGTTGAAGGATGTAATTTCGGTTTGTAAAGGTTGTGGTATGATTCGTGATATGTATATTTTATTTTTGTCTGCGGTTGCAAATTGTATGGACCTAAAGGACGATATTAGCTTAATTTTGCCTTAAATTTCCAACCTTAACTTCTTTTTGCAGATTTTCTAGTCTTGCAAATAAATCGGAGCAATTTTATAAAAGATATTTTATATATAGCGCGTTTTTTCCTGTGGCGCAGTTTACAATGTCTATTTATTTTTAGACACCCCCAGCAGTGAAAGATTCCTCAAATAATTTGAAATGTTTGACCTTGTAGGTGCTGCTATCTACGTGGACTATTTCTAAACAAATTAACAATGGACGACGTTGAAGGCTGTAATTTCGGTTTGTAAAAGTTGTGGTAAAATTCGTGATATGAATATTTTATTTTTGTCTGTGGTTGCAATTTGTATAGACCTAAATGACATTATTAGCTTAATTTTTCCTTAAATTTCCAACCTTAACTTCTTTTTGCAGCTTTTCTAGTCTTGCAAATAAATCGGAGCAATTTTATAAAAAATCTCTTATATATAGCTAGTTTTTTTCCTGTGGCGCAGTTTACAATGTCTATTTATTTTTAGACACCCCCAGCAGTAAAAGATTCCTCAAATAATTTGAAATGTTTGACCTTGTAGGTGCTGCTATCTACGTGGAATATTTCTAAACAAATTAACAATGGACGACGTTGATGGCTGTAATTTCGGTTTGTAAAAGTTGTGGTAAAATTCGTGATATGTATATTTTATTTTTGTCTGTGGTTGCAATTTGTATGGACTTGAAGGACATTATTAGCTTATTTTTTCTTCAAATATCCAACCTTAACCTTTCTATTGCAACTTATCTAGTCTTGCAAATAAATTTGAGCAATTTATAAAAAATCTCTTATATATAGGCTAGCGCTATTTTTTCCTGTGGCGTAGTTTACAATGCCTATTTATTTTTAGACACCCCCAGCAGTAAAAGATTCCTCAAATAATTTGAAATGTTTGACCTTGTAGGTGCTGCTATCTACGTGGAATATTTCTAAACAAATTAACAATGGACGACGTTGATGGCTGTAATTTCGGTTTGTAAAAGTTGTGGTAAAATTCGTGATATGTATATTTTATTTTTGTCTGTGGTTGCAATTTGTATGGACTTGAAGGACATTATTAGCTTATTTTTTCTTCAAATATCCAACCTTAACCTTTCTATTGCAACTTATCTAGTCTTGCAAATAAATTTGAGCAATTTATAAAAAATCTCTTATATATAGGCTAGCGCTATTTTTTCCTGTGGCGTAGTTTACAATGCCTATTTATTTTTAGACACCCCCAGCAGTAAAAGATTCCTCAAATAATTTGAAATGTTTGACCTTGTAGGTGCTGCTATCTACGTGGAATATTTCTAAACAAATTAACAATGGACGACGTTGATGGCTGTAATTTCGGTTTGTAAAAGTTGTGGTAAAATTCGTGATATGTATATTTTATTTTTGTCTGTGGTTGCAATTTGTATGGACTTGAAGGACATTATTAGCTTATTTTTTCTTCAAATATCCAACCTTAACCTTTCTATTGCAACTTATCTAGTCTTGCAAATAAATTTGAGCAATTTATAAAAAATCTCTTATATATAGGCTAGCGCTATTTTTTCCTGTGGCGTAGTTTACAATGCCTATTTATTTTTAGACACCCCCAGCAGTAAAAGATTCCTCAAATAATTTGAAATGTTTGACCTTGTAGGTGCTGCTATCTACGTGGAATATTTCTAAACAAATTAACAATGGACGACGTTGATGGCTGTAATTTTGGTTTGTAAAAGTTGTGGTAAAATTCGTGATATGTATATTTTATTTTTGTCTGTGGTTGCAATTTGTATGGACTTGAAGGACATTATTAGCTTATTTTTTCTTCAAATATCCAACCTTAACCTTTCTATTGCAACTTATCTAGTCTTGCAAATAAATTTGAGCAATTTATAAAAAATCTCTTATATATAGGCTAGCGCTATTTTTTCCTGTGGCGTAGTTTACAATGCCTATTTATTTTTAGACTCACCCAGCAGTTGGGGATTTTTAATAAAAGATTCCTCAAATAATTTGAAATGTTTGACCTTGTAGGTGCTGCTATCTACGTGGACTATTTCTAAACAAATTAACAATGGACGACGTTGAAGGCTGTAATTTCGGTTTGTAAAGGTTGTGGTATAATTCGTGATATGTATATGTTATTTTTGTCTGTGGTTGCAAATTGTATGGACCTAAAGGACGATATTAGCTTAATTTTGCCTTAAATTTCCAACCTTAACTTCTTTTTGCAGCTTTTCTAGTCTTGCAAATAAATCGGAGCAATTTTATAAAAAATCTCTCATATATAGCGCGTTTTTTCCTGTGGCGCAGTTTACAATGTCTATTTATTTTTAGACACCCCCAGCAGTAAAAGGTTCCTCAAATAATTTGTAATGTTTGACCTTGTAGGTGCTGCTATCTGCGTGGACTATTTCTAAACAAATTAACAATGGACGACGTTGAAGGATGTAATTTCGGTTTGTAAAGGTTGTGGTATAATTCGTGATATGTATATTTTATTTTTGTCTGTGGTTGCAATTTGTATGGACCTAAAGGACGATATTAGCTTAATTTTGCCTTAAATTTCCAACCTTATCTTCTTTTTGCAGCTTTTCTAGTCTTGCAAATAAATCGGAGCAATTTTATAAAAAATCTCTTATATACAGCGCGTTTGTTTCCTGTGGCGCAGTTTACAATGTCTATTTATTTTTAGACACCCCCAGCAGTAAAAGATTCCTCAAATAATTTGTTTTTGTTTGTTTGTTTTTTTTTTTTTTACCCGGGTCTGAGCCCCCAAAACCCGCCCAGCCCTCGTGGCAGCCAACCTCTAGCGAGCTACCTGCGTCTCACCTGCGCATGCGGTTAGTATCCCTACCGCGAATGAAGGAAACGGGATTGATTGCCCATGTACCAAGTTCATAAGCTCTTTCCATGGAGAATCAGGAGATAGTGAAATGAAACAGTACGGTAAGTGTCGCGCTAAGAGCGGGATGAAAAAAACCTGGCAAGAAAGAAACCCTGCCAGGAAAAATCCCGCGACAGATCATGCAGGAACCCTGGGGGCTTGGATCACCTTATGCTATGGAATAAGGAGAGGTATTACCTTGCAAATACCTTGTTAGTGAGTCTATGGCAGGAATGGCATGCACCTCTTCTTCTGCTGCCTACTCGAAACTGAAAAGGCATGCAATCAAATTATTACTTCCGTTTTGGCTATGCGGCCCTGGAGATGTGCCCCTGCGTCACCTGGAACATAACTGTGAAGCAGAATTTATTAGTATGTATATTTTATTTTGGTGGTATGGTGTGAGCTAGACGGTCAGTAAGGACAGCGGCCGTCTGTGTGTGTCGTGGGTGGGGTCATATCTACCCAGTGAGGAAATGAGTGTTGATGTTGTATGTGCGTGAGCCTGTTTGTAGAACTTTGTTGCTAAGTGTCGGAGGTGTTGTTTGATGAAAGGCACTTTTAAGTCAGTGTGAAGCAGTGTTAATCTTGTACATCTAGGTGCCTTTGTGATTATTCGCAAAACCTTGTTTTGGAATAACTGTAGTCTGCGTGTGCGTGTGTTACCTGCATGACCCCAGACGGGTGATGCGTAAGTGAGTATGCTGCGCAACATAGATACGTATATAGTAGTGGCCGCCCGTAGTGAAAGTGGGCTTGTTCTGTTAAGCATAGGATATAGTTGTGTTAATCTAAATGTTGCTTTTTTTAACGTGTTGGTAATGTGAGGGTCCCAAGTCAGGCCTCTGTCGAGTATGACTCCCAGATATTTGACCTGGTTCCCCCAGTGAATGTCCTCGCCTAATAGCGTCATGGAAACCACATCAAATAATTTGTAATGTTTGACCTTGTAGGTGCTGCTATCTGCGTGGACTATTTCTAAACAAATTAACAATGGACGACGTTGAAGGTTGTAATTTCGGTTTGTAAAGGTTGTGGTATAATTCGTGTTATGTATATTTTATTTTTGTCTGTGGTTGCAAATTGTTGGACTTGAAGGACATTATTAGCTTATTTTTTCCTCAAATATCCAACCTTAACCTTTTTATTGCAACTTATCTAGTCTTGCAAATAAATTTGAGCAATTTATAAAAAATCTCTTATATGTAGCGCGTTTTTTTCCTGTGGCGCAGTTTACAATGTCTATTTATTTTTAGACACCCCCAGCAGTAAAAGATTCCTCAAATAATTTGAAATGTTTGACCTTGTAGGTGCTGCTATCTGCGTGTACTATTTCTAAACAAATTAACAATGGACGACGTTGAAGGCTGTAATTTCGGTTTGTAAAGGTTGTGGTATAATTCGTGTTATGTATATTTTATTTTTGTCTGTGGTTGCAAATTGTTGGACTTGAAGGACATTATTAGCTTATTTTTTCCTCAAATATCCAACCTTAACCTTTTTATTGCAACTTATCTAGTCTTGCAAATAAATTTGAGCAATTTATAAAAAATCTCTTATATGTAGCGCGTTTTTTTCCTGTGGCGCAGTTTACAATATCTATTTATTTTTAGACACCCCCAGCAGTAAAAGATTACTCAAATAATTTGAAATGTTTGACCTTGTAGGTGCTGCTATCTGCGTGTACTATTTCTAAACAACTTAACAATGGACGACGTTGAAGGCTGTAATTTCGGTTTGTAAAGGTTGTGGTATAATTCGTGATATGTATATTTTATTTTTGTCTGTGGTTGCAAATTGTATGGACCTAAAGGACGATATTAGCTTAATTTTGCCTTAAATTTCCAACCTTAACTTCTTTTTGCAGCTTTTCTAGTCTTGCAAATAAATCGGAGCAATTTTATAAAAAATCTTTTATATACAGCGCGTTTGTTTCCTGTGGCGCAGTTTACAATGTCTATTTATTTTTAGACACTCCCAGCAGTAAAAGATTCCTCAAATAATTTGAAATGTTTGACCTTGTAGGTGCTGCTATCTACGTGGAATATTTCTAAACAAATTAACAATGGACGACGTTGAAGGCTGTAATTTCGGTTTGTAAAAGTTGTGGTAAAATTCGTGATATGTATATTTTATTTTTGTCAGTGGTTGCAAATTGTATGGACTTGAAGGACATTATTAGCTTATTTTTTCCTCAAATAACCAACCTTTACCTCTTTATTGCAACTTATCTAGTCTTGCAAATAAATTTGAGCAATTTATAAAAAATCTCTTATATATAGGCTAGCGCTATTTTCTCCTGTGGCGTAGTTTACAATGCCTATTTATTTTTAGACTCACCCAGCAGTTGGGGATTTTTAATAAAAGATTCCTTAAATAATTTGAAATGTTTGACCTTGTAGGTGCTGCTATCTACGTGGACTATTTCTAAACAAATTAACAATGGACGACGTTGAAGGCTGTAATTTCGGTTTGTAAAGGTTGTGGTATAATTCGTGCTATGTATATTTTATTTTTTCTGTGGTTGCAAATTATATGGACTTGAAGGACATTATTAGCTTATATTTGACTTAAATTACCAACCTTAACTTCATTTTGCAAATTTTCTAGTCTTGAAAATAAAATTGAGTAATTTTATAAAAAATCTCTTATATATAGGCTAGCGCTATTATCTCCTGTGCCGTAGTTTACAATGTCTTTTTATTTTTAGACACCCCCAGCAGTAAAAGATTCCTAAAATAATTTGTAATGTTTGACCTTGTAGGTGCTGCTATCTGAGTGGACTATTTCTAAACAAATTAACAATGGACGACGTTGAAGGCTGTAATTTCGGTTTGTAAAGGTTGTGGTATAATTCGTGATATGTATATTTTATTTTTGTCTGTGGTTGAAATTCTATGAACTTGAAGGACATTATTAGCTTATTTTTTCCTCAAATATCCAACCTTAACCTCTTTATTGCAACTTATCTAGTCTTGCAAATAAATTTGAGCAATTTATAAAAAATCCCTTATATATAGGATAGCGCTATTTTCTCCTTTGGAGAAAGTTCACAATGTCAATTTATTTTTAGACATCCCCAGCAGTAGGCGATTTTTAACTAGTTAATCCTAAAATAATTTCAATTTTTTGACCTTGTAGGTGCTGCCATCTGAGTGACTATTTTCCCCAAACTGGTTAAAAATGGACGTCGTTAATGCAGTAGCCAACATCTGTGAGGTTGTGGTATAGTCCATGTTCAGTACAAATTTGTGTTTGTGACGATTTGTGCAGGTTTTGTGCAAACTGTCTAGATTTAAAGAACGTATTTTACTTAATATTTCCGAAAGTTCCAACTTTAGATTCTTTTTGCAACTTTTCTAGTCTTACAAATAAATTAAAACAGTTATATGAAAAATCCCGTATATATACGCTTAGGTTCTCCTGAGGTGCAGTTTACAAGGCTTAATTATTATTAGACATCTCCAGCAGTAGGGGGGTTGAGTTTTAAACAAAAGAATCGTAATTAACTTAGATTAGGGAAAAAATGTTTCCCCAGGTCTGAACCCCCAAAACCCGCCCAGTTCACTTGGCAGCCAACCTCTAGCGAGCTACCTCCACCTCACATGCGCATGCTTTTACTATCCCTACCGCGAGTTGAAGGAAACGGGATTGATTGCCCATGTACCAAGCTCATAAGCTTTTCCATGGAGAATCATTAGATAATGAAATGAAGCAGTACTGTAAGTGTCGCGATAAGAGAGGGATGAAAAAACCGGGCAAGAAAGAAACCCTGCCAGAAAAAATCCCACGACAGAACTTGCACGAACCCTGGGGACTTGGATCGCCTTATGCTAAGGAATAAGGAGAGGTATTACCTTGCAAATACCTTGTTAGTGAGTCTATGGCAGGAATGACATGCACCTCTTCTTCTGGTGCCTACTCGAAACTGAAAATGCATGCAATCAAATTAGTAGTTCCGTTGGGAATAAGCTGCGGCCCTGGAGATATGCCCCTGCGTCACCTGGAATATAACTGTGAAGCAGAATCTATTAGCATGTATGTATTATATTTTTTGCATTTTATGGTTAGAGCTAGCGGGCAGTAGAACTTTGTTGCTAAGTGTAGGAGGTGTTGTTTAATGAAAGGCACTTTCAAGTCAATGTGAAGCAGTGTTAATCTTGTACATCTAGGTGCCTTCGTGATTATTCGCAAAACCCATTTTTTTGGAATAACTGGAGTCTGCTTGTGCTTGAGTTGCCTGCATGACCCCAGACGGGTGATGCGTACGTGAGTAGTCTGCGCAACATAGATACGTATATAGTAGTGGACGCCCGTAGTGAAAGTGGGCTTGTTCTGTTAAGCATAGGATATAGTTGTGTTAATCTAATTGTTGCTTTCTTTAACGTGTTGGTAATGTGAGGGTCCCAAGTCAGACCTCTGTCGAGTATGACTCCCAGATATTTGACCTGGTTCCCCCAGTGAATGTTCTCGCCTAATAGTTTTAGTGGTGTGTTGAGTTTGTGTGTCCTACGTTTGGAGAGAAGCAGAGCCTTGCACTTGACCTCGTTCACCCTAACTCTCCAGTAGCTCAGCAATGATTCTAGTACTGTAAGGAGGTCCTTCCAAATTTGAGTTAATTAAGATGTGCTTGCCATGACTGAGCGGATAACGCGGTGTCATCTGCAAATATGGCCACTTGTGTGTTGAATGTTGTCGGTGTATCGTTGATGTAGATGTTGAACAATATGGGCCCAATAATTGAGCCCTGAGGGACTCCGGCCCGTATAGTCCGTAGTGTAGATTGAGCTTGATGCTTGTTGATACGTTTGGGCAGAATTTTTTTCAAATACCTTGCCTATCGTATTCAACAAGCTTATCGGTCTGTATGAATCAGGTTTGCTGTGGTAAGATCTTGGCCTCCTTCCAATCGTCCGTGGACCGTTGTATCCGGAGTATAGCATTGTAGATGTTTAAGAGATAAGTGATTGCTTTCTCCGTGAGGTTTTTCAGCGTTATGTTGGTGATGGTGTCTTTGCCAGGAGCTTTCCTGGAGTTTGTTAATGAGATTTCCCACTTTATCTCTGTGATTGTAGTGTCAGTGTTTGGCTCTAATATAGGGTAGTAGGCATACTGTGCTGTTTCTAAGTCTACTTTAGCTGTAACGGCTGCATCAGCTGGTCGGTCGTTTGGTTGGAACGTGCTCTCAAGCGTGTAAGCAAACAAGTTAACTTTGTCGAATAGGTGACAAAGGTCACCCGTGAAGGCTTCCCAGGTCAGAGCAGAGTTAATAACTCGTAGTGGAGGTTCAAAAGTTTTTCGCGCAGTCTATAGAAGCGGGTGAGGTAGATGTAGTCAAGGATGGGTCAGCGGGAGCTGCAGGAGCCACATGGGGCTCCGGCTGGGGTTAAAGGGCCGTCATGACCTTTGTGGGCTTGGGGCGTCTATTCTCCCGTTCTTTTTGCTGGGGATATACCCTCGCTTTAGGAACGGGGGTATCGCTGACGACCCTGTCTTAGGGCCTGAGGGGGCTTGGGTATCGGTGGATTAGATGTAGGAGTTAGAGCCTGAGTAGGCTTGGGTAGGGCGTGAAAGTTGGCATCTTCCCGGAGGTAGCCGGGGCAGATTCTGGGGCGTAGGAAGTGGTCGTTGTTTTGTACCGTGATACAGGTACCTGTGTTTGTGTTTTGGCTGAAGGGTTGGATTTGCGGTTTTATCCCCTTCGACCTTCTTCTTTGCCTTAGCTTTCGATTTGGCGGTAAATGGCGTAGTCCTGATAGTTCAATCTTCTGTGGTTAGCCCCGCAGAGGACACACTTGAAGTAGTCTCGATCCTTTGTGCAGGTCTTGGAATCGTAGCCCTCGCCACACTTAACGCACCCGGGAGCGGCCATACAACAACTTGTTGCGTGACCCATTCTCTGACAGTTGAAGCATCGCACAGGACCTGAGAGCCTCCTGTAGACTTCCACTCGTGCCCTTAATGAACACATATTAGTGAGTGTCATTGCTTCGTGTGCGTCATTTTCGGACGATAGCTCCACAAGGAAGATGGGCAGAGGCTCCTTGGTAAAGTGTCCCTTCTTTTGGGACACTTTGAGGACCTCCATACTTCTGCTTTTAAGATTGTTTCCGACCCCGGCATCATCGTAGGCGGATTCAGCAGCAGAACCCTCCGTCATACAGTAGTGTAATCAGTGTCTAGCTCTGATTGGGAGTAGGTGCTGACATGAGTGGCTGGAATAGATGGTCTCTCGGAGATCCCACCAAGCGCCACTGCCGTAGCCGTGGAAGACGCCCTCGCAGGTCCATACACCCTCTCTTGCCATGAGAGGAACTTGTGCCCATTGACTCGGCCCCATCGCTTGGGGGCCCGCGTTGCGCCTCTCTAGTCGACATTACTAGGGAGGTTTAAAGATAGCAAGTAAGTCCAGTCTGCAGGGCCGGCTTGTATATAGAAAGTGGGGCTGCTGGAGGTGTAGAGGTTGTCTATTATTAGACTAACTAATAGAACTAAGTCAAAATAAAATAATTGAACTGGGGCTACTTAGACTGCTACAAGACATAGCCATTATTATTATTATTATTATTTTTACTAAAACTTGGAGGGACCTTATCGGTGTAGAGGACTTAGCTGCAGCCTTTGTACTCTCTTCCCATCCCTACCACAGGACTAGCTTAGTGGTACCTACCTCTTTGCAGAAATTAAGTACCCATCTGATGCTAAATCTTCTGATATCCTCTGGTGTACATACCTGCCAGCCAAACCACTTTCTTCTTGCAGCTCCCAAAGCAGGAAACTCACAGAGTACGTGGATTGGGCTTTCCTCTTGGTCCTCGTCGCATCTCTTGCACACAGGGGACCTAGATTTTCCAATTTTGTATTGGAACCCCCTCAGATTCCCATGGCCTGTAACCAGCTCTACAGTAGCTCTGAGTTGATGTCTACTTAAGGAGAGTAGTTCTTTGCCCCACAAATCTCCTGAGTAACCCCACAGTACCTTGGATTTGTTACACCCCAAGGTTACATTCCATTCTTCCCTGCACAACCTGTCTATATGTGCCGTGATCCTCTTGCGCCCCTCCTGAGGCGGCATGCCCACTGCTCTCAGCAACGGTCCTTGAGTTATACACCCTTGTTTTGCTAAGGCGTCAGTTCTCTCATTCCCTATCCAGCCAGAATGTCCTGGAATCCAGGTTAGGTTAAGCGAATTATACTTACTCAGCTCTGCTAGAGAAGCTATAGTCTCAGCCACCAGCCTAAAGCTGGTACTAGCCTTACCTAAAGCCTTCAGAGCTGCCTGACTGTCCGAGCAAATCCAGATGGTCTTGCCCCTCCTGCCAGACCCTATTATTTCCTCAGCACATAGTTTGATCGCGAGCACCTCCCCCTGGAAGACAGAGTTGTAGTCCTCCAGGCGATGACAACATCTGTCTTGGTGTCTCGGTCCATTAAATCCTGCTCCCACTCCTTCCTTCATCTTGGACCCATCGGTGAACTAGATTTCACCATGTCTAGGTCTATACTCCGCCCATGTCTCTCTTGCAGGAATATGGATATTGTAGTTTCCTTTTTCCCTTTTAAGAGACAGTATCTTATCCTGAGGTTCTATCCAGAGCTCCTTCAGTGAATCCCCAAATAGCTGTTTATGAAGTCCGCTACTTGTCTTCCACTGCCCCCTTATACGGTTCCTGATCAGCCACGGTTCTTGCACTAGCGCAAGCGCTGGTAATGTGTGCCTCACATTTAAGCACCTGGTTAGGACCACCGAGGCGCTTTTACTGTGGTGCAAGTTAATTTGCAGGATCATTGCTTGAGGGTCAGCCTCCAACTGACCCCTACGCCTTCTCCTGATTCTCTCTCTCTCGCCCTTCTCTTCCGGGTCCTTAGAGTTCCACTTAAAAGTGACCTCTGCAGTCCCCAGGAAGGCTTTCCCATCTCTTGCCTTTAATAGTCTGACCGATGCCTCATTCAATCCTAGGCAGAGGAGGCTTGCAGGTCCCCGCTCAATGCACTGTAGGATCTTCCACTTCGAAGTGTCAATTTCTGGGTTTTCCATCCCCATGAGCTTGACCAACTATGTGGCCTCCCTTTTTGGTGGGGGTACGAGGACCGTCACTTTCACCCTTTTGATCAGTTCATCAGGCAGGACTAGCCTTGCCTGAGTCCCGTCCTCGAGCTTAACTGGTGGTACCACTTCTCTCAGCTATTTTGCCTTTTCCTCCTCAGCACAAATAAATGCTGCGACTCCATCCCTTAGGTAAGTGTCTCTGAACCGCGGAACAAAACCTTCACTAGGAGTGTCCAGAATCCGGTCCATGACGATGCCCTTAAGGTGGTCGAACGCCGCCATCTCCATCCTCACGCCTACACTATCCCCAAAGGTCACAAGAACCCTCGGTAGGTTGGCGGAGATCGACGAGAAAGACGGCCCTCCCGACCGAGCAGGCCTAGACCCTCGTCTATTCCTCTTGACCTCCGACTCTGGAGTAGGATTAGAAGTACTCCTTTACTTCCTTTTCCTCTCTCTCTCTTGTCGTACTAAGGTCCTACCGGATCAACTGGCTTCCGGGACGACAGGGCAAATTCTAGCCCCAGCCTCCGTCAAATCCTTCCGCTGCCCGGACCGGTGTTTCCTCAAAGGGGTCGTGCTAAGCGCTTCTGCTCCAGGTTGTTGCCAATGATTCGTTCACAAAGCCGTCCTTTGGCTGTAATAGTGAAACTGATTGGTCTAGTTTAATTCACAGAAAATAATACAGTTTTATTAATTACTACCTGACCCAGTAAACTTCGTACCGCCTAAAAGTAAAGGAATGGCGTGTTAACATTAGCTGAACTTAATTTAGCAATTTATCAAGATAATAATAGCTGAACGTTTAGTAGTCGCTCGAGAAAAGTGGGACATTAATAGTTATTGTTTGAGTGTTATTTACTGAAGTGTATTCGGATATACAATATTTTTGATAACCTAAAAAAATCAGGTTTTCCGTTGCGTGAGCAAGCCGCATGCACCTGTGATCGTGAGAAGTATGTATTTTCAAAATTAAGTCCAAATAATTTTAATTTGTTGAGTGTTGCTTAGCAACCAAAATTTCGAATGAATTCAATGAAGTGTCTTATGATAAGATGACATAGAAAACCATATTTTATGCTGTTTCGGTACTTAAAAAATGTATCTGTTATCTCGTTAGGAAGCTGTTTTGTTAAAAACCTAGCACCGTTTTATCGGGTAATAATTTTCTGCTGAAATTAATTGGTTTTGGGGGGGGGGGTCACGTGACACCCACCTGGGCTACGCCACTAAGACCTACTTATCTCAGAAACCTTCCCAGGAATGTACTCAACAATTTTCCCAAGTTTTACCGGGATCGGATTTGTGGTTTACTAATCCATAATAGGCCTACTCATACGTACATACAAGGATTCATTTTTATATCAGATATAACATTCCTGGTAGGACGAACTAAAAAGGTTAAAATAAATCATACTTCTTGAGAAAGGAACGTTTTTCGTTGAATTTCTTTCAAGTATAACTGAATTGGAGAAAATGTAGTAAATTGTTATTTTGTTCAAAATAGCTGTTAATCATAATTTACTAAAATGGCAATTGAAAAGTGTTTTTTTTCAACGTGCACTTCCGTTTAATTGATTCCGAACCAAATTTTTGTTGGCTTTGGTAGCATTAATTGTTGTTTATATACTACAGTTTCTCGAATGTAACAAAATTCGATATATTAAACTATTTTTACAGATTAGATTATAAATTATGATTATATAAGACAATAAATTGTACTGTTAGCTTATAATACAACCAAGCTGTGTTGCCACATTCACTTTATGTAATGACTCGAGTAAACAAACTAAAGGAAGAATGTCGAGGCTGCCACAACCAACTAGAGTAACAAATTCTTATCGCTACGATCTAGACTTTGGACTGCAAGGGAATCAGGCAGTCAGCTGTTTATTCGACAAGTGCGTTTATTTTATCTTGCCTTACTCGATTAGAGTTGTGATGAATTTAGCTGTAGTTTCGCACTTTGTCTAAAAGTTTTTAAATTAAAAGTTTGTTGGCAAGTGTAATTAATTTATAATAATTGAGACAGTTAGAGGCTTTCCTATATTATTTTCTATAAAGGCAAATATTTTAAAATAACCACATAGGAAGAAATATTTAAATTTCACATGTACATTTGTCCTGCTAAAATCGCACAAAGAAGACAACTTGTACTGTTGCCGAAACATGTAGGCCTATGTATTGAGAACTATATCCTGTTGTGGGTTTTGTGTTTTTATAATATTTCTTATAAATAGATTATAAGGATGCTATAAGAAAGATAATGTATTTGTTAGGCGAGACCATTTCGTCCAGTGATGGAGTATGGGAGCGATGTTGTGTCTCTCTCCTCTAACAGTACTCTATCTAAATATGACGTGGTCCAAAACCATGCCCTAAGGACGATCACTGGAGGTGCCAAATCCACCCCCATAGTGGCGATGCAGTTACAAGCAGATATAGAACCCCTGGAATCCAGAAGGGAAAAAAGCACTTTAAAATTTTTGGAAAGAGCTAGGCTAATAGACTCCAGTCACTGGAGTAGGTACAGATCAGCAACTCACAGTTGAAAACACAAACCATCCCACTAGTGCACGCCGAAACACTAAGAGCGAAGTATAACATCTCCACCCCGAGCCCAGCAATACTACAAAGTTTCACTGAGGTAGTCGACGCTCTGCCAAAAGTAAACCTTCAGCTGCTGAACCCTTTAAGCAGTAAAAAGGAGACCAACCCAACAGAACTAAGGAAAAACGCTCTCGAAACCATTCATGATCTTTACCCGAGTAACGAGTGGCTTCATGTCTATACAGACGGTTCTTACATACCTGAAACTAATTCAGCTGGGGCAGGATCCTACTGCGGGGTTTTAGCTGTTGGCAGGAACTCTAGTAACTTTGAGGGAGAAATATGTGCCGTCACTGAGGCGGCCAATAGTATGGAGGTGCTAAACTTACAACCAAGCAGTGTTGTGTTCCTTATAGACTCACAGGCTGCAATCTCTGCCCTCAGCAAAAATAAACGCACTGAAAGCCTGAATACCTCGAACTGCCGCAAGAAATTAGCAGGGGCTGAAACGTGAGCCTACAGTGGGCCTTCCAGGAAATGAAAAGGCGGATGAAATGGCCAAAAAAGGAGCAGAGAAGGAGCAACCTGAAACTCTCCAAACCCTTGAAGCAGCAAAATCCCAAATTGACTCTACCATATCCAGGATCACTAATAATGTGCTAAAAACACATCCACGGGCAAAATATGGGCAAACTTAGCGACCCCAGGCCACATACCTGGTCATCTGGAGAGAAGTGAAGCTGTTACAAGGTTCCGCCTGGAACCGGTCACGACTATCTGCAGGCTCACCTACACCGGCTTGGCATAGCCGAATCGGAAGTGTGTCCACTCTGTTCCACGGAAATTATAGTGGCAAGTCACCTGCTCACCTGCCCCAAACTCCTGCCATAGACGGGCGTTGGATAAAGTAAAGTAAAGTAAAGTAAGTGTTAGGCGAGATTTTATATTTCTACTGTTTAATAAACCCTTAAAGCATTTACCTTATGTAGTCTATGTACGCAAAAGTAATTTTGTAGTCTGGTGTTGGCATTTATAATTCATTGATTTTAATTCTCAGACACACACAGACTCACAGTTACAGAGACACACAGCTCAGTCACACACACAGCGAACCAGCTGACTTATTATTGATAATATATATATATTTTTTTTTGATAACAGAAAATTTAGATTATAACCTGTTTTTTCCCTAGGTACAGTTTTTTAAGGAAACAAAAGCAAAAAGGATCATATTATAGCTTAGATTTGCACAATGTAAAATTGTTACATTTGTTGTTAAATTGGTTACTTTTATAGGTTACATGTGTGTGTCATGGTTAAGTGATAATTGGATATGATTGCTTCAAGCATGAAGCTTTGGGAAATAGGTTTTTGGAAAACCTGCAAAGGAATAACATTGTTTGTGTTACAAAATACTTTTGGTTTTGAAGGGTCATTCTGTGTGAAAAGAACTATTTAACACCAGAGTGGGACATTTCTCAAAAATCCTGTTTAAAAAAGTGTATAAAAATTAGGAAAGATAAACACAAACCTAAAACAAAATGTTTAGATATAAAACAGAGAAGAACACTACGGTGGGTTTTTATGGGAAATGTTACGTAATGTGTTTCATCCTATATTTATTTTTGAGTAATATTTAGGAAGCGAATTGAATATTGATGTCTTGCTTTTGTGTCATTCGAGGCATTTTAACGGGAAAATTTGTAATTAAAAAAAAATCTAAAGTAAACATTTACTACCCAAATTTTAGATAAAATCTCATTAAAAAAAATAAAACGTTTATCTTTAAACGTACTTTAAGATAATAAACAGCAAAGGGAACTTCCCATAGTGTGATACAAATTTATAGATGGAAACAGTTAATGTTTTAATTGCATTTGCAGACTAATGGTGAGGCAAGCAGAGGATGACTTGGGAAAGCTCTTCGAAGCCCACTGGAGCCCCCCAGAGCACCCCGCATCGTGCAGTGCGCAAAGGTGAGTTGATGGGTTGTCTTTGTTTGCTGTAATGTACGAATAGTTGGGGTTTGGTTGCATTGTGCTCTGCTATGTAAAGACTTTTAAATAGAAAGCAGTACAGATGTTTGTGAGGATGGGAATAATAATATGAAACAAGCATAGTTAAAATAATCCAAGCGTGCTGGTACAAAGCCTGGCAAAATGAAATCCATTTAAGTCAGGTTTATGCTATTAGATGCTATTAGATGCTATTAGTAAATATAAAATAATATACCTATACGCCCAGATAAAATTACATTTCTTATGTCGTAAAACCTAGATTCCAGGAGCAAATAATGTTTACATGAAAACAATAATGTCACATCAACGCATGTTACCAGGCAACCATGCTTCAGTCATTGGTTATATGTTTACAGCAAAATATTATGTAATATATGTACAGTAAAGAATTTTATATTATTTCCCAAAACTAATATTAAAATATCTGTCTAAAAGCATTCACAGTAAATATTTTACTCTTGTATTTCGTATTAATACTATTTTTGCCTCCATAATATTTAATGCACGCTGATCCGATTGTTGCAAATTGCACTTTTCTAGTGACAAACCAATAAGGCATTTACTTAATGTACGAGGCAAGGTCTACATAAAGTTTAAAGAATTGTTATGTTTAAATGGTCCATTTATTGTTACTTTGATATTCTCTACTGTGTTGTTTACAATAGTGCAACAGGTTTCATTTTATGCAGTGAAACTTTGCATTGTGGCATTTCTAACCCATTTTAGTGTTTCTATGATACAAGTCTTCTCCATGTATTTGCCCTTGCTTTAAAACATGTTTTAAATTATCTTCTTACTAACTTGTAAATATTTATCAGAATAACTCGACTCTATATGAGGACACGTTTTTTTCTCAGGGGGGACAAGGCTAGGATGGAGGCGAATCATAATTGGCTAGAAACTTCAATGTATGTAAAAACATAATTAATTACGTTTGTGGAATTATTTTATATAGGCTCGACACAAATTATACTGAATATTTATTCCAAGAGTAAACATAAGCTTTACATAACAAGGCACACACTACCTATCATGAAGGCCTTTGTCATGTTACTAACTATATGACCTTCACACATGCCATAATCGGTAACACAATGATGAATAATATAAAATTAATTGTACATTTTACAGAACCAGCACAAGATCCCTGCAGATAATGGGGATGAACACTGCGCCTTCGATAACACACCACCTCCCCTCGGGACTCCATGGGATAAGTCGACAAGGCTTTAAGGTATGTTGCTAACCGTCTATTTACTTGTATACAACTTTACACTGGTTCCTTCCTCTAAAAAAACAAGTCGAATCTGAGATCTATTTATAAACATCTTCAGTGGAAGTAATTTTTAGGTTAAATTTTCCTGAGGTTTGAACCAACACGCTTCATCTTTTATAACACCCAGTATAAACTATTGGGTCTTTTAAACATTATACTTGAACCAAAAATAAATAGTGTCAAAATATTGCAGATAATTTCAAACCTTACAAAAAATAAAAATTATAATAACAAGAAACCCTCCAAATGTAAAGAGAAGGGTGAGCCCGAATTTGACAGATTATAATTCGGAGAAAGGATTTCAGAATTAATCATTCACTCATTTTATTTTGTCGTGCGTCGTTCCCAATTAAAAGCAAAGTAATCTATTTAATTCTTAGAACACAACCAATTCCTTCCACGTCTAGTGCAAAGCTTTACGTTTTTAACCTAAATAGTTGCGTCGTCCGGCCACGGCCAAACAGATTCCTCGTCCCTCTTCTAAACGTTAATCTAGCCAACAATGAATCAGCTGTTTATGTCGCCAGAGCAATGTTAGTTTAAGGCTAGTTTCATACTTACACGACCCGACACGACCGAGTTGTGGACGACTATTTGCTGTGCACGACACAATAGCCCGTCATTTTCACATATGCACTACTCGGCTCAGCTGATCAAACCAGTCGTTCGTCAACCATGGAGCGTACCCAACTTATTGCGTTAATGATATTGTATCGTCGACTAAAGAAAAATAAAAGAAATAGGATGCAGTGGGTTCATCCGCTCAACATGAGACGGCCTGAAGTTGGTGCATTCTTTGTTCTTTTCGAAGATTTAAGAATGCACGAAGAAATATTTTTTAACCCCAATTGGCTCTGTGAGCTGGCAAAATTCTAAAATTTAATGTAGTCAATCAAGTGTGCTTAAATAAGTTAATAATTGAAAAATAAAATAAAATAAAAAAAGTGTAAATGTAATATGTAAAATGTAGTGTGTCTGTTAAAGTTGAGACAAATATAGCGTATTTTTAAAAAGATGTGGAGCTATAATTATGATAGGCACAGCCTGTAAATAAATATAATATAAATAAATAGAGCATTTTACTTATCGAATTCGTTTCTCTCCTGTTCACTGATCTCCTCAAAGTTATCCCGCAATTGTTTGCAAACTTCCACCCAAGCACTCTTTGTCTTAACCCCATCTTTATATGAGTTTTCAGTTTTGTCCCATAAAATGGGACGATCCTGAACTAAAGAAATTAGTACTTCTATGTCTACTTCTACCATGATAATAATAATAACAGGATCAAAGTTAAATATTAGAATATGAATAAATTTTAGAGAACAAAAACAATCGTAGTGACTTGGGTTCAAATCAGAAAACTACTGGACATGTCGTGTCGTGCAGTGCTTATGTGAAGCGTCCCCTTCTCCCTTCCTCCTTCAAGCCTTCCACGAATTTTCGGACGTCCACGACAGTCGTCCTTTGCAGTGGGAATGGACGACCACCTACAACATAGCACGACTGCCGCGTTTCGTTTGCACGACCACGACTTTTGTCGTTTAAATGTGAAATATCCAAATCAGTTTTCACCGCAAGAGTCGTTTAAACGACATCAGTAACACGACTGCCGTATAAGTGTGAAACTAGTCTAAGGTTATTTTGCCGACTGACAAACAATTGTAAATAACTGAACGTGTGTGAAATGTATGTTTGTTGTAATATAACTTAGGATCATTCAGAAATGTCGATATTTAAGTAAGAAAAGTTTATCTTTCGTGTGATTTTCAATAATTGTTTACAAATAATTAGGTTAGGCCTTTATTCTTACTGACAACAACCTAGTAGAACTCTTCCCTTGCAATTGCAAGTTATAGGCCTTTAATTCTAATCGAATGCTTTAGTGAGACCAAAATTAGGTAATTGAGTAGAACTGCTTTTCGTAATCTTTTTGTTAATTGGTGGTTTTCTTAGAAGTAAATATAGATTCTTTTAAATTATACGTAGCCTATCGTATTCACAGTTTATTAATATTTCATGGTTTTTGTTTATTAATAACTCCAACTAAAATTCTGTTTATTTCAAACTTTTAAACAGAGTTCTCCGTTGGTAGCAACTTAAAGCTAGTGTGGTGTATTTATCAATTAAAGAAAAAAAATCTCTAAAATACGAATGTACATTTATATTTATTTTTTTTGTACATTCAGATTTCAAAACAATCCTCGAATACGTTCGCGGTGAGGTTTATATTCCTGATTATATGGTTACTATATAATACATCAGACGATGATAATATTAACGATGCAAAGTCTCTCATGTATAAACAATACAAGCATTGTTACACTACTACGCAGGGGATATATTGTACACGGTGTCCATGAATTACTCTAATATAGCCTACTTGTTAGTCCTCCACATGTCGGTCTGGGTATTTTGTACATGTCTTTATCAGAGAGCTGCTCTAACTGTAGCCAAAAACTCCTCAAATTTAGGCCTGGAAATTCTCCAACTGTAGCCAGAAAACTCCTAGAACCGTAGTCTAAAAACTCCTCAAACGGTAGTCAGAGAACTCCTCGAGCATGTCAGAGAACTCCTACAACTGTAACCAGAGAACTCCTCGAGCTGGTCAGAGAACTCCTAGAACTGTAACCAGAGAACTCCTCGAGCATGTCAGAGAACTCCTACAACTGTAACCAGAGAACTCCTCGAGCTCGTCAGAGAACTCCTAGAACTGTAACCAGAGAACTCCTCGAGCTGTAGTCAGAGAACTCCTTGAACTGTAGCCTGGGAACTTTCTCGAGCTGTAGTCAGAGAACTCTTCGAGCTATAGTCAGAGAACTCCTCTCGAACTGTAGCTAAAGAACTCCTCGAACTGTAGCCTGAGAATTCCTCAAAATGTAGTCAGAGAACTCCTCTCGAACTGTAGCCAAAGAACTCCTCGAAAAGTAGCCTGAGAACCTTCTGGAGCTGTAGCAGAGAACGCCTCAAGCTGTAGTCAGAGAACTCCTCGAGCTGTAGCCTGAGAACTCCTTGAGCTGTAGACAGTTAACCCTCGAAATGTAGTGAGAGTACTCCTCTCGAACTGTAGCTAAAGAACACCTCGAACTGTAGCCTGAGAACTCCTCGATCTGTAGCCAAAGAGCTCCTCGAGCTGTAGTCAGAAAACTCCTCGAACTGTATTCAGAGTACTCCTCTCGAACTGTAGATTGAGAATTCCTTAAACTGTAGCCTGAGAAGTCATCGAAATGTAGAAAGAGAACCCATCGAGCTATAGTCAGAGAGAGCCTCGAACCTTAGCCTTAGATTTCCTTGAGCTGTAATCAGATAACTCCTCGAACTGTAGCCAAAGAACTTTTCGAACTGTAGCCAGATAAATCCTCGAGCTGAATTCCGAGAACACCTCGAGCTGTAGCCTGAGAAATCCTCGAACTGTAACCAGAGAATTCCTTGAGCTGTAGTCAGAGAACTCTTTGAACTATAGCCAGAAAACTCCTCGAGCTGAAGTCAGAGAACACCTGGAGCTGTAGTCTACAAAATCCTAGTAATCAGATAACTCCTCGAAATGTAGTCAGAAAACTCCTCAAACTGAAGTCAGATAACTCCTCGAAATGTAGTCAGAAAACTCCTCAAACTGAAGTCAGATATCCTACTCGAACTATATCCTGGGAGCTCTTCGAACTGTAACCTGAAGAGTCCTCGAACTGTAGTTAGACAACTCATCGAATTGTAACAGGAGAACGCATCGAGTTGTAGTCAGAGAACTCTTTTAACTGTATCCAGAGAACTCGTGGGACTGTAGCCAGAGTACTCCTAGAGCGGCAGCGAGAGAACCCATCGACATATAGTTAGAGAACTCCTTGGATTGCTGTCAGAGAACCCCTCGAAATGTAACCAGAAAACTCCTCAGAACTGTAACCATAGTACTCCTCAAACTGTAGTCAGAGAACACCTCGAACTGTAGCCTGAGAACTCCTTGAGCTGTAGTCAGATAACCCTCGAGATGTAGTTAAAGAACTCCTCTCGAACTGTAGCCAAAGAACTCCTCGAACTGTAGCCTGAGAACTCCTCGAAATGTAGTCAGAGAACTCCTGGAAATTTAGCCAGGGAACGCCTCACGCTCTAGCCTTAACTCCTCTAGCTGTAGTCAGAGGACTTCTAGAAATGTAACCAGAGATCTCAACGAACTGTATTAAGAGAACTCTTTAAACTGTAACCTGAGAACTCCTCGAACTTGTAGCCTGAGAAAACCTTAAGCTGCAGCCAGAAAACGCTTCGAACTGCAACCAGAAAACGCTTCGAGCTGTAACAGAGAACTCCTGGGACTTTAGACAGAGAACTCCTCTTGCTGTAGTCAGTGAACTCCTCGAACTGTAGCTTGAGAACTCCTCTTGCTGTAGTCAGAAAACTATTTGAACTATAGCCAGAGAACTCCTGGGACTTTAGACAGAGAACTCCTCGAGCTGTAGTCAGAGAACTCCTCTTGCTGTAGTCAGAAAACTATTTGAACTATAGCCAGAGAACTCCTGGGACTTTAGACAGAGAACTCCTCGAGCTGTAGTCAAAGAACTCTACGAACTGTAGCTTGAGAACTCCTCTTGCTGTAGTCAGAAAACTATTTGAACTATAGCCAGAGAACTCCTGGGACTTTAGACAGAGAACTACTCGAGCTGTAGTCAGAGAACTCCTCTTGCTGTAGTCAGAAAACTATTTGAACTATAGCCAGAGAACTCCTGGGACTTTAGACAGAGAACTCCTCGAGCTGTGGTCAAAGAACTCTACGAACTGTAGCTTGAGAACTCCACTTGCTGTAGTCAGAAAACTATTTGAACTATAGCCAGAGAACTCCTGGGACTTTAGACAGAGAACTCCTCGAGCTGTAGCGTGAGAACTCCTCTTGCTGTAGTCAGAAAACTATTTGAACTATAGCCAGAGAACTCCTGGGACTTAAGACAGAGAACTCCTCCAGCTGTAGCCAGAGAACTCTACGAACTGTAGCCAGAGAGCTTCTCGGACTGTAGCCAGAGTACTCCCCGAGCTATAGCCAGTGAACTCCTCGAATAAGTTCTCGAAGCTTCTTGAGCTGTAATCAGATAACTCCTCAAACTGTCGTTAAAGAATTTAACGAACAGTAGCCTTACAACTTCTTATGCTGTAATCAGATAACTTCTCGAACTGTAGCGAAAGAACTCCTCGGACTGTAGTTAGAGAACTTCTCAGAATATAGCCAGAGAACTCCTCGAGCTGTAGTCTGAGATCTCTTCGAACTGTAACAAGAGAACTCCTCGAGCTGCATTTAGTGAACTCCTCAAACCGAAGCCTAAGAACTCCTCTACCTGTAGAAAACTGCTCGAGATATAGTCTGAGAACTCCTGGAATGGTAACCAGAGAACTACTGGGACTGTAGCCAGAGAACGTCTCGAACTATAGTCAGATAACTCTTTGAAATGTATTTAGAAAACACCTCTGACTATAGCCAGAGAAATATCTCCTCGAGCTGTAGTCAGTGAACCACTCAAACCGTAGCCTAAAAACTCCTCGAGCTGTAGTCGAAAACCTGTTTGAGCTGTAGTCTGAACTGCAACCAGGGATCTCCTTGACCTCTAACCAGAGAACTCCCCAAGCTAAAGTACGAGAACTCTTTGAACTATAGCCAGAGAACTTGCGGGACTGTAGCCAGAGAACTCATAGAGCTGTAGCCAGAGAGCTTCTCGGACTGTAGCCAGAGTACTTCCCGAGCTATAGCCAGTGAACTCCTCGAACTAAAGTCAGATAACTCCTCGAACTGTTATCAGATAACTCCTCGAAATGTTGTTAGAGAACTCCTCTCACTGTAGACAGAGAACTCCTCGAGCTCTAGCCTGTGAACTCCTTGAACTAGAGTCAGATAACTCCTCGAACTGTTATCAGATAACTCCTCGAAATGTTGTTAGAGAACTCCTCTCACTGTAGCCAGAGAACTTTTCAAGCTCTAGCCTGTGAACTCCTTGAACTAGAGTCAGATAACTCCTCGAACTGTTATCAGATAACTCCTCGAAATGTTTTTAGAGAACTCCTCTCACTGTAGACAGAGAACTTCACGAGCTGCAGTTAGTGAACTCCTCAAACGGAAGCCTAAAAACTCCTCCACCTGTAGAAAACTGCTCGAGATGTAGTCTGAGAACTCCTGGAATGGTAACCAGAGAACTCCTAGAGCTAAAGTAAGACAACCTTTTGAACTGTAGCCAGAGAACTACTGAGACTGTAGCCAAAGAACGTCTCGAACTGTAGTCAGATAACTCCTGGACCAGTAGCCTTTAACTGTAACCAGAGAACTCGTCGGGCTAAAGTCAGAGAACCATTTGAACTTTAGTCAGAGAACTTCTTGAGCTGTAGCCAGAGAACTTCTTGAGCTGTAGCCAGAGAACTTCTTGAGCTGTAGCCAGAGAACCCTTCGAAATGTAGCCTGACAACTCTTCCAGCTGTAGTCAGAGAACTCCTGAATAGGTGCCTGAGAACTCCTCGAGCTATAGTTAGAGAACCCCTCAAAATGTAACGAGAGAACTCATCGACCTATAACCAGAGAACTCATCGATTTGTAGTCAGAGAACTCCTCGAGCTGTAGTTAGAGAATTCTTATAACTGTAGTCAGAGAACTCCTAGAAATATAACCAGAGAACTCATCGATTTGTAGTCAGAGAACTCCTCGATCTGTAAGTAGAGAATTCCTCGAGCTGTAGTTAGAGAACTCTTTTAACTGTACCCAGAGAACTCCTCGAACTGTAGTCGGAGAACTCCTAGAATTATAACCAGAGACCTTCTCGAGCTGTAGTCAGAGAACTCCTCGAACTGTAACCATAGTACTCCTCGAACTGTAGTCAGAGAACACCTCGAACTGTAGTCTGAGAACTCCTTGAGCTATAGTCAGATAACTCCTCGAGCTGTAGCCTGAGAACTCCTTGAGCTGTAGTCAGATAACCCTCGAGATGTAGTTAAAGAACTCCTCTCGAACTGTAGCCAAAGAACTCCTCGAACTGTAGCCTGAGAACTCCTCGAACTGTAGTCGGAGAACTCCTAGAATTATAACCAGAGACCTCCTCGAGCTGTAGTCAGAGAACTCCTCGAACTGTAGCCTGAAAACTCTCTCGAGCTTTAGTCAGAGAACTCATCGAACTGTAGCCAGAGATCTTTTCAAACTGTTGCCTGAGAAGTCCTCGTACTCTAGCTTGAAAACTCCTCGAACTGAAGTCAGCGAACTCATCGAACTGTCGCCTGAGAACTCCTCGAGCTGTAGTCAGACCACTCCTCGAGCAGTTGTCAGAGAACTCCTCGAAAAGTAACCAGAGAATTCCTCAAAGTGTAGCCGGAGAACTCCTCGGACTGTAGCCAGTGAACTCCTCGAACTGTAGTCAGCGAACTCGTCGAGCTGTAGCCAGAGAACTTCTCAAACTGTAGCCAGAGAACGGCTCTTGTTGTGGCCAGAGTTATTTTAAGTGTTTATATGTAAATGATTGCACCACCGCGCATCTATTTTAAAGAATAAAAAAGACCATATTTAAAGTTATATTATATATGCTCACAACCCCACCGCATTATTACACACAGGATTATTTTACTTGTATACAAATATGAATTAAACCTATAACTATTATTTTATCATACTTTCAGTGCAAAGCTGAGGACTTGGCCAACAGGAGGTGACATGGAAGCGTCTCCGGCTCTATGCAGGGGTTAGGATGCAATTTAGGTAAGTTTAAGAGTTATGATGTCAGGCCATGTTGGGTTGACGAAAACAACCTGACTGCAATGATTTACAACAATTTGCATTCAAACAGAATTTGTTGCCTCTATATTAGATGATTTCGCTATCATTCCTTTATAAATAATTATAATAATAATAGATAAACCTGTAGCCCCAGTCTTTATTACATTGCTTCCTTGTAACGTATATTCTGTGTATAAGAAACAAAATCACTGTTGATAATCATTCTCTCAATGTATTTATTGTGGTTTTTATTTTATGGTTCCAAGGTGTCCCGAAGTGATAAAGGTATTGTAAATTGTTTGAGTTGATGTCATCGTGTAGTCTTTTTGTTGAATGGGTGTATTAATCTCTGAGATCTCAAAGATAGTGTCACACCTATATAAGGGCTGGCACCCTTTGGATCATATTACTCCTAGTGGGAGGCTGAGATCAAAGAGGTCGTGACCATCGTAGTTGGGGCTGAGTCTTCAGAGATAGTGGCCCTTATTGATAGGGGTTGGCACTCTTGGGATCGCGACAAGCTTAGTTAGTTGCTGGGACTCTAGCTAATGCGACCTTCATAGATAGAAGGTGGGAGTTCAGTCACACAACTCAGTCATTGTTGTAGTCCTTTTGTAGCATATGTGCACCTAAGAACTCAAAGATACCGTCCCTCCTTAATAGGGGCTAGCACCCCAGGGATCGCATTATTTCTTGTGAGGAGCTGGGACCACGGAGTTCACGACAATCGTAGATGGGGGCTCAGACCCCATTGATTTCGACCCTCTTAGATAGTTGATGGGACCTCAGATATGACAACCAACTTAGATAACATCTTAGAACTAAGAGATCCAACCTATCCTGGTCAAGGGCTAAGACCTCAGAGTTGGTGAACCACCTAGTTAAGGACTGGGCTAAGACCTCACAGATGGCCACTCTCCTACTTGGGGGCTCCTACTTAGGGACTAGCCAGGACGTCAGAGATGGCCCATCTTCTAGTTAGTCCTAGCTACATCCTGAGCTTTGCCAAAACGCTTTGCTTTCGTGTCTTGTATCCAGATACACCTGATTCCACAACCCCGCAAGTCTAATGGGTAAGTCAGTAGGTGAAGACACATAGCAACTCCGTCGCTTCTATCCTCGCATTGGAAGACCTCATCGCGTCTCTGCAGGAACATTTAGGTCTGGCTACTCCACGAGCTTGGCCGATCTGCTTTGCTTTCGTGTCTTGTATCTAGCTACACCTGGCTCCACAACCCCGCAAGTCTAATGAGTTCAGTCACAAGGTGAAGGGTCTCCTCACCTCCGCCGCTTCTATCCTCGCATTAGAAGATCTCACCTGCAGGAACACTTAGGTCTGCCTACATCCTGAGCTTGCCCCATCTGCTTTACTATCGTGTTTTTTATCCAGCTACAACTGGTTCCACAACCCGGCAAGTCTAATGAGTTCAGTCACAAGGTGAAGGGTCTCCTCACCTCCGCCGCTTCTATCCTCGCATTAGAAGATCTCATCATGTCTCTGCAGGAACACTTAGGTCTGCCTACATCCTGAGCTTGCCCAATCTGCTTTACTATCGTGTTTTTTATCCAGCTACACCTGGATCCACAACCCAGCCAGTCTAATGGGTTCAGTCACAAGGTGAAGAGTCTCCTCACCTCCGCCGCTTCTATCCTCGCATTAGAAGATCTCATCATGTCTCTGCAGGAACACTTAGGTCTGCCTACATCCTGAGCTTGCCCAATCTGCTTTACTATCGTGTTTTTTATCCAGCTACATCGGGATCCACAACCCAGCCAGTCTAATGGGTTCAGTCACAAGGTGAAGAGTCTCCTCACCTCCGCCGCTTCTATCCTCGCATTAGAAGATCTCATCATGTCTCTGCAGGAACACTTAGGTCTGCCTACATCCTGAGCTTGCCCAATCTGCTTTACTATCGTGTTTTTTATCCAGCTACACCTGGCTCCACAACCCGGCAAGTCTAATGGGTTCAGTCACAAGGTGAAGAGTCTCCTCACCTCCGCCGCTTCTATCCTCGCATTAGAAGATCTCATCATGTCTCTGCAGGAACACTTAGGTCTGCCTACATCCTGAGCTTGCCCAATCTGCTTTACTATCGTGTTTTTTATCCAGCTACATCGGGATCCACAACCCAGCCAGTCTAATGGGTTCAGTCACAAGGTGAAGAGTCTCCTCACCTCCGCCGCTTCTATCCTCGCATTAGAAGATCTCATCATGTCTCTGCAGGAACACTTAGGTCTGCCTACATCCTGAGCTTGCCCCATCTGCTTTACTATCGTGTTTTTTATCCAGCTACATCGGGATCCACAACCCAGCCAGTCTAATGGGTTCAGTCACAAGGTGAAGAGTCTCCTCACCTCCGCCGCTTCTATCCTCGCATTAGAAGATCTCATCATGTCTCTGCAGGAACACTTAGGTCTGCCTACATCCTGAGCTTGCCCAATCTGCTTTACTATCGTGTTTTTTATCCAGCTACACCTGGATCCACAACCCGGCAAGTCTAATGAGTTCAGTCACAAGGTGAAGAGTCTCCTCACCTCCGCCGCTTCTATCCTCGCATTAGAAGATCTCATCATGTCTCTGCAGGAACACTTAGGTCTGCCTACATCCTGAGCTTGCCCAATCTGCTTTACTATCGTGTTCTTTATCCAGCTACACCTGGATCCACAACCCAGCCAGTCTAATGGGTTCAGTCACAAGGTGAAGAGTCTCCTCACCTCCGCCGCTTCTATCCTCGCATTAGAAGATCTCATCATGTCTCTGCAGGAACACTTAGGTCTGCCTACATCCTGAGCTTGCCCAATCTGCTTTACTATCGTGTTTTTTATCCAGCTACATCGGGATCCACAACCCAGCCAGTCTAATGGGTTCAGTCACAAGGTGAAGAGTCTCCTCACCTCCGCCGCTTCTATCCTCGCATTAGAAGATCTCATCATGTCTCTGCAGGAACACTTAGGTCTACCTACATCCTGAGCTTGCCCAATCTGCTTTACTATCGTGTTTTTTATCCAGCTACACCTGGATCCACAACCCGGCAAGTCTAATGAGTTCAGTCACAAGGTGAAGGGTCTCCTCACCTCCGCCGCTTCTATCCTCGCATTAGAAGATCTCATCATGTCTCTGCAGGAACACTTAGGTCTGCCTACATCCTGAGCTTGCCCAATCTGCTTTACTATCGTGTCTTTTATCCAGCTACACCTGGATCCATAACCCAGCAAGTCTAATGAGTTCAGTCACAAGGTGAAGAGTCTCCTCACCTCCGCCGCTTCTATCCTCGCATTAGAAGATCCCACCTGCAGGAACACTTAGGTCTGCCTACATCCTGAGCTTGCCCAATCTGCTTTACTATCGTGTCTTTTATCCAGCTACACCTGGATCCATAACCCAGCAAGTCTAATGAGTTCAGTCACAAGGTGAAGAGTCTCCTCACCTCCGCCGCTTCTATCCTCGCATTAGAAGATCTCACCTGCAGGAACACTTAGGTCTGCCTACATCCTGAGCTTGCCCAATCTGCTTTAATTTCGTGTCTTTTATCCAGCTACACCTGGATCCATAACCCAGCAAGTCTAATGAGTTCAGTCACAAGGTGAAGAGTCTCCTCACCTCCGCCGCTTCTATCCTCGCATTAGAAGATCTCACCTGCAGGAACACTTAGGTCTGCCTACATCCTGAGCTTGCCCAATCTGCTTTACTATCGTGTCTTTTATCCAGCTACACCTGGATCCATAACCCAGCAAGTCTAATGAGTTCAGTCACAAGGTGAAGAGTCTCCTCACCTCCGCCGCTTCTATCCTCGCATTAGAAGATCTCATCATGTCTCTGAAGGAACACTTAGGTCTGCCTACATCCTGAGCTTGCCCAATCTGCTTTACTATCGTGTCTTTTATCCAGCTACACCTGGATCCATAACCCAGCAAGTCTAATGAGTTCAGTCACAAGGTGAAGAGTCTCCTCACCTCCGCCGCTTCTATCCTCGCATTAGAAGATCTCACCTGCAGGAACACTTAGGTCTGCCTACATCCTGAGCTTGCCCAATCTGCTTTAATTTCGTGTCTTTTATCCAGCTACACCTGGATCCATAACCCAGCAAGTCTAATGAGTTCAGTCACAAGGTGAAGAGTCTCCTCACCTCCGCCGCTTCTATCCTCGCATTAGAAGATCTCACCTGCAGGAACACTTAGGTCTGCCTACATCCTGAGCTTGCCCAATCTGCTTTAATTTCGTGTCTTTTATCCAGCTACACCTGGATCCATAACCCAGCAAGTCTAATGAGTTCAGTCACAAGGTGAAGAGTCTCCTCACCTCCGCCGCTTCTATCCTCGCATTAGAAGATCTCACCTGCAGGAACACTTAGGTCTGCCTACATCCTGAGCTTGCCCAATCTGCTTTACTATCGTGTCTTTTATCCAGCTACACCTGGATCCATAACCCAGCAAGTCTAATGAGTTCAGTCACAAGGTGAAGAGTCTCCTCACCTCCGCCGCTTCTATCCTCGCATTAGAAGATCTCACCTGCAGGAACACTTAGGTCTGCCTACATCCTGAGCTTGCCCAATCTGCTTTACTATCGTGTTTTTTATCCAGCTACACCTGGATCCACAACCCAGCAAGTCTAATGAGTTCAGTCACAAGGTGAAGAGTCTCCTCACCTCCGCCGCTTCTATCCTCGCATTAGAAGATCTCACCTGCAGGAACACTTAGGTCTGCCTATATCCTGAGCTTGCCCAATCTGCTTTAATTTCGTGTCTTTTATCCAGCTACACCTGGATCCATAACCCAGCAAGTCTAATGAGTTCAGTCACAAGGTGAAGAGTCTCCTCACCTCCGCCGCTTCTATCCTCGCATTAGAAGATCTCACCTGCAGGAACACTTAGGTCTGCCTACATCCTGAGCTTGCCCAATCTGCTTTAATTTCGTGTCTTTTATCCAGCTACACCTGGATCCATAACCCAGCAAGTCTAATGAGTTCAGTCACAAGGTGAAGAGTCTCCTCACCTCCGCCGCTTCTATCCTCGCATTAGAAGATCTCACCTGCAGGAACACTTAGGTCTGTCTACATCCTGAGCTTGCCCAATCTGCTTTAATTTCGTGTCTTTTATCCAGCTACACCTGGATCCATAACCCAGCAAGTCTAATGAGTTCAGTCACAAGGTGAAGAGTCTCCTCACCTCCGCCGCTTCTATCCTCGCATTAGAAGATCTCACCTGCAGGAACACTTAGGTCTGCCTACATCCTGAGCTTGCCCAATCTGCTTTACTATCGTGTCTTTTATCCAGCTACACCTGGATCCATAACCCAGCAAGTCTAATGGGTTCAGTCAAAAGGTGAAGAGTCTCCTCACCTCCGCCGCTTCTATCCTCGCATTAGAAGATCTCATCATGTCTCTGAAGGAACACTTAGGTCTGCCTACATCCTGAGCTTGCCCAATCTGCTTTAATTTCGTGTCTTTTATCCAGCTACACCTGGATCCATAACCCAGCAAGTCTAATGAGTTCAGTCACAAGGTGAAGAGTCTCCTCACCTCCGCCGCTTCTATCCTCGCATTAGAAGATCTCATCATGTCTCTGAAGGAACACTTAGGTCTGCCTACATCCTGAGCTTGCCCAATCTGCTTTACTATCGTGTTTTTTATCCAGCTACACCTGGATCCACAACCCCGCAAGTCTAATGAGTTCAGTCACAAGGTGAAGGGTCTCCTCACCTCCGCCGCTTCTATCCCCGCATTAGAAGATCTCACCTGCAGGAACACTTAGGTCTGCCTACATCCTGAGCTTGCCCAATCTGCTTTAATTTCGTGTCTTTTATCCAGTTACTCCTGGAACCACAACCCAGCAAGTCTAATGGGTTCAGTCAAAAGATGAAGGTACATCGCATCTAAGCAGCTTTTATCCCCGCTTTGGAAGATCTAATCACGTCTATCCAGGAACATTTATAACTGGCTACATCCTCAGCTTGCCAAATCTGCTTGAATTTCGTGTCTTTTATCCAGCTACACCTGGATCCACAACCCAGCAAGTCTAATGGGTTCAGTCAAGAGGTGAAGAGACATAGCATCTCCGCCGGTTCTATCCTCTGATTGGATGTTCTCTACAAGTCTCTGCAGGAACATTTAGGTTTTGCTACCATGAACTCTCCACGTATCTCTTACCCCTCGTTTACCTCCTTTATATTTTGTGTTTGTGGATTCTGTGGATTCCTTGTGTCATCAAGCATGCGAAGGAAAAGGAAAGAACAACCTATACATGCCAGTGGTCGTCGATGTACATATTTATTCTATCCTTTACATTTGCGCATGGAATTGGAATTCTATCTTCAGCTGTGCTAGGTGCTAGACTCGGCATCTTATTGTGGAAACCCAAACCCCATTATATTGTGTGTGCAATAGTCTTATTGTTTTTATTACTCATAATATATTATTTTATAATTATAATTTTGTATGTATAAATATTCATGTTACACACACACACACGCGCGCGCGCGCGTTCGTTAGAACAAACACAATACATTCTATATTGTTGAAGCCTTGAATAAATAAACCCGAGTAACCTAATTTCCATTTTTGTTACAGGTGACCCCTGAAGATATCTGACCGCATGTAATAAACTTGTACCCCAGTGGTTCCCAAACGTTTAACCCGTGGCTCCCTCGAGGTAAAATGTATTTATTGGGATGCTTCTACAGAAAATTCTCTTTACTTTGTTTTTAATATAGTGTTAAGTAATTCTTTTAGTGCTGCTCTTCATACAGTAGAAGCACACAGCCTATAACGGTGTATTCTTTAAAATTTCTTTTAATAAACTGTAAAATTAGCCAATAGACGGATGGTTTAGTCATGACGTCAGCCATTGCAAGAATTCTACAAGGAAAGTCAGACCCTTGTTATATAGTCAGTAGTTCTCTACTCTTAAACAAATTACGAGTATTTTATCATTTTACTGCTACATCATTGTAATTCGTCCACGATATTTTTAATTTAATCGTTCAATTCTGAAGCGCCCCTGATAATGATGTGTACGGCAACGGCCATACCATGTTGAATATACCGGTTCTTGTCCGATCACCGAAGTCAAGCAACATTGGGCGTGGCTGGTACTTGGATGGGTGGTAATGATGTGTACCCCCTCCCCAGGTAGTCACGCAAACACTTTGGTAACCACTGCTTGTAAACTGTATGTATATTATAATTTTCTTAAAATTGTCATCCTTTGTATTCAAAATGTACTTATTATTATTATTGTTGTTATTATTATTATTATCATGATTATTACTAATATACTGTTTTGTAATTATGTAAAAAGATAATGTAAAGTGTATTGAAAAAATAAAATAAATTTATTTATTTTTTGACGTTTTATTTCAAAAGTTCACCTTAATGTGTCTGCTGAGAGATTTTCAATTTTAATTGCATCCAGAGAGAAGCTGTGAAGGTCATTGTTCGTCAAACATATCTTTACATATTGTAAAAATATGTTTAACCAAAATGATAGTTAAAGAGGTTTGGGATAGACCTCTTTACGTATTATATGCTCCTGATACTTGGAAGCGAAACTTAAGAAGTTTAGATTCCCGACCAAAAGTATTAGCCGAATAAATATGTTAAGATCATCAACCTCTTTTCTCACTATAGTCTCCTAGTAATTCGTGGTGAGAGTTTTTCAAAATTTTACTTTAAAAAAGTATCAGGAGAATATGAGATGATAAGAGGTATATCGTCTACCTCTTGTAACATTATAGTCTCCTGATACTTCATGGTGAAGAATTTGAAAATTTCACTAACACAATGTAACAGGTGAATATAAGATGTTAGGAGGTATACGTCGACCTCTTGTAACATTATAGTCTCCTGATACTTTGGTGTGTTTCATAAATTGTCAAAATGTATCAGGAGCATATAAGGTATGAAGAGGTAGGCGGTATTGGTATTCCCCGCCCATTCAACCCACCCAGTAGGTGCTGCTATCTGGTTGTAGAAAAATTAACTATATAAAAGAGAACCTTGTTTGTGCTGCTATCTGGTTGTAGAAAATGTAACTATTTATAAGAGAACCTTGTATGTGCTGCTATCTCTACTACTGTAATCGAAGTTTTAACAGTTGTATTGAGGATATATTTCTTACTCACTAAATATCCATCTATTTATTGTGATAGGAAAATGAACAATAAATGAAACAATACTTTGCTGTAATTTTAAAATTTTATTAATATACTCAAAATACATAATATTTATAAATACTTACAGGCAGTAATATATTTTAAATAGCAGTTAACTTATACAATAATAACAGTTACAATTATTTTAACTTGAGGCTTAAATTATTTTCCTTCTGAAATTAAGGCCCTCTGTGTTCAGTTTCATTGCATCGTTCTGGAACAAAAAAATATAATCTATTAGGATGTGATTAGATTGTGTTCATTACGAATTAGTTTAAAGTGTATTTGTTAAGGGTAGATACTTTATTTCATTATTGTTCCTATTTTCAAATAAATACACTACAAAACTACAAACCAATATTTTTATGACAAAATGCGTCTCCTAATCCTAAGCAGCCCAACATTAAAATGTAACTATTTAGTTAAACCCAGATTACTTCCACTTTGGCGATCTGTGAGTTCCAGACCGTCCCAAAGGTGCTGCCACAGGTCCGATGCTGCGACACACAAGGAGTTGCTAATACTGCTGAGCCTTTAGCCATCCATCTTGGTGCTACATCCGCCAATTTATTAAAGTTGCTGCTACACGTCCACTGCTGCGACACCTAAGGGGTGCAAACACTGCTGATCCTTTAGCCGTCCATCATGCTACTACGGCCGCCATGTCCTTTAAAATGATGCCACAGGTCCACTACTGCGATACACGAGGATTTGCAAACACCTTTGCGCCTTTAGGCATCCACCTCGGTGCTACGGTCTCCAGGTCCTGCAAGGTGCTGCCACAGGTCCACTATTGCGATAAACAAGGATTTGCAAACACCTCTGAGCCTTTAGGCATCTACCTTGGTGTTACAGTCGCAAGGTCCCGTAAGGTGCTGTCATCGATCCACTACTGCGATACACAAGGATTTGCAATCACTGCTGAGCCTTTAGGCATCCACCTCGGTGCTACGGTCTCCAGGTCCTGCAAGGTGCTGCCACAGGTCCACTGTTGGCCAGATTAACTTCTAGAATAGTATGACGAAGAATTTGTTTGGTTGTGGGCGGTGACTTCGATTTACGTGGGAACTGAAAGATACTGCACTGGCTTTGGAAGTAGGAAATTGTTTTAATTTACGAATTAAATACATCAATGTGGTTTTGGTTAAGTTGGGGGCAACTACAGCGATATAATGAATGGAATAATAATTCTGAAATTCATTTTCCTACTTACAAACAATATGAAGTCGTTTTAAAAAAAATCGTTTAATGTAATAAATTGCAAAACAAGAAATCGTTTTGTAGAAAGTTTATGCTGCTATGCACAGTTACCAAATTCTATTAATGACAAGATTTATAAAAACAATAACGCCAATAACTACGGGCTAAGTAGTTTGTCACAGTTGCGCATAATACAAATACAATCAGCAAACCTGCACATTCAAGGATACAACCCTTAGCGAGGGTGCGCCCTTCTCTTTACACGCGTATTTGGAGGGTTGTGGGGTGTCATAATTCCTAATTATTGTATTGTTTTGGAATTATTCGTAGAATTTTGGTTGATTTAAAATCCACAATAGTTTGTACTGAATAATAGTTAAACGTGTTGGTTCAAACCTCAAGTCTAAACATTTTACTAAATTTAAACTACTCAACTAAGTGAATACGTAATTGTTTACTTGCTGACGCGTTTCAAAACGTTCTCTGAGTAGAGGGTTAGCTTCGTAAAAGGAACGAACGTTTTGAAACGCGTCAGCAAGTAAGCAATTACGTATTCACTTAGTTAATTAGCTTAAATTTAGTTTAATCAGTGAATTCAAGATGATTTCATCAAGCAACTTCAATATCTTTAATCATTTTAGTCTAAAAATCACTTCCGCTGAATATGTTTATAAATGGAGGAAGGAAGCAGTGTAAAGTTGTATAAAAGTAAATAGACAGATAGCTACATACCTTAGAGCCTTGACAACTCATCCCATGGAGTCCCCGAGGGAAGTTGGTGTGTTACCCAAGTTGCCGTGTCCATCCCCACTATCTTCCGGGTTCTTGGGCTGGTTCTGTAAAATGTACAAGTTACCTTATAATATTCATCATCATGTCACCGTCTCTGGCATGAGGGAAGTTATATAGTTAGTAGCATGACAAAGCCCTTCATGATAGTGTGTACCTTGTTATATGTGAAACTTAGAATTATTTAGTAATCTTCTTTGTCAGACTTGAGAAAAGGTTTGGTAATATATATATATATATACATACTATAATATGTATTCTTGTGTATTAATAAAGAAATAAAACAATTTACAAATACAAGAATAATTTATTGAATTTACAATTCAAAGCTTTTCATTGGCAAACAGTACCAACATGCAACATTATATATATATATATATATATATATATATATATATATATATATATATATATTTCCTGGACATCGAAAAGGCCGTTGACCGGGTCTGGCACAACGTGCTCTTAGTGAAACTATGACACTGTGGCTTTAAAGACGGGCTTATACACCTATTTAGGGCCAGGACTATACGGGCCAGAGTCCCTCAAGGCTCAATTATTGGGCCCGTATTGTTCATGATCTACATCAAAGACATACCGTCAACACCCAACACACAAGTCGCCATATTTGCAGATGACACCGCGTTGTCCGCTCAGTCCTGGCAACCACATCTAATACACTCAAAGTTACATGAACACTTTTCACAGCACTGGAACCATGGCTGAGCTACTGGAGAGTCAGGGTGAACGTGGGCAAGTGCCAGGCTCTACTTCTCTCCAAACGTAGGGCACAAAAACTTAACACACCACTAAAACTATTAGGGGAGGACTTTCACGGGGGGAACCTGGTCAAATATCTTGGCGGCATACTCAACAGGGGCCTGACTTGGGATCCTCACATTACCAACACGTTAAAGAAAGCAACAATTACTTTAACACAACTATATCCTATGCTTAACAGAACAAGCCCACTTTCACTACGGGCGGCCACTACTATATACGTATCTATGTTGCGCAGCATACTCACGTACGCATCACCCGTCTGGGGCCATGCAGGCAGCTCACGCATACGCAGGTTTTAGCCCTACTCCAAAACAAGGTTTTGCGAATAATTACGAAGGAACCTAGATGTACAAGATTAACACTGCTTCACGCTCAGTTGGAAGTGCCTAACATCAAACAACCTCTCCGACACTTAGCAACAAGGTTCTACAAACAGGCTCACGCACGTACAATATCCACACTCATTTCCTCACTGGGTAGATATGACCCAACCCACGACACACATAGTTAGCCGCTGTCCCTACGGACCTAACCTAACCTAACCTATCCTAACCTAACCTACGTAGAAAAAATGTAAATACCTGGTCACAATTTTAAAAAACTATTGGCACTACGTCATTCTACGACAAAAACTGCTACAATCTACGTATGTAACAGAAAATCCGATTTTTTATCGAAATTTAGAAACTAATTTCATCGAAAATAATGCAACTAACTTTAGTACAAAATTTTGAAAATCCGTTATCACCTCGTCGTTCTACGTTAAACTTAAACTAATAATCTACGTGATGCGCAAAACTGCTTTGTTCAAACGTTTTACAGGTACTACAATCTCACTGTTTCCTGTCACGAATAAGAGGAAAAGCTCTGTTTTACCCTGTCTTGCCCTGGGAGCTTTGTTTCAGCTACACCCAGAGCGGACTGACACTTTACCATAGAGTTGTTCATGTTGTTTAATATTTTCTAAAGCTTACGTTGTATTTACAGTTGCAGTCAGAGTTATATCTTGACAACATTCGACCAAGATATAACGGCTAGGGCAATCACTATCTACGTGAATATTTTATTCTAACTTGGTACAGCTGCGCAGAAAGTAGATTCCAAGTTATCCTCAACGATAATGCCACATGCTTCACTGTCTGTAAGCTAAATGCTACATTAGAGGTCATGTGAACACCTTTGCATACCTAGGAAGTAATAATTCTACATGTAAATTGAAATCAACTACCATTTAAACACTCTTTATCTACGGGAATAAAGGGTTATACCAGCAAAGTTCTGATACCTCACACAAAGACAAAGATGGTAGTTTACAAGATTAGATTTTCTACAAGAAAAATTAATCTACAAAAAAAGGAGTTTACACAAAAATGTAATATACAATAAAACGTAATCTACAAGAAAAAGCAATCTACAAGTAAGTGTTGTCTACAAGAAAAGGTTATCTACAAGAAAAAGTAATTTATAAGAACATGTAATATAAAAGTAATCGCGAAAGCTATTTTAGTCAACATTTGTAAAATCGCAGAATTATAAAAAAATAGCAACGAACAAAAAAGGCTAATTGTAAAACAAAAGATAAGAAAGCGACGACGCTAAACGCGCGAGCCATGAGATCAATGACCTTATAATTATCAGTTATATATGAGTGGTTGAAAATAAACTGAAAAGTTTACAAAACCTCATAAGATATAGATTGATACAATTTACTGAAATACATGTTGGTAAGATATAAATTACCACATTAACGCGTCACAACTGTACAATACATACGCCCTTAGCAGTAAGGCAGTTCTATGCAGTAAGGCAGTTCTCATTAGAGAATACTATTGTGCTATAAAAGTACTGTTGCTATAGTAGGGTGAGGAACAGCACACAGCGTTAGTTCCATTATTCTTTATTGATTTGTCTTAAAGCTCATACTTTACCCTCTTATTATTCGCTTACGAATTGATAAACATTTCTAAACTGACAAAATGTTTTGTACACACTAAACAACTATCAATACTGTGAAGTCTCAAGGTCCGTGAAGTCGTCTCTTTAAATTGTATTGCAGTCTCTAAGTGGGGACATTTTATTATCTCTGTTGTAAGTGAGGCCAAGCAGGGATGTAACACTTTGCACGAAGGAATATCGGCTCAACTCAACACTTAGTTTTAAGCAAGACAGAAGACGATAGAAAGAAATGTTACTGTAGGCAATAATTTACAGAATTTCTACATAAATGCTTTGAGTTTCTTCAATGCGTTACTCAGTTATTGATTATATTTTGGCAAAATCAAGACTGGTAGCGATACATTGTAAGAAAACATAATTTTTATTAAGTGCGCTAATTTTTTTGAACAAGGAGCCATTGCGTTGTTAAAATTTAGGTTGTGTCTCGACAAAATACATCCCACAACGCTAAGGCTAAAGCAAAGAACCTATCGGAGTAAATGTCAAGCTAAAAACTTTTACTTTACAGTATAATAAATTTACCTACTCCATTCACTTGAGTTCAAGTTCTTCTATTTTCCAAGTGTAAACGTCTACGGGCGCCCCGTAATTTTCCTTTCCAGAGTAAAACTATAGACCCAGCTTGCGGCACTTGTAAACCTCTATGAGTTCATGCGTGAATCCTCATCTGAAACGAATAATTTCATTTAGGCTAAACAACAGGTTTCCTCAGAATTTAGAGATTATGTTTACATAGTTTTCAATGTAAATTCCTATAAATATAGACTATTAGGCTACCAGGCTACCCCTACAAACGAACTCAGACCTAATGATCCTTCTATACTTTAATTTAAAAAGCGGAGTTCGAAACGACTGTCCGGGTTAACTACTCATACCACACTAAAACAGCCTTCGTTGTCTTCGGCTTCCCTCTCTGGCTACCCCTCCTCTGTTGCTGAGACTTCCTCCAATCACAAACTTCTTAAGTTACGGGGTGACCTGTCATACGATATATTCTTGCTGGTATTTTCCAATGCCAATGGTCTTCCTAGTTGAAATTTCCCTTCCTTTCACTGTTTGTATTCTACTTCTCTTCCAAATGAACAAAATTGTCCCTTCTTTAGAATGGTTTTTCTTTACACATTCTAGTTATTAGGTATTTGGATAGGGCATGATGTGTGTGGTTAAATCCTGTTTTTTTAAAAAGTTTAAAATTTTATATTTTTAACTTTAAATGTATATATATACTTAGAATAATGTATTAGACAAAAAAAAGTCAACACGGCAATAATACAAAATGACTGAAATTTATATTTCGTGATACAAAAATGTCGACGTGTTCTATTGCAACCACATCTAATACACTCAAATTTACATGAACACTTTTCACAGCACTGGAACCATGGCTGAGCTACTGGAGAGTCAGGGTGAACGTGGGCACGTGCCAGGCTCTGCTTCTCTCCAAACGTAGGGCACAAAAACTCAACACACCATTAAAACTATTAGGGGAGGACTTTCACGGGGGGAACCTGGTCAAATATCTGGGAGTCATACTCGACAGAGGCCTGACTTGGGACCCTCACATTACCAACACGTTAAAAAAAGCAACAATTAGATTAACACAACTATATCCTATGCTTAACAGAACAAGCCCACTTTCACTACGGGCGGCCACTACTATATACGTATCTATGTTGCGCAGCATACTCACTTACGCATCACCCGTCTGGGGCCATGCAGGCAACTCATGCATACGCAGGTTTTAGCAATTCCAAAACAAGGTTTTGCGAATAATCACGAAGGAACCTAGATGTACAAGATTAACACTGCTTCACGCTGAGTTGGAAGTGCCTAACATCAAACAACCTATCCGACACTTAGCAACAAGGAATTAAAATGCATCACACTTGATAAATTTTACGAACACTCCACTATTTCTTACTTTTAGTAAACATTATTTTACGTATAATGATTTTTCTATAGATACATCTACGAATAGTAACATGTGATAGTTTTGCATTCTGTACCTTAAATAAAAATAAAGGACTTCTTTTTTAATATTCGCGTCAAATTTAATACTGATATGTAAGAACATTTTCCACCTCAAAGTGAGTGGGTAGGCAAACCTTAAACTACTTGACAATATGTATTATAACTTCAATTATTTTGCGTGTGATGTACAATGTAAGTTTGAGTATTTGAGGGGGTCTCCGTCAATGTAGCGACCGATTTTTATTTCCAATATAAACGCTTATCTATAGAGATTCCTCTAAATGCATATGGTTTCTAAGAGTTTATGAGTGTTCCCTCAGAAACTACGCGACGGTATTACAAACATTCTATAGAGTTATCATAACAACATCTTCGAATAAGAAAGTTCAGAGGAGAAGAGTCTATATTCGTCTTAAGACATTTGTAGTGAAAAGTGTCTGGAACAATCGTAGACGATGGTATCAAATACAAAACAAGTAACATATTTTTATATTTTGTCTCCACCCCGCGAGCTGCAGGGTGTAGAAGTTACTGTCCAACAATGATTCACGAGTGTAAACATCTTCATATATAGTTTCGTAAGATGAATTTTGAGGGGAAGATTGTCGGAGCTTGGAGGGTCGTACAGAGCTGAGGGATGGCTCAAATTTAAGGCAGTGACGCGAAGGAGCGGGAAAAGTATAGGTTTTTCACAATTTACAACATCCACAAATTTTACGTTGTAAAGGACGATAGATTTTCTTCAAGTAAGAAAAGAAACTTACTACTTCAAATAAGAAAAGCAAACCTTATAAATTAAAACATCAGCCCCATTTATTTACGAAATACAACGAATAAAATTCACACACACCGTCCATCACTGATATTAACTAACATTTTACTTAGCATAAAATAATTTACAAAATAATTTATACTGATTCATAAATCAAAACAAAAAGTAATTTTTAAATGACTAACATACAATTTAATGAATTGTTTTATTTTATTAAGTAATTCTGTTCGTTGCTCACCTGAAATGACCCTGTTCTCCAAGAGATTTAGAAAAGGTTGTGTCGAAAGGGGTAATTTAGAAGATTGGTCGAGACAAAGAACATGTAAGCGGGTAGACATTCATCTCAGCAATCTGTGAATAGAAGATAAATATTAAAAATAAAAGTAAATATGGATCAACAGCTTTTTAATGCACATCGATGTAATGGTTTTAAATGCTCGTATAGAAGTTTTTTTTTTAAAGTGTGTACATAAAGCTAAACTTTTTTTAGTCATTGTGATTAAGCTGCAACAAGTAATTGTCATCAGGAGCGTAGCCAGGGGGCAAGTGCACCCCAAACCTAATAATATTAGCAAACAACATTAACCTATAAAACAGCGCAAGATTTTAGCAAAACAGCTTCTCGACGACCCAACAATTCTATAATTATAGGTGCCAAAATAGCACTATATATTCTAGAGATAAAGATATTAAAAAATTCCTCAGGGAGTTCCGCCACCTGACCCTTCTGGTTGTGCCCGCCTCCAAACCATTGCCCTGGCTACGCTCTTAATTGTCACCCTAAAATTTTTAGTTGTTTATTTATTTCTTCAGTAAGTTAGGATGACAAAGTCATCGTCAGTGAGTATAGCTAATATAACACGTAAACTCCAAGAATACGGTTAAAATTATAACTATTTACTAACACTATATTTACACTGGTTTAGACAGATTAGTTATAGCTTAGACTATTCACTGAACTAATTAGTTTAGATGAATTCATCAGAGATACTCGCCCATGATGAAAACTGTCTTTTTATTAAAAATACTTTTTATTCAACCAATGAAATAATTTTTTCAACCCCTAGTGGATGGCAATTGATGTTAATACAAGTTTTTCAAATATTTATTTATTATTTAATTTGTAAAAGTTGATGCCTTGGAAGCGTTTAAACTGACTAACTAAGTGTTTGAAATCCAGCACTTAGGCATTGAGGTAACATTCCCTTAGCTAGAAATTCAATACTTAGGATGTATATGCAATTATAAGAGAATTGTTCCTTGCAATAATGAAGCATTACAAGAGGTGGATAGAATGAGAAGTTTTAGAACCATCAGTTTCATAAATTAGAAACTAAATAAAAGAAATCAAATAAACAGTAACCAAACAAAAATTATAGTTCATCATCATATACTGTATAGAGAAGGAAATAAAAAATTGTAAGGAAATTCGCTTTGTATTTTGCCACTCAATATTGTGATTCTGCCATATGTGCATACATGTTTTCATTAATTGTAATTATAAAATAAAAATAATTTTCATATGTGTTGACCTCAGTAGGAATTTACGTTAAAATGTTTTTTTCTTTATATTCCTCTAATACTGAGATTACTACTGTGCTAAGATTATATATATTTCGGTGGCATACGGCAATATCCCACAGGTTGTACTTTCGTCACAGATAAGTCGCAAGAGTACATCCTAAACAACTAGGAGCTACTAAAGGCAATAAGACTCAAGGCTAGTCTATAAACGTATACGGCAAGATATAGAGTCTCCGGCTTGGTGTGCTCCCATACAAGCAAAGAGAGCTTGCTGGGTTCCTAAACTTATTTAGTTTAAAGTAAAATGTTTGCTCACCTCCACCAGATGTCGTTCCAAACCATGAAGCCGTAATGTCGCTTCTGAAAAAGTACAATATAATTTGTAAACATTTAGTGTAGTGAAAATGATAAGATTAGATAGATATTCAGAAACATAGATGGTAATGAAATAGATAAATGGATATTTAGGTCTGTAAATAAAAATACAATTATTTACATTAACCTTTCCTATGCAATGTCTATTGGAAGTTGTATAGAAATGCTTAAATGAGTAATGAAGTTTACTTAGGATGTGTTCTACTACAGGATATTTGACTCTAAGGGAATCAAATTAATATACAGCTAATTGTTTTTTAGTATGACAGATTTACTTTAATGTTTAGTTCAAAGTTGTAAAATTTACAGGTAGTTATACATAAATTAAGTTGTCCAGCTCTAATTTGTCAATATGCATCAAAACTCCTATAATTATTCTTTCTACTAATAAAATCTTATAAAATTGCACTTAATTGACTTAAGGCGTGTATAGGTTACTGCACTTGGCTTGATAAAGTTTATATTTGAAATTAATTATTTCTTAAAGAAATTAATGAAAAGTTTATAAAACCTAATATTTTTTACTTTAAAGAGTTGGCTTTGAATTTAAGATAAATTATAGTTTTAGTTGTTAAAGAATTATCTCTAGCATGGTTTCTTGTTTCACTTCACTTGATCGCCCATCCACTTACTAATATTTCTCTTATTTTACTTCACTCTGCTATTCTCGAAATGCTTCTATACAGTACGTAAACTTTATTTCCCCCCACTAATATCACTTACTACTTTTATTTAGCGAGTTGACTTCTTTTCATTTTAATTTAGAATTTGTTCCAAAACTACCCTGTCGCCCCCTCGAGTCCTGTAATTTCACTAACTCGTGTTTCCTTTGGATAGTTTCCATACGGGTTTCATCCTCTTCAAAGTTTAATGGCTACCTAATACCGCTAATTTTTCTTCTAACTTATCAGAACGAATCCTGCTTCGCTTTATCTTTGGCTTTGGGGGGAAATTCTGAAAGTTTCTTAAGCAGCAGGTGTTAGTTGAACGTGTTTTTTATGCATTTGTAGAGAGTTTTCTCCATAAATCGCAGGGTCTCTCGATGACGGACTTAACTGTCCTCTCCAGTGATAGAGTGCACTCTCCTTACTATGTAGTCTTTCGAAGTAAATTATTATTTATGGTATACCAAGTGCGTGCAGTAACCCTTTTTTGCCGAAAGTTCTACAACTGACTGCCCTTTGATAGACAGTGACAGTTTGCTGCGATCTCTTACAGTTCAAATATTTTACAAAACATTTTTCCTAACCTATAGATTTTCGTGTAACATTTCCCCATATATAGCCTATATATATATATATATATATATATATATATATATATATATATATATATATATATATATATATATATATATATGATGAATAGTTACTATCTGGAGTACATCCGTTCATTCTGCAGTCCATAAATTCGCAGTTCCGACGTTTCGCTAGAATCTCATCCAGCATTGACGAGGTGAACCCAACAACAGTAGAAGAGCGAGTCACTCAGAGAAACAGAGAAAAACTATTTCATAGTAAGAAAATGTATTTTTGTTTTCCAAAGACACTCTTTCCAGAATATGAGACAAAATATGTGTTTGTAGAAACGTGTATAAAGAGACCTGTAAGAAAGAAATATTTGTCGAGAAGTATGTAGTGAGAAGAATATTTGGAGAAAGGAAAATGATAAATGCTTTATGGAAATAATTGAAAACTGGATTAATTTTTAAACAAAAACGATATACTATATAAAATTACTGGTAGAAGAGATTTTTAGCGGTAAGAGACAATGAAACGTCAATTATAACGAAGTGGAAAAGATTGTACAGAATGGGAAAGGAATCATGAGGTAAATGCAGACAACCGAGAAATAGGAGAAAAGTCTTCTAAATACGAAACAGGTAGTTTCTATCCCCGAAAAACATAACTACCAAACTAAAAGTCATATAAATTATGGCGTTTTAAATTTAACTACTTTTTATGCTACAAAATAATCTTCTTGATAAAATCTGTGTTGGTAGAAAAGTGTTGTAAATTCACAACAAATTTACTGAAAAAATAAATTTAAAGGAATATATAAAATACTTTTAAATATTCTAAGAAAAATACCAAGCCTTCTAATTAGGATCTTGGCCTTTGTTTGCATGAGTATTATCTGTGAAACATTTTACTTTGGGAATAAAATCTAAACTACATGTTTGAAATATTTCCTTACATTTAACTTTTACATACCTTTAGGCTATACTTGCATTGCCTGGTATCAATGAAAGAGAACAAAGCAGTTAAAAGGAATGGATAAAGGAAGGAATATAAGAGTAGTAAGTGGTGAATAATTGAATTGTAAATTCAATTATAAATCTTGTATTTAGACTTAGTTCTTTATTAGTTCACAAGAATACATATTACGATATTTGTATATATATGTGTGTGTGTGTCTATATATATATATATATATATATATATATATATATATATATATATATATATATATATATATATATCACTTTATACGCGTATTTGGAGGTTTGCGAGGTGTCATAATTATGAATTATTGTAATGTTTTGAGATTATCGGCAGTATTTTGGTTTAATGAGAATGTCAAAATGCCGCCCGCAATTGTTTGTATTGAATAACAGTTAAACGCGTTGGTTTAAACCTCAAGAAAGTTTATTCTAAAACTCACTTCCGCAGAAGATGTTTATAAATAGAGGAAGGAAGCAGTGTAAAGTTGTATAAAAGTCAATATATAGATATCAACTTACCGTAAGTCCTTGTGTACTCATTCCATGGAGTCTCGAGGGAAGATGGTGTGTTACCCAAGTTGCAGTGTCCATCCCCACTATCTGCCGGGCTCTTGGGCTGGTTCTGTAAAATGTACAAGTTACCTTATAATATACATCATCATGCCACCGTCTCTGGCATGAGGGAAGTTATATAGTTAGTAACATGACTTAGGCCTTCATGATAGTGTGTACCTTGTTATATGTGAAACTTAGAATTATTTAGTAATTTTTATTGTCAGACTTAAGAAAAGGTTTGTTAAAGTGTGAGGTTATTTTGCTTTTGTTTTCTTCAATTCCTTCTATTAGTTCACAATCTCCTTGTATATATCTTGTACATATTTTCAATCGTTAAAATAATTTGTATTCATCCACTCAAGATTAGCCATATATTTTTAAAATTTTGCAACTACGGTTAGCTAAATGTAAAACAAGAAGAATAGGAAATTCAAGAAATATTAGAAAGTTAGCATGTAGGACCACCGACCACTGTGGGTTTCAGGACGTTTCAATTTGCATTACAATCATTATTGAGAGTAATATGAGATTTAAAAGCGTACAAACACATGCATATCTTTAACTAAACAGTTTCTTCAAACGCAAGTAAAAGAATAGTAAAAGAAAACTAGATTCATCTGCAGCAATTTTTAATTTATCAAAAAAATGTTATAGGGATGGGTAGTAGGCCTACACAAACCTACGAACATTTTACATGGTAAATCTGGCTCTACTACTTGAATGAATCAATGTTTTTGTAATTCGTAATACCTAATACAACAAAAATTAGTATTAGAATCATAGAATCATCCCGCAATATAGATACCCGCAATAAAATTTACTCGCATTATTCTTGCGAAATATATCGGACGACGTAGATTTAGGTGACAACAGAAAGATATTTCTCTGGCCATGGAGGTAGAGAATTGGTTATTCTACGAATTAAATAATTTCTGCTTGCTCTAATTACTGTCGCTAGGGCAATTAATAAATATAAATTTCAATTATTCTTCAGCTAATCGCAGTCAAATTGGCGTCGCACATCTGCAATCCAGTACGACCCTATTACTTTATTTTTATTAATAAAATGATAATTTATTTTATGAATGCCATCTAATTTGAGGCAAATGGTAGACTTTGGTGTATGGTGTTGTTGTACCGTTTGTAGCAGTTGTGTAAAAGTAAAATATCGTCTCCATATCTATGATAGTATTTTATTTTGTCTGTATGTTTGTTGTTCTACAGGACGTATTATTGTTGGATGTGGGGGATTAATATTTCAGCTAGGCTGTCTGAGATGTGGAATCACATTGGCAGGCCATCGTTTTATATACAGAAATATATTGTATGATGCTGATGGTTTTTGGAAAGGGTTTTATGGAGTTTTGTTTGTTGTCAGCATGTTTCCTAGTGTTGGAAGTGTTCGTTTATTAGGTTCGTTGGTGTTTAAGTTTTTTATGTCGAATGACGCTATGGTGGAGTTGTGTGGGGTAAACAGATGTCTTTACTTTTGTATATCAGGCCAATGACACTGTGTATGGATGTGAAGTTATTAACGTTTGTGTGTGTATGTGGCTAGCTTACGTGAAGATGCCTGTGTGTGGTTTATTATTGCGGGATGTGTGTTTTGTTTTAGTGTATCTCTTGTTCTGGTTTCATGATTTCGGTGCATTTGCTTAAGTGATTTTTTATTTGTGTTTGATATGTTTGTGTAGTGACTAAATGGAGTTCGGTTATGTTGTTTTTTGTCATGTATTTATTAACTTTATTGTCAACGTCTTGTTGGTGCATTATTACTACAGAAGAGCCTTTATCTGCTTTTAAAATATTGGGGTTAGTTGGTCGCGATTTGTATGATGGCTTCAAGGGTTGTGTGTTTAATAGTTGTGCTTGGTTTAGTGTTTAATGTGTTTATGATGGACATTTTATATTCAATGCCTTGTCTAATGTATTCATGAGGAATATATCTGTGCTTTGTATTGCTGTTTCTGTGTACACATTTTTCTTTGATGTTTTATATTTGTGGTGTAAGCTTTATTAAATAATTTGTTTAAATCTTAACTAGTTTATAATAAATTCGATGTTTATGGTGTTTATTGTGCGTAGGTAAAACTGATGGTGTGTGTAAAAAGTGTTATTGTTATGTGTTGAGAGTTATGTTTGTGTCTGATACTGAGTTGCTGTATGTGTGTATGTTCTTCATTCTACTGAACGGTTTCTTCGAATACTAATTGTGAAGTATACACGATTATTTTTAATACTTGTTTATATTATTGATTATTATTATTAATGAGTAAAACCCATACATCCAGCTTTATATGTAACTTTTTGAGCATTTTAGGACATCAAATAGTCTAAAAAACTAAACCAATAAAATACAAGTAAAAAATACAATCTTCGGGAATGTATCGAAAATAAATGGTAGAAACATATATCGAAAAACATTTATCAAATTAAATATACAATTCGTTGAAAGAATAATATGTCGTTTTAATCCTAACATCAGTTTTAAATGGCTTCAGTTTTCTACGTAAGTACAAAGCAGAACATATTCATTAAACTTTATGTATACTTTTAGACAAATAGGCCTATTTTATTATTTCCCTCCGTAAATAATACAAAATTCTGTATTCTAAAAACTTAACAATATTTTCTTGTAAAGATATAAACAATGACTGATGCTTGGTTGGCAAGTATCATGCACTGAGGTTACATTATTGTTTCCGTGGAAATATTCATTGTTCCTGGAACCTAGGCTTGTCGCTAGAAGGGAGGTAATTTTATCTGGGCGTATAGCTAAATTATATTATGGCCACTAATAGCATAAACATGATATGAATAGATTGTATTTTTGGCAGACGTTGTACTAGGTTTCTTGGATTATTTTAACTCTGCATGTTTCATCTTATTATTTCCATTCTCACGTGTATTGCCTCTATTTCATTAAAAGTCTTTACATAGCAGAACACAATACAGCCAAATTCGCAACTATTCGTACATTACAGCAAACATAAGCAACCTATCAACTTACCTTAGCGCAGTGCACGAGGCGGGGGCTCTTGTGCCTTTCGGGGGGCTTCTAGGAGCCTTCTCAAGTCATCCTCTGCTTGGCTCACCATCAGTCTGCAAATGCAATAACAACATTAATTGTTTCCTTCTATAACTTAGTATTACTCTATGTGAAGGTCACTTTACTGGTTAGCATCTTAAAGTACGTATAGAATTACTTTTGAAGATGAAGGTTTTTCTGTTTTTAATAAGACTTTGTCTAGAGAGTTGGTATTAAATGTTTTACTTTAGATTTTTATATTACAAATTTTCCAGATAAAATGTTTTGAATTATACAAAAGCAAGACATCAATATTCAATTCGCTTCCTAAATATTACACACAAATAAATTCTAGCATATGTTAAAAACATACAAATTTCCCATAAAAACCCACTGCAGTGTTCTTCTCTGTTTTATTTCTAATCACATAGTTGTAGGTTTGTGTTTATCTTTCCTAATTTATACACACTTTTTTAAACCGGATTTTTGAGAAATGTCCTACACTTTTGTTAAATAGTTATTAACACAAAATGGCCCTTCAAAATTTACTACTTACTAGCCAACGCCCACTCTTGGCATTTCTGCCATTTGGTGATGCGCTGACCAGTAAATCATGGAGAGTTGTTCCTCAGGTCTGAGACCTTCCACCTGTTGTCTGACATGTTCCAGAGCAGGGCATGCTTGGAGATGGCCTGCATCAAAAAGATTGAAAGAGCACAGAGGGCACTCGGGGCTGTCCAGGATACCTATACGGTGGAGGTGTGCAGGCAGGAGGTCATGTCCGGTGAGGGTTCGGAACGCTGGAACAGCTATGAAGCGGTCAGGATAGTAGTCCGGCCCGGCTTTCTTCCAGGTTTTTCCGGTGGCAGCCTCTTGGTACACAGCTTTCATTTTGTATTTTACTGACAAGTCAATGAGAGCCTTGACAGTTAATAGTGGCATTTTCAGTTTCTGTTGTAACAGTGTAGTTCCCATTTTGGCTAGGAAATCGGCCCTTTCGTTCCCAGCCACATCCACATGTCCAGGGACCCATTGTAGTTTGATGTTCCAGCCGTTTGTAAATAATTTATTCAGGATCTCTCGTGTTTCTAATGTAAGATTGCTATCCGTAGGTGATTTTTGTGATAAAGCAACTATGGTGGTGTGAGTCTATCAGGAAGGCTACATTTTTTTTGTTTTCTAACTGAATAAGTTTGATGCATGCTTCTTTTACTGCTGCGACTTCGTCCTCAAAGTTGCTACTGGGAGTTCCGACAGCGATGGAGCCCTCAAATAGAGAGCAATGGAAGCCTGCACAGGTTTTGCCGTTTTGTGGTAGTGATGATTCGTCTGTATATATATGCAGCCAATGGTTTTGGGGGTACAGACTATGGATAGTCTGGTAAAAGGCTTTCCTAAGTTCAGCAATATGAGAGTTTCGTTTTGTCGAGTCCAGGCCCAGAAGGTTGATGCTAGCGCAAGGTAACTTGGGGTGAATTTGAAAGGGTACTTGAGAAAGTAGAGGTTCTCCTGTGTTGGTGTTATACTTCTCTGCTAGGGCTAGTGCGTGCGCAATCGGTGTTTGCTGCGTTTTTAATCTGGGGTGAGCAGGTCGGTAATTAGACCAAAAGCGGGAGTGAGCGCGTTTGTTTCTTTCCCAGAATTTCAAGCAGTTTTTGTCTCTTCGGCATTGCAGTGGTTCAATTTCAGCTTGTAATTCCATAGCGGTAATAGGTGTAGATTTGACTGCTCCTGTTATTGTTCGCAAGGCATCATTTTGGGCTTTGTCGAGCTTTGATAAGGTGTTGTTGCATGCTGTTCCGAAAATTTCACTTCCGTATTCCATGACAGGTCTGACGTATGATTTGTATACAGTGCTTAGTACGTCTTGACTTGCACCCCACTTGGTTGCCGTCAGTCTCTTCAGAATCCGAGATCTTTTAGAACCTTTGCAGGCAGCGTCTTCAACGTGTTGCTTCCACGATAGTTTTTTGTCTAGTTGTATTCCCAGGTAGGTAGTAAGGGTTTCTTCTTTTAAAAAGATGCCACTGTATTGAAGAGCAGGTCTGATATTTATTTTAGTGGAGAGGCTGAACAGCTGAAAAACGGTTTTGTTAGTGCTTACGGTCATTGCATGTTTTCCGCCCACTGATGAAGTTTAATCAATGAGGTATTGAGTGCTTCTTCAAGCCCGGCAATTTTACTGCTAGTAGCCCATAGAAGGAGGTCGTCTGCGTGAAGGAGGGCGCTCACGCCTGGCACTGCAGTAACAGTGGCTATGATATCGTTGATCATAACGTTGAATAATGCACAGCTGAGCACCGCCCTTTGTGGCAGCCCGTCCCTCTGGATTCGGTACCTTGTGGCAGCTCCGTTGAACTGAACCCGGATATGTCTTTGGGATAAGAAGGATTTGATCCACCTCAGTAAGTTGCCAGACACGCCGTAACTTATTAGTTTATGAATTAACATTTTCTTCCGTACTTTGTCATACGCGGTTTAAAAATCCACCAATACTGCAAGCGTGGATTTACGAGAGTTAAAACCGTCCTTAACGTTCTGTACAAACTTCAATATTTGGTCTACGGTGCTCATATTCGGGCGGAAACCGGCTTTCGCGTCGCTGATAATTTGACGGCTATCCAAAAAGGCTTTTAATCTATGTAGGATTAACCGTTCTGCAAGTTTACATGTGATACTCGTAAGGGCGATTGGTCAGTAGCTCTCAACTTGTCCTGCTGGCTTTCCTTTTTTCAAGAGAGGGACGATGTTACTTTTTCTCCATTGATCCGGAACGTGCGATGTCCAAGTCCAGTTAATTATTTGTAGGAGCGTCTGCTTTGCATTTTGACCAAGGTTGGTAAGGAATTCCGTGTGTATTCTGTCTGGACCAGCAGCTTTTTTGCACTTGAGTGAGGTGGCAGCCACATCTAGTTCGCCAAGAGAGAAGTGGTCGTTAAATATTTTGTTAGGACTTTCCTCGAGGCAGTATGGTAGCGGGATTTTAATGAGTTGCTTTTTGACAAATTTTTCAACTGTTATTTGACTAACCTGGGCGTAGTGTGAACATACTGCATTAGCGATGTCTCTTTTGTCCGTTAGTGTTTTTGTGCCGTACGAAAAGGGCCGTGTTTGTCGTTGGGTTGGTTTATTTTTGAGAGATGAAACAAATTTATGCGCCTTTGGACCATCTTTCCGAAAGTCCATGATTTTGTCAAACGATTTATAAACGGTTCTCTTCTGGTGTTTTATTTCTTTTTGCAACAGAGCTTGTTTCTGTCTCAGAGCGATGCAGTCGATGAGTTGTCCGCTTGCTTCAGCATTCCTTCTGGCTGTGTGGCGAGCTCTCTTCATTGAAGCAAGCGTCTTGTTCCAATACGGCTTGTAGCCTTTTATTTGACCTCTAGGGATACATTGGTTGGCACATTTTTAAATGGATAAATTAAACAGTCGGACTGTATCTTCTGGACTGTTCCGCATTATGAGATCTGAGGTAATGGCTTCGTCAGTTACCGCTTCCATTTCCCCTTCTGAAAGTTCCACCTTGGCAGTCTTGAATTGGAGTATGGTGTCTGCTTCACTTTGGTGCTTAGAAAAAGTGCCCGGTGTCCACAGCCGGCAGCATCATCCAGAAGTTTAAGCTGTGTTGAACTGGTTAAATTCGGGTGAATTATGCAGAGGTCCGGGCGTGAGAGGTAACCAGCGTATGAGAGGAAGGTCGGTGGGGTGTCCAGCACTACTAGGCTGTTTTCTTCTACAAAGTTCTCAATGATTTGACCCACAGTCGTTGACCTGACGTATCGCCATCTTCTGGAGGGAGCATTGAAGTCTCCAAGAATTGCAGTGTTTGGTAGAATGTCGCCCAGAACGCCCTCGATATCAAGACGGTTGTTAGGTGGGTTGTA
>JBAIZL010000010.1:14645513-14775513 GCA_036971475.1 Prosapia bicincta | reverse complement strand
TTGTGACCAAAGCACTGGCGACACCCTGGAGCAGCATTACTTAGCACGACCTAAAGAAGGATTCCCAGGACCTCAGGAGAAATGGTAGTTAGTAATGAGAGAACTGAGCACATAATGAGAGGATATTCTGACCACATTTATTGGTCGGAGAAGAACTGATCAGGGACGGCTACATACTTTCAAATGTTATGGAATACAATTTTTATTTTTTTCCTACAACGAATAGCCTCAATAGCAGAAAAACAAAATCGTACAATATAATGATCGGGAAGGCAACTACACCTGATTCAGTTTCCGTACTGTTTATTTTGCGGTAAATCTAGACTAACCAATAAAGAGATTCAATATTAATATTATTTACATACAGCTTCACAAGCTAGTTATACTTTTGAGACGGCAAGGAATACAAAGCCCAATACATTACTTAGCGCCCCCCAGAATTTCGTTAAGGGGATGAAGAACATCAACAACATGGGGGACATCAACTTGGATGTAGTATTCCCACAAATCTGTCAAGTTACCTAAATAGATGCTTTTCACTTTCCGCATTCTTAAACACTCTGTAATATTAAAGGATATTCCTGAAGATTTTATGATCGATGCCTCTAAATATTTTTAACATTTTAATTTGGTATTTAACTAATGCTCCTAATACTTCAGGCACAAATAAAACTAAAAAATGTATTAATAACACTTATTTATTGGTCAATCTTGGTAGTTAAATTTATATACGGCGCATGCGCACTATACGTTTTCCAATTAAAGACGACGCACGTAATTTCTTTTTCTCTTTAGGGATGGTGAAAGTGGGCCTAAGACATATAAAGACCAAAGGGGATAAACCTGATAAGTCCATTCTTTTCAATTTTCAAGTTATTTGCTCAAATATTGCACATAATATGGAGCTTTTTTATAGTATACTGTATAAAGAGAAGAAAATGATAGGTCACGAGATAATGGCACTTTTATGGAAGAATCTGATACGTCCTGGAGTGTAGTGGTGTTCTGTGGACTTGTGCGATGTGGTCTGTAGCTTTTAGTCGTCAGTGTGTATCTTAGTGTTTCTAAATAGCAATACATAATCTGGATTACCACAATGGATGTCATAGTGACCAGTGATGACAGTCAGGCAGTGGAAACTACGCTTAAACAATACCGGAAGAGACAGGAACGTGGTGGATTACGTGAAGCTACAGTCTCAGGAAACCGGTGACCGACGTCATTGTAAAAACCTTTGCTTTCACACATTAACACAATGGATGGCATAGTGACCAGTGATGACAGTCAGGCAGTGGAAACTACGCTTAAGCAACACCAGAAGAGACAGGAACGTGGTGGATTACGTGAAGCTACAGTCTCAGGAAACCGGTGACCGACATCATTGTAAAAACCTTTGCTTTCACACATTAACACAATGGATGGCATAGTGACCAGTGATGACAGTCAGGCAGTGGAAACTACGCTTAAACAATACCGGAAGAGACAGGAACGTGGTGGATTACGTGAAGCTACAGTCTCAGGAAACCGGTGACCGACGTCATTGTAAAAACCTTTGCTTTCACACATTAACACAATGGATGGCATAGTGACCAGTGATGACAGTCAGGCAGTGGAAACTACGCTTAAGCAATACCGGAAGAGACAGGAACGTGGTGGATTACGTGAAGCTACAGTCTCAGGAAACCGGTGACCGACGTCATTGTAAAAACCTTTGCTTTCACACATTAACACAATGGATGGCATAGTGACCAGTGATGACAGTCAGGCAGTGGAAACTACGCTTAAGCAACACCAGAAGAGACAGGAACGTGGTGGATTACGTGAAGCTACAGTCTCAGGAAACCGGTGACCGACATCATTGTAAAAACCTTTGCTTTCACACATTAACACAATGGATGGCATAGTGACCAGTGATGACAGTCAGGCAGTGGAAACTACGCTTAAACAATACCGGAAGAGACAGGAACGTGGTGGATTACGTGAAGCTACAGTCTCAGGAAACCGGTGACCGACGTCATTGTAAAAACCTTTGCTTTCACACATTAACACAATGGATGGCATAGTGACCAGTGATGACAGTCAGGCAGTGGAAACTACGCTTAAGCAATACCTGAAGAGACAGGAACGTGGTGGATTACGTGAAGCTACAGTCTCAGGAAACCGGTGACCGACGTCATTGTAAAAACCTTTGCTTTCACACATTAACACAATGGATGGCATAGTGACCAGTGATGACAGTCAGGCAGTGGAAACTACGCTTAAGCAACACCAGAAGAGACAGGAACGTGGTGGATTACGTGAAGCTACAGTCTCAGGAAACCGGTGACCGACATCATTGTAAAAACCTTTGCTTTCACACATTAACACAATGGATGGCATAGTGACCAGTGATGACAGTCAGGCAGTGGAAACTACGCTTAAACAATACCGGAAGAGACAGGAACGTGGTGGATTACGTGAAGCTACAGTCTCAGGAAACCGGTGACCGACGTCATTGTAAAAACCTTTGCTTTCACACATTAACACAATGGATGGCATAGTGACCAGTGATGACAGTCAGGCAGTGGAAACTACGCTTAAGCAATACCGGAAGAGACAGGAACGTGGTGGATTACGTGAAGCTACAGTCTCAGGAAACCGGTGACCGACGTCATTGTAAAAACCTTTGCTTTCACACATTAACACAATGGATGGCATAGTGACCAGTGATGACAGTCAGGCAGTGGAAACTACGCTTAAGCAACACCAGAAGAGACAGGAACGTGGTGGATTACGTGAAGCTACAGTCTCAGGAAACCGGTGACCGACATCATTGTAAAAACCTTTGCTTTCACACATTAACACAATGGATGGCATAGTGACCAGTGATGACAGTCAGGCAGTGGAAACTACGCTTAAACAATACCGGAAGAGACAGGAACGTGGTGGATTACGTGAAGCTACAGTCTCAGGAAACCGGTGACCGACGTCATTGTAAAAACCTTTGCTTTCACACATTAACACAATGGATGGCATAGTGACCAGTGATGACAGTCAGGCAGTGGAAACTACGCTTAAGCAATACCGGAAGAGACAGGAACGTGGTGGATTACGTGAAGCTACAGTCTCAGGAAACCGGTGACCGACGTCATTGTAAAAACCTTTGCTTTCACACATTAACACAATGGATGGCATAGTGACCAGTGATGACAGTCAGGCAGTGGAAACTACGCTTAAGCAACACCAGAAGAGACAGGAACGTGGTGGATTACGTGAAGCTACAGTCTCAGGAAACCGGTGACCGACATCATTGTAAAAACCTTTGCTTTCACACATTAACACAATGGATGGCATAGTGACCAGTGATGACAGTCAGGCAGTGGAAACTACGCTTAAACAATACCGGAAGAGACAGGAACGTGGTGGATTACGTGAAGCTACAGTCTCAGGAAACCGGTGACCGACGTCATTGTAAAAACCTTTGCTTTCACACATTAACACAATGGATGGCATAGTGACCAGTGATGACAGTCAGGCAGTGGAAACTACGCTTAAGCAATACCGGAAGAGACAGGAACGTGGTGGATTACGTGAAGCTACAGTCTCAGGAAACCGGTGACCGACGTCATTGTAAAAACCTTTGCTTTCACACATTAACACAATGGATGGCATAGTGACCAGTGATGACAGTCAGGCAGTGGAAACTACGCTTAAGCAATACCGGAAGAGACAGGAACGTGGTGGATTACGTGAAGCTACAGTTTCAGGAAACCGGTGACCGACGTCATTGTAAAAACCTTTGCTTTCACACATTAACACAATGGATGGCATAGTGACCAGTGATGACAGTCAGGCAGCGGAAACTACGCTTAAGCAATACCGGAAGAGACAGGAACGTGGTGGATTACGTGAAGCTACAGTCTCAGGAAACCGGTGACCGACATCATTGTAAAAACCTTTGCTTTCACACATTAACACAATGGATGGCATAGTGACCAGTGATGACAGTCAGGCAGTGGAAACTACGCTTAAACAATACCGGAAGAGACAGGAACGTGGAGAATTACGTGAAGCTACAGTCTCAGGAAACCGGTGACCGACGTCATTGTAAAACCTTTGCTTTCACACATTACCACAATGGATGACATAGTGACCAGTGATGACAGTCAGGCAGTGGAAACTACGCTTAAACAATACCGGAAGAGACAGGAACGTGGAGGATTACGTGAAGCTACAGTCTCAGGAAACCGGTGAATGACGTCATTGTAAAACCTTTGCTTTCACACATTAACACAATGGATGACATAGTGACCAGTGATGACAGTCAGGCAGGGGAAACTACGCTTAAGCAATACCGGAAGAGACAGGAACGTGGAGGATTACGTGAAGCTACAGTCTCAGGAAACCGGTGACCGACGTCATTGTAAAACCTTTGCTTTCACACATTAACACAATGGATGACATAGTGACCAGTGATGACAGTCAGGCAGGGGAAACAACGCTTAAACAATACCGGAAGAGACAGGAACGTGGAGGATTACGTGAAGCTATAGTCTCAGGAAAGCGGTGAATGAAGTCATTGTCAAACCTTTGTTTTCACACATTAACACAATGGATGACATAGTGACCAGTGATGACAGTCAGGCAGGGGAAACAACGCTTAAACAATACCGGAAGAGACAGGAACGTGGAGGATTACGTGAAGCTATAGTCTCAGGAAAGCGGTGAATGACGTCATTGTAAAACCTTTGTTTTCACACATTAACACAATGGATGACATAGTGACCAGTGATGACAGTCAGGCAGTGGAAACTACGCTTAAACAATACCGGAAGAGACAGGAACGTGGAGGATTACGTGAAGCTACAGTCTCAGGAAACCGGTGACCGACGTCATTGTAAAACCTTTGTTTTCACACATTAACACAATGGATGACATAGTGACCAGTGATGACAGTCAGGTAGTGGAAACTACGCTTAAACAATACCGGAAGAGACAGGAACGTGGAGGATTACGTGAAGCTACAGTCTCAGGAAACCGGCGACTGACGTCATAGTAAAACCTTTGTTTTCACACATTAACACAATGGATGGCATAGTGACCAGTGATGACAGTCAGGCAGGGGAAACTACGCTTAAGCAATACCGGAAGAGACAGGAACGTGGAGGATTACGTGAAGCTACAGTCTCAGGAAACCGGTGACCGACGTCATTGTAAAACCTTTGCTTTCACACATTAACACAATGGATGGCATAGTGACCAGTGATGACAGTCAGGCAGGGGAAACTACGCTTAAGCAATACCGGAAGAGACAGGAACGTGGAGGATTACGTGAAGCTACAGTCTCAGGAAACCGGCGACTGACGTCATAGTAAAACCTTTGTTTTCACACATTAACACAATGGATGACATAGTGACCAGTGATGACAGTCAGGTAGTGGAAACTACGCTTAAACAATACCGGAAGAGACAGGAACGTGGAGGATTACGTGAAGCTACAGTCTCAGGAAACCGGCGACTGACGTCATAGTAAAACCTTTGTTTTCACACATTAACACAATGGATGACATAGTGACCAGTGATGACAGTCAGGCAGTGGAAACAACGCTTAAACAATACCGGAAGAGACAGGAACGTGGAGGATTACGTGAAGCTACAGTCTCAGGAAACCGGTGACCGACGTCATTGTAAAACCTTTGCTTTCACACATTAACACAATGGATGACATAGTGACCAGTGATGACAGTCAGGCAGGGGAAACAACGCTTAAACAATACCGGAAGAGACAGGAACGTGGAGGATTACGTGAAGCTACAGTCTCAGGAAACCGGCGACTGACGTCATAGTAAAACCTTTGTTTTCACACATTAACACAATGGATGACATAGTGACCATTGATGACAGTCAGGTAGTGGAAACTACGCTTAAGCAATACCGGAAGAGACAGGAACGTGGAGGATTACGTGAAGCTACAGTCTCAGGAAACCGGTGACCGACGTCATTGTAAAACCTTTGTTTTCACACATTAACACAATGGATGACATAGTGACCAGTGATGACAGTCAGGTAGTGGAAACTACGCTTAAGCAATACCGGAAGAGACAGGAACGTGGAGGATTACGTGAAGCTACAGTCTCAGGAAACCGGCGACTGACGTCATAGTAAAACCTTTGTTTTCACACATTAACACAATGGATGACATAGTGACCAGTGATGACAGTCAGGCAGTGGAAACTACGCTTAAGCAATACCGGAAGGGACAGGAACGTGGAGGATTACGTGAAGCTACAGTCTCAGGAAACCGGCGACTGACGTCATAGTAAAACCTTTGTTTTCACACATTAACACAATGGAAGACATAGTGACCAGTGATGACAGTCAGGCAGTGGAAACTACGCTTAAGCAATACCGGAAGGGACAGGAACGTGGAGGATTACGTGAAGCTACAGTCTCAGGAAACCGGTGACCGACGTCATTGTAAAAACCTTTGCTTTCACACATTAACACAATGGATGGCATAGTGACCAGTGATGACAGTCAGGCAGTGGAAACTACGCTTAAGCAATACCGGAAGGGACAGGAACGTGGAGGATTACGTGAAGCTACAGTCTCAGGAAAGCGGTGACTGACGTCATTGTAAAACCTTTGCTTTCACACATTAACACAATGGATGACATAGTGACCAGTGATGACAGTCAGGTAGTGGAAACTACGCTTAAGCAATACCGGAAGAGACAGGAACGTGATGGATTACGTGAAGCTACAGTCTCAGGAAACCGGCGACTGACGTCATAGTAAAACCTTTGCTTTCACACATTAACACAATGGATGACATAGTGACCAGTGATGACAGTCAGGTAGTGGAAACAACGCTTAAACAATACCGGAAGAGACAGGAACGTGGAGGATTACGTGAAGCTACAGTCTCAGGAAACCGGCGACTGACGTCATAGTAAAACCTTTGTTTTCACACATTAACACAATGGATGACATAGTGACCAGTGATGACAGTCAGGCAGTGGAAACTACGCTTAAGCAATACCGGAAGGGACAGGAACGTGGAGGATTACGTGAAGCTACAGTCTCAGGAAACCGGCGACTGACGTCATAGTAAAACCTTTGTTTTCACACATTAACACAATGGATGACATAGTGACCAGTGATGACAGTCAGGCAGTGGAAACTACGCTTAAACAATACCGGAAGGGACAGGAACGTGGAGGATTACGTGAAGCTACAGTCTCAGGAAACCGGTGAATGACGTCATTGTCAAACCTTTGTTTTCACACATTAACACAATGGATGACATAGTGACCAGTGATGACAGTCAGGCAGTGGAAACTACGCTTAAACAATACCGGAAGAGACAGGAACGTGATGGATTACGTGAAGCTATAGTCTCAGGAAAGCGGTGAATGACGTCATTGTCAAACCTTTGTTTTCACACATTAACACAATGGATGACATAGTGACCAGTGATGACAGTCAGGTAGTGGAAACTACGCTTAAACAATACCGGAAGGGACAGGAACGTGGAGGATTACGTGAAGCTACAGTCTCAGGAAACCGGCGACTGACGTCATAGTAAAACCTTTGCTTTCACACATTAACACAATGGATGACATAGTGACCAGTGATGACAGTCAGGCAGGAAACTACGCTTAAGCAATACCGGAAGAGACAGGAACGTGGAGGATTACGTGAAGCTACAGTCTCAGGAAACCGGCGACTGACGTCATAGTAAAACCTTTGTTTTCACACATTAACACAATGGATGACATAGTGACCAGTGATGACAGTCAGGCAGTGGAAACTACGCTTAAGCAATACCGGAAGGGACAGGAACGTGGAGGATTACGTGAAGCTACAGTCTCAGGAAACCGGCGACTGTCGTCATAGTAAAACCTTTGTTTTCACACATTAACACAATGGAAGACATAGTGACCAGTGATGACAGTCAGGCAGTGGAAACTACGCTTAAGCAATACCGGAAGGGATAGGAACGTGGAGGATTACGTGAAGCTACAGTCTCAGGAAACCGGCGACTGACGTCATAGTAAAACCTTTGTTTTCACACATTAACACAATGGATGACATAGTGACCAGTGATGACAGTCAGGCAGTGGAAACTACGCTTAAACAATACCGGAAGAGACAGGAACGTGGAGGATTACGTGAAGCTACAGTCTCAGGAAACCGGCGACTGACGTCATAGTAAAACCTTTGCTTTCACACATTAACACAATGGATGACATAGTGACCAGTGATGACAGTCAGGCAGGAAACTACGCTTAAGCAATACCGGAAGAGACAGGAACGTGGAGGATTACGTGAAGCTACAGTCTCAGGAAACCGGCGACTGACGTCATAGTAAAACCTTTGTTTTCACACATTAACACAATGGATGACATAGTGACCAGTGATGACAGTCAGGCAGTGGAAACTACGCTTAAGCAATACCGGAAGGGACAGGAACGTGGAGGATTACGTGAAGCTACAGTCTCAGGAAACCGGCGACTGACGTCATAGTAAAACCTTTGTTTTCACACATTAACACAATGGAAGACATAGTGACCAGTGATGACAGTCAGGCAGTGGAAACTACGCTTAAGCAATACCGGAAGGGATAGGAACGTGGAGGATTACGTGAAGCTACGGTCTCAGGAAACCGGTGACCGACGTCATTGTAAAAACCTTTGCTTTCACACATTAACACAATGGATGGCATAGTGACCAGTGATGACAGTCAGGCAGTGGAAACTACGCTTAAACAATACCGGAAGAGACAGGAACGTGGAGGATTACGTGAAGCTACAGTCTCAGGAAACCGGCGACTGACGTCATAGTAAAACCTTTGTTTTCACACATTAACACAATGGAAGACATAGTGACCAGTGATGACAGTCAGGCAGTGGAAACTACGCTTAAGCAATACCGGAAGGGACAGGAACGTGGAGGATTACGTGAAGCTACAGTCTCAGGAAACCGGCGACTGACGTCATAGTAAAACCTTTGTTTTCACACATTAACACAATGGATGACATAGTGACCAGTGATGACAGTCAGGCAGTGGAAACTACGCTTAAACAATACCGGAAGGGACAGGAACGTGGAGGATTACGTGAAGCTACAGTCTCAGGAAACCGGCGACTGACGTCATAGTAAAACCTTTGTTTTCACACATTAACACAATGGATGACATAGTGACCAGTGATGACAGTCAGGCAGTGGAAACTACGCTTAAACAATACCGGAAGAGACAGGAACGTGGAGGATTACGTGAAGCTATAGTCTCAGGAAAGCGGTGAATGACGTCATTGTCAAACCTTTGTTTTCACACATTAACACAATGGATGACATAGTGACCAGTGATGACAGTCAGGCAGTGGAAACTACGCTTAAGCAATACCGGAAGAGACAGGAACGTGATGGATTACGTGAAACTACAGTCTCAGGAAAGCGGTGAATGACGTCATTGTCAAACTTTTGTTTTCACACATTAACACAATGGATGACATAGTGACCAGTGATGACAGTCAGGCAGTGGAAACTACGCTTAAACAATACCGGAAGAGACAGGAACGTGGTGGATTACGTGAAGCTATAGTCTCAGGAAAGCGGTGAATGACGTCATTGTCAAACCTTTGTTTTCACACAATAACACAATGGATGACATAGTGACCAGTGATGACAGTCAGGCAGTGGAAACTACGCTTAAGCAATACCGGAAGAGACAGGAACGTGGTGGATTACGTGAAGCTATAGTCTCAGGAAAGCGGTGAATGACGTCATTGTCAAACCTTTGTTTTCACACATTAACACAATGGATGGCATAGTGACCAGTGATGACAGTCAGGCAGTGGAAACTACGCTTAAGCAATACCGGAAGAGACAGGAACGTGGTGGATTACGTGAAGCTATAGTCTCAGGAAAGCGGTGAATGACGTCATTGTCAAACCTTTGTTTTCACACATTAACACAATGGATGACATAGCGACCAGTGATGACAGTCAGGCAGGGGAAACAACGCTTAAGCAATACCGGAAGAGACAGGAACGTGGAGGATTACGTGAAGCTACAGTCTCAGGAAACCGGCGACTGACGTCATAGTAAAACCTTTGTTTTCACACATTAACACAATGGATGACATAGTGACCAGTGATGACAGTCAGGCAGTGGAAACTACGCTTAAGCAATACCGGAAGAGACAGGAACGTGGTGGATTACGTGAAGCTACAGTCTCAGGAAAGCGGTGAATGAAGTCATTGTCAAACCTTTGTTTTCACACATTAACACAATGGATGACATAGTGACCAGTGATGACAGTCAGGCAGTGGAAACTACGCTTAAACAATACCGGAAGAGACAGGAACGTGGAGGATTACGTGAAGCTACAGTCTCAGGAAACCGGCGACTGACGTCATAGTAAAACCTTTGTTTTCACACATTAACACAATGGATGACATAGTGACCAGTGATGACAGTCAGGCAGTGGAAACTACGCTTAAGCAATACCGGAAGAGACAGGAACGTGGAGGATTACGTGAAGCTACAGTCTCAGGAAACCAGTGACCGACGTCATTGTAAAACCTTTGTTTTCACACATTAACACAATGGAAGACATAGTGACCAGTGATGACAGTCAGGCAGGGGAAACAACGCTTAAACAATACCGGAAGAGACAGGAACGTGGAGGATTACGTGAAGCTACAGTCTCAGGAAAGCGGTGACCGGCGTCATTGTAAAACCTTTGTTTTCACACATTAACACAATGGAAGACATAGTGACCAGTGATGACAGTCAGGCAGTGGAAACAACGCTTAAACAATACCGGAAGAGACAGGAACGTGGAGGATTACGTGAAGCTACAGTCTCAGGAAAGCGGTGAATGACGTCATTGTCAAACCTTTGTTTTCACACATTAACACAATGGATGACATAGTGACCAGTGATGACAGTCAGGCAGTGGAAACTACGCTTAAGCAATACCGGAAGAGACAGGAACGTGGTGGATTACGTGAAGCTATAGTCTCAGGAAAGCGGTGAATGACGTCATTGTCAAACCTTTGTTTTCACACATTAACACAATGGATGACATAGTGACCAGTGATGACAGTCAGGCAGTGGAAACTACGCTTAAACAATACCGGAAGGGACAGGAACGTGGAGGATTACGTGAAGCTACAGTCTCATGAAACCGGTGACCGACGTCATTGTAAAACCTTTGCTTTCACACATTAACACAATGGATGACATAGTGACCAGTGATGACAGTCAGGCAGGGGAAACAACGCTTAAACAATACCGGAAGGGACAGGAACGTGGAGGATTACGTGAAGCTACAGTCTCAGGAAACCGGTGAATGACGTCATTGTAAAACCTTTGTTTTCACACATTAACACAATGGAAGACATAGTGACCAGTGATGACAGTCAGGCAGTGGAAACAACGCTTAAACAATACCGGAAGAGACAGGAACGTGGAGGATTACGTGAAGCTATAGTCTCAGGAAACCGGTGAATGACGTCATTGTAAAACCTTTGTTTTCACACATTAACACAATGGATGACATAGTGACCAGTGATGACAGTCAGGCAGTGGAAACTACGCTTAAACAATACCGGAAGAGACAGGAACGTGGTGGATTACGTGAAGCTATAGTCTCAGGAAAGCGGTGAATGACGTCATTGTAAAACCTTTGTTTTCACACATTAACACAATGCATGACATAGTGACCAGTGATGACAGTCAGGCAGGGGAAACAACGCTTAAGCAATACCGGAAGAGACAGGATCTTGGAGGATTACGTGAAGCTACAGTCTCAGGAAAGCGGTGACCGACGTCATTGTAAAACCTTTGTTTTCACACATTAACACAATGGAAGACATAGTGACCAGTGATGACAGTCAGGCAGTGGAAACAACGCTTAAACAATACCGGAAGAGACAGGAACGTGGAGGATTACGTGAAGCTACAGTCTCAGGAAAGCGGTGACCGACGTCATTGTAAAACCTTTGTTTTCACACATTAACACAATGGAAGACATAGTGACCAGTGATGACAGTCAGGCAGTGGAAACAACGCTTAAACAATACCGGAAGAGACAGGAACGTGGAGGATTACGTGAAGCTACAGTCTCAGGAAAGCGGTGAATGACGTCATTGTAAAACCTTTGTTTTCACACATTAACACAATGGATGACATAGTGACCAGTGATGACAGTCAGGCAGTGGAAACTACGCTTAAACAATACCGGAAGAGACAGGAACGTGGTGGATTACGTGAAGCTACAGTCTCATGAAACCGGTGAATGACGTCATTGTAAAACCTTTGTTTTCACACATTAACACAATGGATGACATAGTGACCAGTGATGACAGTCAGGCAGTGGAAACTACGCTTAAACAATACCGGAAGAGACAGGAACGTGGTGGATTACGTGAAGCTACAGTCTCATGAAACCGGTGACCGACGTCATTGTAAAACCTTTGTTTTCACACATTAACACAATGGATGACATAGTGACCAGTGATGACAGTCAGGCAGTGGAAACTACGCTTAAACAATACCGGAAGAGACAGGAACGTGGAGGATTACGTGAAGCTACAGTCTCAGGAAAGCGGTGAATGACGTCATTGTCAAACCTTTGTTTTCACACATTAACACAATGGATGACATAGTGACCAGTGATGACAGTCAGGCAGTGGAAACTACGCTTAAGCAATACCGGAAGAGACAGGAACGTGGTGGATTACGTGAAGCTATAGTCTCAGGAAAGCGGTGAATGACGTCATTGTCAAACCTTTGTTTTCACACATTAACACAATGGATGACATAGTGACCAGTGATGACAGTCAGGCAGTGGAAACTACGCTTAAGCAATACCGGAAGAGACAGGAACGTGGTGGATTACGTGAAGCTATAGTCTCAGGAAAGCGGTGAATGACGTCATTGTCAAACCTTTGCTTTCACACATTAACACAATGCATGACATAGTGACCAGTGATGACAGTCAGGCAGGGGAAACTACGCTTAAGCAATACCGGAAGAGACAGGAACGTGGAGGATTACGTGAAGCTATAGTCTCAGGAAAGCGGTGAATGACGTCATTGTCAAACCTTTGCTTTCACACATTAACACAATGCATGACATAGTGACCAGTGATGACAGTCAGGCAGGGGAAACTACGCTTAAGCAATACCGGAAGAGACAGGAACGTGGAGGATTACGTGAAGCTACAGTCTCATGAAACCGGCGACTGACGTCATTGTAAAACCTTTGCTTTCACACATTAACACAATGGATGACATAGTGACCAGTGATGACAGTCAGACAGGGGAAACTACGCTTAAGCAATACCGGAAGAGACAGGAACGTGGAGGATTACGTGAAGCTACAGTCTCAGGAAAGCGGTGAATGACGTCATTGTCAAACCTTTGTTTTCACACATTAACACAATGGATGACATAGTGACCAGTGATGACAGTCAGGCAGTGGAAACTACGCTTAAGCAATACCGGAAGAGACAGGAACGTGGTGGATTACGTGAAGCTATAGTCTCAGGAAAGCGGTGAATGACGTCATTGTCAAACCTTTGTTTTCACACATTAACACAATGGATGACATAGTGACCAGTGATGACAGTCAGGCAGTGGAAACTACGCTTAAGCAATACCGGAAGAGACAGGAACGTGGAGGATTACGTGAAGCTATAGTCTCAGGAAAGCGGTGAATGACGTCATTGTAAAACCTTTGTTTTCACACATTAACAATGTATTTAAAGTTCACGTTATTGAATAAACTGAATCTGAAATTAAAGTATGCAGACAATATTTTAAGTCAATTCATGGCATCGGATGGGGTAAATTAAATCCTCTGTTGTAAAATGGAAAAGTGGGCCTGACCCTTCAAGGGATCTTCGTGATGTTCCCAAGAATCGACTTAGATTAGATCAGGAACTTATTACAAAGGTACATGACCATAGAAAATGTTTCCCGTCACGTAGCAGCCACTACAGCCTTAAACATCTTTTGTGGGCCAAAGGTCCAGGAGTACTTCATTAACCTGCCTTTCAAAGTTAAAGTTGTAATTGTAAAATGTTTAGTACAATAAATCGTTTCCTTCCATGCAATACGACATTTAATATCCCTTGTTACAGGAGAAGATCCTGTAAATCAAGGACATATCAGGTTTTTCCCTTCTCTAGCATAACATTTCCTTATAAAAATATGTGTATTTAGATACACAGTGACAATAACCCAGTATTACATATACACAACTTTATACTCTCAAGACATTCATATCATGATTAAATAATTTTGATAAAGGTGGCATAGTTTGACTTTTATTAAGTTTGTATGACAACAAAATTTTTACGTCTCCTGTAAAATTTGCAAAATCTCACAACAGGTTCTTCCCCTCCAGTCTTCTTACGACATAAGCACGATACAAGTAAAGACTCTCATTATATACATATAACTGAATAATTCTGTTGGTAAATTTTACTTTCATATGTTTGTTAACCTGCAAATAGTTATTATTTAGCAAATGATAAGAAAGACAATGCTTTTCTACTGTTTTTAGGTTTGTGTTTCTACGGTTAGAGATTTCTACTAAGTGGGAACTGTGAAGGAATATTCTAATTGTGTTTGAGTTTCTTGAGTATTGTGTTTTCCCTAACAGACAGTCTTCAAAGTTACTACGGTAAAATCATTAGAAGGAATAAAAGTTATTTACAGAAGTTATTTCTGGGAGACATTTTTCACGTGACGTCGGCAGACGAGAAACCCAACCTAATCTTTGTGATAGGTATTGGTCTAGATATGAAAAGCTCCAAAACTATACTGAGTGCAAACATAAAAACAATTTAGATGATGCTGTGAAAGGTGAAATTAAGCCTCTTTACCAGGAATTACCAAAGCCTAACTTTCTCAGAGAATGTTTACGCAGGTGCACTCAAACCGTCACTGAGAGCTTTTACTCTGTCATACTTTGTTGGCTTCCAAACCTTACAATGTGGAGCCCTAGATGCTGTTATTACCTTCAATTAAGGCATCAGAGGAAGGATTGCAGTGTTACAGAGCCGTGTAGTTAAAAGAGGGTTGGACCTTTGGAAAATTCTGCATGAAACCGGGAGTGCAAGAAAAAAACGACCCGAAATTACAAAATGACTAGGATAAAGAAAGAGCCTGACAACTTTCCACGATGGAAAACAAGAAATAATTAGACGCAGAAGAGAAACAAAAATTAAATTAGGAAGTTGGATTGTTTTGAACATGAGAAAACCTTTATACATGCACCTTTGTCTCCATTTGCGATTTATCAAAAACCTAGAATTTTCAAGTAAATGCCCCGCTTTCTCACAGACGGCTTGATTAGGGCACTTGAAGTTTATGCAATATAATATACATATATATGTATTTACAGAATCCCTGCTACTTGCATAAACATATGCTTATAGAAAGTTTTTATACTAAATCATATTGCCTAAAATATACATTAGAGAAAATACACAAATAAAAATTTACATTTTATATAATTATTAGACAAGTGAATAAAACAGGATTTGAGCTCACTTAAATGTAGAATAACTGGTAAAACTGTCATTGTGATATCTTTAGCAGTATCTGAGATATTGGGACAAACATAACTGCCAAATAACATGTGTTGCAAAGGGAGGTACGTCTCCCCTAGAAATGTATGTTTAAGTATAAATAAGACGGTTAGAATTTAAGACCAATAAGTGCAGAGTTCTATAAGGATGTTGCCAATTAGAATATAGGCCTTACCTAACTATTTGTAACCCATTATAAAAAGTAAAAGCCAAAACTTTTCTAACGGTAAACACAACTTTACAATAGTTTTTAGAATTCTTTAATTAATAAATTAATATTAATAAATATCTTACAATATTGTTTGCATTTTAGGGTTACATGAGTACCTAATTAGTGCTTGCCTTTACTAAACTAAAACCTCGTTGTGAATGCAAGAAACTTACATTAAGTTATAAGGAATCTACAGTTAAATTTATGAAGCAATTCCAAGAAATAATGAAACATTAAATTTACTTACTTAAATATCAACAGTTCTGAATAATTCCCAGTTATATTACAACAATCATACCTCGCACTAACGCTCATTTACAATTATTTGCGAGTCGGAAAAGATAACCTTAAACTAGAATAACTCTGGCGACTAAAACAGCTGTTTAGTAGTTGGCCATTGTTGGTCTGTTGATTAAACAATGGATGAGAAATTTGTTTATCTGTGGCCGAATAACGTCGATTTAGGTGAAAAATAGTGTTCGTTAAAACACAAAGATATTAAACTTTCCGTGGTTGTAGGGAACTGGTTTTTACAAATATTTGTGAGTCGAAAAGATAACCTTAAACTACCACAACATAAGCTACTAAAACAGCTGATCCATTGTTGGACAGACTAACTTCTTGAATAGTAAGACAAGGAATTTGTTTGGCTGTGGCCAACGATTTCGATTTACGTGAAAACTGAAAGATACTGCACTGACTTTGGAAGTAGGGAATTGGTTTAATCTCGAATTAAATACATCAATGTGGTTTTGGTTAGGTTGGGGGCAACTACAGCAATATAATGAATGGAATATTAATTCTGATATCCATTTCAATAATTACAAACAATATGATGCCTTTTTAATAAAATCGTTTGATGTAATAAATTACAATACAAGAAATCGTTTTGTAGAAAGTTTCTGCTACTATGCACATTTACCAAATTCTAATAAGGCAAGATTTATAAAAACAATAACGCCAATAACTACGGGCTAAGTAGTTTGTCACAGTTGCGCATAATACAAATACAATCAGCAAACTTGCATATTCAAGGATACAACCCTTAGCGAGGGTGCACCCTTCTCTTTAAACGCGTATTTGGAGGGTTGTGGGGTGTCATAATTCTTAATTATTGTATTATTTTGGAATTATTTACAGTATTTTGGTTGATTTGAAAGCCCCAATAGTAGCTACTGAATAACAGTTAAACGCGTTGGTTCAAACTCCATGAAAATTTAGTCTAAAAATCACTTCCGCTGAAGATGTTTATAAATAGAGGAAGGAAGCAGTGTAAAGTTGTATAAAAGTAAAGAGGCAAATAGCAACATACCTTAATGCCTTGTCCACTCATCCCATGGAGTCCCGAGGGAAGATGGTGTGTTACCCAAGTTGCAGTGTCCATCCCCACTATCTGCCGGGCTCTTGCGCTGGTTCTGTAAAATGTACAAGTTACCTTATAATATTCATCATCATGTCACCGTCTCTGGCATGAGGGAAGTTATATAGTTAGTAGCATGACTTAGGCCTTCATGATAGTGTTTACCTTGTTATATGTGAAACTTAGAATGATGTAGTAGTTTTTATTGTCAGACTTAAGAAAAAGTTTATTAAATTGTGAGGTTATTTTGTTTTTGTTTTCTTTAATCCTTCTATTAAGTCTCACTCTGATTGTATGCATTATGTTCAAATTTTCAGTCGTAATAAAATCATTTTTATTCATCTACTCAAGTTTAGCCACATATTCCTAAAATTTCGCAACTAAGGTTAGTTAAATGTAGAACAAAATAAAGAGGTGTAACAGAAGAGGAAATTCAAGAAATATATGAAAGTTAGCATGTAGCTTCCTTACAGGACACATATGAACCAATAAAAAGATAATATTACTGCCCAAATATAAAAACTTATGTTCAAAATTTGGTAAACCATTGGGATACTTTTAAAAACTAAGTAAATACGAAAGTTAATAAATTATCACTCGCGAGGCAATGGGCATTATCAATAATTATTGAGAGTGATGTAAGATATAAAGGCGTACAAATACACCCATATCTTTTACTAAACAGTTTGTTCCAACACGAGTAAAAGAATAATCAAAGAAAACCAGATTCATCTCTAGCAATTTTTAATTTCACAACAAATATTTTCAGACTGTTTAATACACAACCGCACAGACATTTTACATGGTTAAACTAGCTCTGCTACATAGGTTAGAGTGATCTTGGAACAATGTTTTTAAAATGTTGAGGTTAGTTGGTCGCGATTTGTATGATGGATTTAAGGGTTGTGTGTTTATTAGTTGTGCTTGGTTTAGTGTTTAATGTGTTTAAGATGGACATTTTGTATTCGATACCTTTGTCCAAAGTATTCATGGGAAATAGATTCTGCTCTTCGTATTGCTATTTCTGTGTCCAAACATTTTTTTGTGGTGTTATTTTTGGGGTGTAAGCTTTATGTAAATCATTTGTTTGTTTATGTCCTAATTCTTTAATATTAAATTCGATGTTTATTGTGTTTGGTAAGACTGGTGGTGGGTGTAAAAGTGTTATTATATTGCGTTGAGAGTTATGTTTGTGTCTGATACTCTCTTGTTGCCCGTGTGTATTTGTTCTTTGGTGTATTGAACGATGTCTTCTTATTACAAAATATCAACGATTATGTCCAATTATTGTTTATGTAGGTCGCTAAATAAAACCCATACATACAACTTTCTATGTACTTATTTTAGCATTTTAGGACATCAACAATTTTAAAAACTAAACAAATAAAACACATCTCTAATATCAATTAAACGCTATAATCGGGAAATTCGCATTACCCGAATGTCTTACTGTAAATATATTATATAATATTTTCTTGTAAAGATATTAACAATGACTGAAATGTGTTTGCCTGGCATCACACATTAAGGTTACATTATTAATACCATGGAAAAATGCATTGTTCCTGGAATCTAGGTTTGTCGCTAGAAAAAAGGTAGTTTTATCTGGACGTATATCCAAATTATTTTATGTTTAATAATAGCAAAAACTTTGCCAGACTTTGTAACTCTTGGATTATTTTAACATTGCTTGTTTCGTCTTATTATTCCCATCCTCACCAACATCTGTACTGCTATATATTTAATAGTTTTTACATAGCAGAACACAACGCAACCAAACACTGAACTATTCGCACAATATATCAAAACAAATGCAACCCATCAACTCACCTTCTCGCAGTTCACGATGCGGAGGGCTCTGGGGGGCTCCGGGGGCTTTCCCAAGTCATCCTCTGCTTCGCTCACCATTAGTCTGCCAATGCAATAACAACATTAATTGTTTCCCTCTATAACTTTGTTTCACTCTATGGGAAGTTCCCTTTGCTGTTTGTTATATTAAAGTACGTTTAAAGATAAACGTTTTCCCTTTTTTAATGAGATTTTATCTGAAACTTTGGTAGTAAATGTTTTACTTTAGAATTTTTTAATTAAAATTTTCCCGATAAAATGCCTCGAGTTATACAAAAGCAAGACAATAATATTCTATTCCCTTCCTAAATAATTCACACAAATAAATATGGCATAAACTCCAAACCTAAACATTTCCAATAAAAAGCCACTGTAGTGTTCTTTTATGTTTTATATCTAATCACCTAGTTTTAGCTTTGAGTTTATCTTCCCTAATTTGTATACAGTTATTTAATCAGGATATTTGAGAAATGGCCTACACTAGCGCTAAATAGGTCTGTTCACACGAAATAGCAATTCCCAAACAAAATTATTTTCTAACATAACCAATGTCACGCCTTTGTAGGTTTCCAAAGACATATTTCCCAAAGCTTCATGATTAAAGCAATCACAGCCCTTACACACACATGAAAACTATAAAAGTAAGCAATTTAACAACAAATGTAACAATATTACATTTTGCCACTGTTTGCTATAATATGAGACTATTTTGCTTTTGTTTCTTTAAAAAACTGTAGCCAGGAAATAAAACAAGTAATAAACTAAATTTTCTCTTATCCCAAAAATATATCGCCAGAAATGGGTTAGGTTGTTTTTGCAGGAAGGAAGGAAGGTGGTGTGTGGGTGTGTGTGTGTGTGTGTGTGTGTGTGTGTGTGTGTGTGTGTGTGTGTGCGAGAGAAAGAGAGAGGGGGAAACATTCTACGCAGTGCCATGTACCCAGTTAAGGCGCTCCATACAAACTCACAAATAATACACACGATCGAAAATTTCTTCCACTACAATGCGATCCATACGTTTTCTCGTTGATTAAGGAACGAATCATACTTCTGCAACTTGTTTAGCTTTACGAAATATTTACACAAAATGCAATTATATTCACTAAACACCTTCACCACAAAATGTAGGATGATTCAACACAATTGTGTAAAATTGCACAGAATCTGTTTGAACGTATTGCGTAGATTGTAGAAATGGATGCCCGATATTTTCTAGAATGCACAATTTAAGCTTTGCCAAAATGTAAATTAATTACTTATAAATGACAACACCAGGCTAAAAAATTACTTTTGCGTACATATATAAGGTAAATGCTTCAAAGGTTTATTAAACAGCAAAAATATAAAGTTAATATAAAATCTCGCCTGATAAATACATTATCCTTCCTATAACATCATTATTGGCTAAAATCTGGTTATAAATAATGTTATAAAAGCACACAAAATTATACATACATGTTTCGGCAGCACTACGAGTTGTCTTCTTTGTGCGATTTTAACAGGACAAAGTTACTTGTGAAATGTAAATATTTCTTCCTATATGGTTAATGTAGAATACTTGCCTTAATAGAAAACAATTGAGGCAACCCTCTAACTGTACAAATTGTTATAAACTAATTACTCTTGTCCAACAAACTTTCAATTTTAAAAGAATCAGACGAAAGGCGAAACCACTAAACTCTTCACAATTCTAATCGAGTAAGAAATGATAAAATAAACGCACTGGTCGAATAAACACAGCTGACTGCCCGATTCCCTTGCAGTCCAAAGTCTAGATCGTAGCGATAAGAATTTGTTACTCTAGTTGGCTGAGGCCGCCTCGACATTCTTCCTTTAGTTTGTTTACTCTAGACATTACATTGAAGTGAATGTGGCAACATAGATTGGTTGTATTACAAGATAACAATTCAATTCATTGTTTATATGTTCATAATTGGAAAATCTAAACTGTAAAAAAAGTTTAATATATCAAATCCTTTTACATTCGAGAACCTGTAGTTTATAATCATTAATTATTCTACCAAAGCCAACAAAAATTTGGTTCAGAATCGATTAGGCTATATTAAAGAACATGCTGGAAAGACATAATTTTTATCGTCATTTTAACAAAGTCTGGATGAATTCGATTCTGAACAAAATAACTATTGACTAAATTTTCTCCAATGCAGTCGCACATATTGCACTTTAAAATATACTCAACGAAAAACGTTTCTTTCCCTAGAATTATGATTAACTTTAAACTTTTTAGACTGTTTTACAATTATTATTATAAATGATGAAATTTTATTATTTCTGTAATTTAAACTTTATCAATCAGTTTCACTATTACAGTCAGAGGACGGCTTTGTGACCAAAGCACTGGCGACACCCTGGAGCAGCATTGCTCAGCACGACCTAAAGAAGGATTCCCAGGACCTCAGGAGAAATGGTAGTTAGTAATGAGAGAACTGAGCACATAATGAGAGGATATTCTGACCACATTTATTGGTCGGAGAAGAACTAATCAGGGACGGCTACATACTTTCAAATGTTATGGAATACAATTTTTATTTTGTTCCTACAACGAATACCCTCAATAGCAGAATAGCAAAATCGTACAATATAATGATCGGGAGGGCAACTACACCTGATTCAGATTCCGTACTGTTTATTTTGCGGTAAATCTAGACTAACCAATAAATAGATTCAATATTAATATTATTTACACACAGCTTCACAAGCTAGTTATATTTTTGAGACGACAAGGAATAAAAAGCCCAATACATTACTTAGCGGCCCCCCAGAATTTCGTTAAGGGGGCCAAGAACACCAACAACAGGGAAGGGGACATCAACTCGGATGTAATATTCCCACAATTCAGTCAAGTTACCTAAATGCGTGCTTTTTACTTTAGGACGCAAACTATATTAAAGGACATTCCTGAAGCTTTTATGATCGATGCATTTAAATATTTTTAACATTTTAATTTGGTATTTAACTATTGCCCTAATACTTCAGGCACAAATAAAACTAAAAAATGTTTTATTAACACTTATTTATTGGTCAATCTTGGTAGTTGAATTTATATACGGCGCATGCGCACTATAAGTTTTCCAATTAAAGACGACGCACATAATTTATTTTTCTCTTTAGGGATAGTGAAAGGGGACCTTTCGTCGCGCCACTGACATACGAAGACCAAAGGGAAAACCCTGATAAGTCCATTTTTTTCAATTTCCAGGTAGTTTGCTCAAATATTGCTCATAATATGGAACTTTTTTATAGTTTACTTCATAAAGAGAAGAACCTGATAGGTCGCGAGATATCGGCACTTTTAATATTGACGTGAAGGGGAATAACCCGACAAGTCCTGACGTTCTGTAGACTTGGTGCGATGTGTTCTATAGCTTTTGGTCGTCAGTGTGTATATTAGTGTTTTCAAATAGCAATACATAATCAGGCTTACCACAATGGATGATATAGTGACCATTGATGACAGTCAGGCAGTGGAAACTACGCTTAAGCAATACCGGAAGAGTCAGGAACGTGGTAGATTACGTGAAGCTACAGTCTCAGGAAACCGGCGACTGACGTCATTGTAAAACCTTTGCTTTCACACATTAACACAATGGATGATATAGTGACCAGTGATGACAGTCAGGCAGTGGAAACTACGCTTAAGCAATACCGGAAGAGTCAGAAACGTGGTAGATTACGTGAAGCTACAGTCTCAGGAAACCGGCGACTGACGTCATTGTAAAACCTTTGCTTTCACACATTAACACAATGGATGACATAGTGACCAGTGATGACAGTCAGGCAGTGGAAACAACGCTTAAGCAATACCGGAAGAGTCAGGAACGTGGAGGATTACGTAACACTACAGTCTCAGGAAACCGGCGACTGACGTCATTGTAAAACCTTTGCTTTCACACATTAACACAATGGATGACATAGTGACCAGTGATGACAGTCAGGCAGGGGAAACTACGCTTAAGCAATACCGGAAGAGTCAGAAACGTGGTAGATTACGTGAAGCTACAGTCTCAGGAAACCGGCGACTGACGTCATTGTAAAACCTTTGCTTTCACACATTAACACAATGGATGGCATAGTGACCAGTGATGACAGTCAGGCAGTGGAAACTACGCTTAAGCAATACCGGAAGAGTCAGAAACGTGGTAGATTACGTGAAGCTACAGTCTCAGGAAACCGGCGACTGACGTCATTGTAAAACCTTTGCTTTCACACATTAACACAATGGATGGCATAGTGACCAGTGATGACAGTCAGGCAGTGGAAACTACGCTTAAGCAATACCGGAAGAGTCAGAAACGTGGTAGATTACGTGAAGCTACAGTCTCAGGAAACCGGCGACTGACGTCATTGTAAAACCTTTGCTTTCACACATTAACACAATGGATGGCATAGTGACCAGTGATGACAGTCAGGCAGTGGAAACTACGCTTAAGCAATACCGGAAGAGTCAGAAACGTGGTAGATTACGTGAAGCTACAGTCTCAGGAAACCGGCGACTGACGTCATTGTAAAACCTTTGCTTTCACACATTAACACAATGGATGGCATAGTGACCAGTGATGACAGTCAGGCAGTGGAAACTACGCTTAAGCAATACCGGAAGAGTCAGAAACGTGGTAGATTACGTGAAGCTACAGTCTCAGGAAACCGGCGACTGACGTCATTGTAAAACCTTTGCTTTCACACATTAACACAATGGATGGCATAGTGACCAGTGATGACAGTCAGGCAGTGGAAACTACGCTTAAGCAATACCGGAAGAGTCAGAAACGTGGTAGATTACGTGAAGCTACAGTCTCAGGAAACCGGCGACTGACGTCATTGTAAAACCTTTGCTTTCACACATTAACACAATGGATGGCATAGTGACCAGTGATGACAGTCAGGCAGTGGAAACTACGCTTAAGCAATACCGGAAGAGTCAGAAACGTGGTAGATTACGTGAAGCTACAGTCTCATGAAACCGGTGTCCGACGTCATTTTAAAACCTTTGCTTTCACACATTACCACAATGGATGACATAGTGACCAGTGATGACAGTCAGGCAGTGGAAACTACGCTTAAACAATACCGGAAGAGACAGGAACGTGGAGGATTACGTGAAGCTACAGTCTCAGGAAACCGGCGACTGACGTCATTGTAAAACCTTTGCTTTCACACATTAACACAATGGATGGCATAGTGACCAGTGATGACAGTCAGGCAGTGGAAACTACGCTTAAGCAATACCGGAAGAGTCAGAAACGTGGTAGATTACGTGAAGCTACAGTCTCAGGAAACCGGCGACTGACGTCATTGTAAAACCTTTGCTTTCACACATTAACACAATGGATGGCATAGTGACCAGTGATGACAGTCAGGCAGTGGAAACTACGCTTAAGCAATACCGGAAGAGTCAGAAACGTGGTAGATTACGTGAAGCTACAGTCTCATGAAACCGGTGTCCGACGTCATTGTAAAACCTTTGCTTTCACACATTACCACAATGGATGACATAGTGACCAGTGATGACAGTCAGGCAGTGGAAACTACGCTTAAACAATACCGGAAGAGACAGGAACGTGGAGGATTACGTGAAGCTACAGTCTCAGGAAACCGGCGACTGACGTCATTGTAAAACCTTTGCTTTCACACATTAACACAATGGATGGCATAGTGACCAGTGATGACAGTCAGGCAGTGGAAACTACGCTTAAGCAATACCGGAAGAGTCAGAAACGTGGTAGATTACGTGAAGCTACAGTCTCAGGAAACCGGCGACTGACGTCATTGTAAAACCTTTGCTTTCACACATTAACACAATGGATGGCATAGTGACCAGTGATGACAGTCAGGCAGTGGAAACAACGCTTAAGCAATACCGGAAGAGTCAGGAACGTGGAGGATTACGTAACACTACAGTCTCAGGAAACCGGCGACTGACGTCATTGTAAAACCTTTGCTTTCACACATTAACACAATGGATGACATAGTGACCAGTGATGACAGTCAGGCAGGGGAAACTACGCTTAAACAATACCGGAAGAGACAGGAACGTGGTGGATTACGTGAAGCTACAGTCTCAGGAAACCGGCGACTGACGTCATTGTAAAACCTTTGCTTTCACACATTAACACAATGGATGACATAGTGACCAGTGATGACAGTCAGGCAGTGGAAACTACGCTTAAACAATACCGGAAGAGACAGGAACGTGGAGGATTACGTGAAGCTACAGTCTCAGGAAACCGGCGACTGACGTCATTGTAAAACCTTTGCTTTCACACATTAACACAATGGATGGCATAGTGACCAGTGATGACAGTCAGGCAGTGGAAACAACGCTTAAGCAATACCGGAAGAGTCAGAAACGTGGTAGATTACGTGAAGCTACAGTCTCAGGAAACCGGCGACTGACGTCATTGTAAAACCTTTGCTTTCACACATTAACACAATGGATGATATAGTGACCAGTGATGACAGTCAGGCAGTGGAAACAACGCTTAAACAATACCGGAAGAGTCAGAAACGTGGTAGATTACGTGAAGCTACAGTCTCAGGAAACCGGCGACTGACGTCATTGTAAAACCTTTGCTTTCACACATTAACACAATGGATGACATAGTGACCAGTGATGACAGTCAGGCAGTGGAAACTACGCTTAAGCAATACCGGAAGAGTCAGAAACGTGGTAGATTACGTGAAGCTACAGTCTCAGGAAACCGGCGACTGACGTCATTGTAAAACCTTTGCTTTCACACATTAACACAATGGATGGCATAGTGACCAGTGATGACAGTCAGGCAGTGGAAACTACGCTTAAGCAATACCGGAAGAGTCAGAAACGTGGTAGATTACGTGAAGCTACAGTCTCAGGAAACCGGCGACTGACGTCATTGTAAAACCTTTGCTTTCACACATTAACACAATGGATGGCATAGTGACCAGTGATGACAGTCAGGCAGTGGAAACAACGCTTAAGCAATACCGGAAGAGTCAGGAACGTGGAGGATTACGTGAAGCTACAGTCTCAGGAAACCGGCGACTGACGTCATTGTAAAACCTTTGCTTTCACACATTAACACAATGGATGACATAGTGACCAGTGATGACAGTCAGGCAGTGGAAACTACGCTTAAGCAATACCGGAAGAGTCAGGAACGTGGAGGATTACGTGAAGCTACAGTCTCAGGAAACCGGCGACTGACGTCATTGTAAAACCTTTGCTTTCACACATTAACACAATGGATGACATAGTGACCAGTGATGACAGTCAGGCAGTGGAAACTACGCTTAAACAATACCGGAAGAGACAGGAACGTTTAGGATTACGTGAAGCTACAGTCTCAGGAAACCGGTGACCGACGTCATTGTAAAACCTTTGCTTTCACACATTAACACAATGGATGACATAGTGACCAGTGATGACAGTCAGGCAGTGGAAACTACGCTTAAGCAATACCGGAAGAGACAGAAACGTGGTAGATTACGTGAAGCTACAGTCTCATGAAACCGGCGACTGACGTCATTGTAAAACCTTTGCTTTCACACATTACCACAATGGATGACATAGTGACCAGTGATGACAGTCAGGCAGTGGAAACTACGCTTAAACAATACCGGAAGAGACAGGAACGTGGAGGATTACGTGAAGCTACAGTCTCATGAAACCGGCGACTGACGTCATTGTAAAACCTTTGCTTTCACACATTAACACAATGGATGACATAGTGACCAGTGATGACAGTCAGGCAGTGGAAACTACGCTTAAGCAATACCGGAAGAGACAGGAACGTGGTAGATTACGTGAAGCTACAGTCTCAGGAAACCGGTGACCGACGTCATTGTAAAACCTTTGCTTTCACACATTAACACAATGGATGACATAGTGACCAGTGATGACAGTCAGGCAGTGGAAACTACGCTTAAACAATACCGGAAGAGACAGGAACGTGGAGGATTACGTGAAGCTACAGTCTCAGGAAAGCGGCGAATGACGTCATTGTAAAACCTTTACTTTCACACATTACCACAATGGATGACATAGTGACCAGTGATGACAGTCAGGCAGGGGAAACTACGCTTAAACAATACCGGAAGAGACAGGAACGTGGTGGATTACGTGAAGCTACAGTCTCAGGAAACCGGTGACCGACGTCATTGTAAAACCTTTGCTTTCACACATTAACACAATGGATGACATAGTGACCAGTGATGACAGTCAGGCAGTGGAAACTACGCTTAAACAATACCGGAAGAGACAGGAACGTGGTGGATTACGTGAAGCTACAGTCTCAGGAAACCGGTGACCGACGTCATTGTAAAACCTTTGCTTTCACACATTAACACAATGGATGACATAGTGACCAGTGATGACAGTCAGGCAGGGGAAACTACGCTTAAACAATACCGGAAGAGTCAGGAACGTGGAGGATTACGTGAAGCTACAGTCTCAGGAAAGCGGTGAATGACGTCATTGTAAAACCTTTGCTTTCACACATTAACACAATGGATGACATAGTGACCAGTGATGACAGTCAGGCAGGAAACAACGCTTAAACAATACCGGAAGAGTCAGGAACGTGGAGGATTACGTAAAGCTACAGTCTCAGGAAACCGGTGACCGACGTCATTGTAAAACCTTTGCTTTCACACATTAACACAATGGATGACATAGTGACCAGTGATGACAGTCAGGCAGTGGAAACTACGCTTAAGCAATACCGGAAGAGACAGAAACGTGGTAGATTACGTGAAGCTACAGTCTCATGAAACCGGCGACTGACGTCATTGTAAAACCTTTGCTTTCACACATTAACACAATGGATGACATAGTGACCAGTGATGACAGTCAGGCAGTGGAAACTACGCTTAAGCAATACCGGAAGAGACAGGAACGTGGAGGATTACGTGAAGCTACAGTCTCAGGAAAGCGGTGAATGACGTCATTGTAAAACCTTTGCTTTCACACATTAACACAATGGATGACATAGTGACCAGTGATGACAGTCAGGCAGTGGAAACTACGCTTAAGCAATACCGGAAGAGACAGGAACGTGGTAGATTACGTGAAGCTACAGTCTCATGAAACCGGCGACTGACGTCATTGTAAAACCTTTGCTTTCACACATTAACAAATTATTTTAAAGTTCGCGTTATTGACCAGGCTCTTCACCGTCAGTCTTCGTATAGTCTCCGGCGCCCGAGAAGAGCCCGGTTCCAAGGCAGGTCAAAACGCTAAGGTCATTTCTAAACACATTTTCTAACACAAAACGTCAGATTTACAGAAAATTGCAGATTTGCAGAAAATGTTTCAAATATAATTTATTTTGTGCGCTCAATAAAATTAGTAATTCTACCTATCTGTACATACTTATTGTGGGTACTTATTCTATTACTCATATCTTTTATATTGTGTATAATTAAAATTAGACCTATATAAACGTAAATAGTTTATATAAATTTGTATATTAAAAGTTAATAAAATATGAGACCTATTACTTGCATAAAGGCACAAAATGATTTGATAGTTTATTTACATCGCTAACGCAACTGTTTCCAACAACGAATGCATCGCCAAAGCAATAAAAGTGAAATACTGTTTCTTTGGAACGTAATATTTTAAACATTACATTTAAAAACCTATGATTTGTAAACATTTTTATACCATCTACAAATTATAGTTGAAATGCATTGGTTAGGAATTAACCTAGCCATAAAGTAGATAAATCACGAGGTAAAAATAGAAGGAAACTAAACTGAGTAGTATCTTGTTTTGAAATATGTTTAATATAAAATATTTATATCCTTATTAAGTAGTTATTCTGGTACTTGAGAAAATAAAAATATTTAAATATTGTAAACTGTTGGTCAATATAATCATTCAAGGCTTTATATCTAAGGTAAAGGCGTTGCGAGGTCTTCATCAGTAACGTTCTCCTCACTGGACGTATCAGTGGTGTCGGGGTCGTCGGCTCTTAGGTTCACGATCACACAACAACGCCGTCTCTCATCCAGTAGAACTCTTCCATGGCTCTAGTGCGATGAACACAACTTTCCCAGTCTCCGGAAGTGATGTTTTCAAAACACCTTTTCACCAATTGCTTCAGTATTTCAATGCATATTTCACCCTTGGTATTGTTCTGTCGCACAAAGTATTTTAGCTTACTCCAAGCAGGTTCTATAGCGTTCAAGTCACACATGTAGGAGGTAAACGTATCACTTGATGCCCGGGTTTTGTAGCCAGTCAAGCCTGTCTTTCTTGAGGCTTGACTTTGATGGAGGTTTATCCACTTCCTTGTTATGGTAAGAAGCATAGTCCATTACCACGGTTGGGTTTAATGAGGAAGTCGGGAATTACCTTTTCTTCAATCCAATTTGAAAAATTTGCGAAGTTTATGTTTCCGTGGTAATCTTTTGTGGATAAGTCAGCTCAGAAGACCAGTCCTGCCTCCTGCAAACCCCCGTCTCAGAGCCTACATGAACAACTATTAAACGTTTTGAAGCTCTCTCTTCCAACCACTCTCCCATCATAGCTCTATCAACATTTTGAAAAAGTCAAGACGGCTATTTACCGCTGTCTCGTCTAGATAAAATATCTTTCTTACAACTTGTCGGCTTTTCCTCCCGTCCTGTAAACAACGGAACCTCCAGTTCCCAATGTCCGACCTCTCTATTAATAGACTTTTTGCAGTTTTTGTGTTGGTCATCTTGAGGTTTTTTTTAGAAATTACACTTGTTTGTATTATATTGGTAAAAATATCACTACTTACTGATGTATTCAGCAGACGTGTTTCGCGCCAGGTGAGCGCATTTGTCAATGTTGTGAATTACTGACAAGGCTCAGCTGTGTTGTGTTGGTGTGAGTCTGTGGTACATTGAAAAATGCGCTGACCTAGTGCGAAACACGTCTGCTGAATACATCAGTAAGTAGTGTTTTTTGCCAAGATAATACAAACAAGTGTAATAATATTTTCCGTTTATTCTTGCACTTTTTCCACTTAAACACCATCTCATACAGGACTCTTAAGGATCTGTCACTCCATTCAAAATTTATTTTCTCCCATAAAACTGGTAAGATAATTCCAATAGGCGGAACTGTGTTTTTGTCAAGGTAAAAGTCCTGTATTACGTCTAAAATTACACGGCGATCGAACGAGTCCACTTCACAGTTGCACTGGTCTGTTCGTGTACGTTTATTAGCCGGAGCTGTTAATTTTTCTTAGTTACTGTTTGTATCTTCTCTTCTCATGCATTTTATGGTTTCATCTTTCTTTACTCAAATCGTTTCTTTATTCATTTCTTCCGATGTACATATAATCTTCTTTTAACAAATAATAAGTCCAAGAAAAAGTAATATTAATTTTTTAAAACTTTTATACAACTAAAAAGATGAAATCAATAGAGAAAAAAGTTGTAAAAATTTAAGGCCAATAAGAGTTGTACGTGTTAAAGTGATAAAAACAGCCAGACTATATTTTCAGGTTGCACTTGCAAGGCGTTTTAAAACCGTCATATCTCTGCAAATATCTAACACAAGATTTTCATTATACCGAATGAAAAAAGAAAATCAATTTTTATTTATTTTCTGCGATTTTTAAATATATATATAATTAACAGTGTTTGAGTAATTGGTTATAGAAAACTAGTAATTTTCGATCGGATTTGTACTGCATAAATCACTCTTGTACCTAATAGTTTAGAAAATATCCGCTTGACAGCAGTATCTGACAATTCGTTGTAACAATAATTTTCTTACACAAAAATGTAAATAACTCGAAAACTAGACAAAATTCTGACAAACAACTAACACCACCCTCTTCTACGTTACATACCAAAACTATCGATGTATATAACAACAAATGTGATTTTACTACTTTTTTGTTTAGTTCGGTTTTGTCACATCGGTCTGTCTATCAGAGTGAAATTTTGCAATCAAGTTTGAACTTACTTCCCAATGAGCTAGAGACTTGAAATTTCAAATAGGTCAGAAATAGATGAAATTGCCACATTCTCTAGGTTTCTTGTCTCTACATTGGTTTAAACCATGGTTATTTAAACATATTGAGTTTGTGAGATGAGGTAGGGACGAGTATATGTGAGAACTGATGAATAACCTGATATTTTTTCTGTACCTGGATCGCAAGGTTCTTTAAACAAATTAAATTTCATTGAGGAGCTGCAGACTTGACATTTTACTTACAGGCCAGGAATGGATGACGATTGCTAGCATTAGGTTGTGTAAACAGATTAGATTTGCTAGTGTGCATGTGTGTAGCTGCACAACTTATGTGCAGTATGCGTACATGTGTATCCATGTGCGCATGTTGGGCTTTTCGCACCTAGTTTAAAGTATAGTTGCATTTTCACGTTCGTTTGGTGATAGCGAATAGTGCCCTGGCTTTTCCCCGAAAAACGTGCATTTAATACTGGACTAAGTGTGTGAGTTTAGTTTTGTCACACTCGATACAATGGCTACTCAATTGAAAATCCGATTAGAGAAGAAACTTAGTGACTTTCTGTCGTTTCATTGGAAGCCATAACACAGCAGAACACAATGCAACCAAACACCCAACTATTTGTACATTACAGCAAACATAAGCAACCCATCAACTCACCTTTGCGCACTGCACGATGCGGAGGGGGGAGATTTCTCAAGTCGTCCTTTGCTTGCCTCACCATCACTTGCGGTAGGGATACTAACCGCATGTGAATGTGAGATAGAGGTAGTTCGCTAGAGGTTGGCTGGGCGGGATTTGGTGGCCAAGAACCGGGTTGAAAAAAAATTATGTTCGCCTCTATAACCCTTTGTTTACATTAGGTTTATGTTCACTATGCTGTCTGTCATTAATGTAACTTATAAGCTACATTACCCTATAACATGAATTGCTTCTTTAATATTTCTCTTTTACGAAACGTATTCATTCAGATTTTACTATGGAAGTGTCTATTTATTCACTTATTTTCATGTTTACTCAAAGACTATAAGAGATATTTTTAGAATGACAACCACGGTTGAAAATACAAGAATTCTTCTTTAGTTTCGTAAGAGAAACATCTTTTTGGGTTGAATATTTCCAGAGATGTGATAGTTTATAAATAAAAACATTGCATTCATCAATTCTGGAAATGTAAAATCAGTCTAGCTTTTTATCACTAACAGCACGTACAATTTTTAAACTGTTAATTAATATATTATCCTCTACAAGTGTTCTACCTAAACCAATTAATTTTTAATAATATACCCACCCTTACCCTTATAACATATATCTATAAAAACCTTAAACAACTATTAAGTTTTATTCCAACCTTAAGTATTCCTATCATAACCACATGATAGGTGATAGTGAATAGTGGCCTGGTTTTTCCTTGTCAAACATTGCATTTAATTTTGTGCTAAGTGTGGGAGTGAATGTTGTGTTTCTGACAATCGTTACAATGGTTAAAGTGACGGCTGCACAACGAGGAGAGGCAAACACGTCAAGTTGGGCTGCAAGAGGAACCTGAAGCAGGTGAGGTTGCATGATTAGCCAAACGCTGTAAGCGAGCTACAGAACATCCAGAAGAACAGCGCAAGATCGACCTTGGAAATAATAACAAAAGAATGGCTCAAGGGTGGTCACTGAGACAATGGATGCAAATTCTTCTCGCCTAACAAAGCATAAATTAAATTTTATAATTGGTACTTATAAAGTTTAAGAGAACACACTCCTGGGTTCACTTTAGGGGAAGGAATTTGGCTTTGGGCACATCTCTCTCTCTCTCTCTCTCTATCTCTCTACAAGTCCTTTGAGTATCTTTTTAAGTTTTAACTTGAAACATAATTGTTTAAAAGTCGCTGGGCTTAGAAAACTTTGTTAATTACTTTTCTACAAAACTTATTTGTAAATTATATTCAACAGTATTACTTAAGTTTGTGTAATATAAACAATACAATATACAAATGTATTTAATCACTTTACCATTAGTTTACGACTATCCGAACTTTAAATTTTGTAAATTTGTAGAAACACGCTGATGCAGAACGTTTTCGATCGCTATGTGGCGATCTTCTTCAGTGCCTTCTGCTTGGAGTTGTTATGTTAAGCAGTGACGGTTTTAAAGGGAGGTTTTCGATAGTATCAAAGAAGTTGCTTGATGTAATCATCTTGAATTCACTGATTAAAACTATATTTAAAAAGTACTTAAGTGAATACATTGGGGTTACTTGCTGACGCGTTTCAAAACATTCATTCCTTTTACGAAGCTAGCCCTCTACGGCATCGGTGAGGTGTAAAGGCTCTAACTCGATAGATTTATGATTGTGGAATGGGTTGGATTGCTTTGGTTTTGTGTCATGTAATGGACAAGGCTGTTGGCTTCAAATTTTGTGTGATCATTTAATACGTTTTCTTTATCTGTTGCGTAGTGTTTGTATGTTTCGTATTCTTCTAAGCTTGTTAGTTTTTTACTTTGTTTTAATGTGTAGAACATTTAAATTAGTATGTATGACCGTGTGTGTGTGTTTTTAGGTGTTTTGCGTAGCTGGATTTTGAGTTTGCTTTCTTTGGGTATTATGTTCTTCAAAGCGTGTATAGAATGACCTGCCGGTTTGGCCGATGTAATAGCTGGGACAATTGTTACAAGTTAATTTGTAAATACCTGAGAGTTTGTATTAGTCAGTTTGTTTTTGAAAAGGTTGAATGTGCTGTCTTAAAGTGTTTGTTGTTTTGTTGGATATTTGGTAATAGAGTTTTTTGAATGTGGAGGTTATTTTGTGTGTGTTTTTGTTGTGGTAGGTGAGGAATATGTATTTGTTGTTTTTTGTGTGGTTTGCCTGAATGACCATGTGATGGTGTTTGAGTTTAATTTTCCTGAGTATGTTGTCTATGAGTGTGTGTTGGTAGCCGTTTTATGAGCGATGTATTTTATGGTATTGAGTTCTTCGTCGTAGTCTTTCTGTAGCATTGGTATATTGATTAGGCGGTGTAACATCTGATTAAATGCAGGGTGTTTGTGTTGTGTGGGGTGATTAGATGAATTATGTATGACAATATTGGTAGTTGTTGGTTTTCTGTTTATTTCTGTAATCTGTATATTTCTGTAACACACGTACGGTCATACAAACTAATTTAAATGTTCTACACACATTAAAACAAAGTAAAAAAAACTAACAACCTTAGAAGAATATGAGATATACAAACACTTCGTAACAGATAAAGAAAACATATTAAATGATCGCACACATTTTGAAGCCAACAGCCTTGTCCTTTACATGACACATAACCAAAATAACCCACCCCATTCCACAGTCATAAATCCATCCTTTATACCTAACCGATGCTGCCAGTAGAGATTTAGCTTCGTAAAAGGAATGCATGTTTTGAAACATGTAAGCAATTACGTATTCATTTAGTTAAGTACTTTTTAAATTTAATATAATATCAAAGAGTATGTATGATTTGTGTTGGGTTTGATCGTTTAATATATTTGTACTTTGTGCTTTTGTGTGTTTGTAAATTTCATATTGTTCTAGTGTGTTGAGATGTGGTCTTTTTTTGTTGACAAACTCTTGTACACATACTCTTTGATGCTATCGTAAACCTGCCTTTAAAACCGTCACCGTTTAACAAACAACTTCAAGCAGAAGACACTGATGAAGATCATCATGAAAACGTTCTGTCTCAGTAAGTTTAACCAAATTAACAAAATTTAAATTTTGGATACTCATAAAATAGTCTTAAAGTGATTAATTGAGTTTCACAGAATGTAATGTACTACAAAATTCAAAAATACAAATGTATGAAATAGAATTCAATTTATTAATAATATACAAAACAAACTACTATCAATAATTTGTAAATATATCTGTAGCTAAAATTATATAAAAAAACTGAATAGAAATATTCGAAAGTAAAGTTTGAAACTTTGTATCAAACTTTGAACCAAGACATGTAAAATTTTCACAATAGTTACCAAGAATAGCTGAAGTGAGACTCATATCTTATGAGTTTGTTATAATGATATGAATAGTGCAATTCAGTTAATATTCTTACAATACATAAAATACTATCAACACAATATATTTATTCTATATAAAGAATAGTTATAGATTTAAAGTGCTAAAAGTTGACTAGTTGTAGCTATAATGACAGAACGAATGTGATTAGATAAATTACAGGAACTGTTTTAATGTATAATCTTCTTATATTATTAGCAATTTTCTCCCAAATACTTTTTATATAAGGTAAAAATAAGAAAATAATATCCTTGCAACTATTAGTAGTCAAATGCCCAGAATTAATATCCTTGCAACTATTAGTAGTCAAATGCCCAGAATTATTATTACCAACATTATATTTATAAATATTCAGCCCTAGTTTAAAATAAACACACTTTTTAATATTGGAATGTTGTATAACACCCGAAATGTTGCAATTTTAAAATAAATATCTTTGACTCTATATTTAACCATGACTCTACATGTTTAACCATCAGGAAAAACATATAATAAATCAACTGATTATTGAAAACCTTTCAAAAGCCTGCTAACAGCATAATAACAATTCTAGGAAAAATAGAGCTAAAATACAGATAATATTCTACAGTTGAGATAAAATGTTTTTAATATTCTACATTATATTAGCCGAATCTGTAAATTAAACTAATCTTGTTTCTTGTGAGACTTATATGTACTTTTAAAAACTTGAAATGAAAAATAAATTCACCTGGTTGACAGACTTAGTTTGCAATCGGTGGTGATAATTTAGGTGTTGGTGGTTCTGGTCGCTAATGCTGGTGGTTTATTAGATGGCAGCGGTCTTGATGAAAAGGAAGTAAGTATCTAAAAACAGAAATTTAAATATTTATTAAACAATTGTGTGTGTGTGAAATAGCAAAGACATTAAAATATTATAGTCAAGGCATATTTTAAATATAGTATAATTACCTTCAAATGTATTGATGGAAAACAGGTTGTTGAACGTTTAGCGTTACCCAGGGTGCACCACAGGGAGGTGCCCAACTTCACACCCCCTAAAACAAAAAAAAAACAGGTTAACAATGAATTTATATCACGTATTTATTCTATTAAAATAATTGTTATTATTAACAAAAATGCGGTTAATGTAATATTGTAAATATTATGTTGTTTTAATTTAGAATATCTATTCATTTGTTGTAATGAACAATGTTTTCTATAAATTATAGTAACAAATACAAGTTTTATATCAAGTTACAGTTTGTATAATGATACTGATTAGGTTTGTCAAATGATTTTTTTAGCTTGGAAAACAACCAAAACCTGATATTCAAATAGGAAGCAATTTATTCGAACTAAAACAGCCTCACACTTTTAGTTTTAGTTACAAAATATTTCCGTGTTCCTTACTGGAACCAAAATAGTATTTTATCATTTTCAGATCATTTCAAAATTAAAGTGTGTTGTTGAAAAGTTTTAAAAAATGTATTCTCATTTGCGTCTATCCTGTTTAGTATTTTTTATAATACATGATTTTCTTATTTAAAATAATTTTTTAGGTTGTAAAAGCAATAAAGTAACTATTTTGGAAAAATACTAAATTATGTTTATAAATTTCAATACTTACGGAGGGTCAGACAGAGGAGGGAAGCTGCAGCTGCAGATTCTAGAAACAATACAAGCACTTAGAACAACTTACAGACAAAACATATTATATACCTTAAGCTAAGTAGTACAGCAAAACCTCTTCTTATTGACACTCCCATTTTACAAAATGACTCTACCTTAATTTGACTTTTGATAACATTTTCAATCCTTAGTCCATTGCAAAAGAATCATCTATCAAATCTCTCTCAACAATACACACCCTTAAATATGGACAGGTGCATTTGCTCTTTTTGTCAAAAAAATTAACACATTTGAATTTAACTTGTAATAAAAATAAATATTACTTACTGATATTTGTCAGCAGATATGTCTCCACTTAGTCAATACAATGCCTTTAATACACTTGCATTGTAGAATGTTGCAAGTCATGGACAAGATTGTCTGCTCAGATATGTGTCAGCAGACATGTTTCCACTTAGTCAATACAATGCCTGTAATACACTTGCATTGCAGAATGTTGCAAGTCATGGACAAGATTGTCTGCTCAGATATGTGTCAGCAGACATGTTTCCACTTAGTCAATACAATGCCTTTAATACACTTGCATTGTAGAATGTTGCAAGTCATGGACAAGATTGTCTGCTCAGATATGTGTCAGCAGACATGTTTCCACTTAGTCAATACAATGCCTGTAATACACTTGCATTGCAGAATGTTGCAAGTCATGGACAAGATTGCTCAGATATGTGTCAGCAGACATGTTTCCACTTAGTCAATACAATGCCTTTAATACACTTGCATTGTAGAATGTTGCAAGTCATGGACAAGATTGTCTGCTCAGATATGTGTCAGCAGACATGTTTCCACTTAGTCAATACAATGCCTTTAATACACTTGCATTGTAGAATGTTGCAAGTCATGGACAAGATTGTCTGCTCAGATATGTGTCAGCAGACATGTTTCCACTTAGTCAATACAATGCCTTTAATACACTTGCATTGTAGAATGTTGCAAGTCATGGACAAGATTGTCTGCTCAGATAAGTGATATTTTGGTGTTCTGTAATGTGGGGTTGTTCTGAGTTGATTATTTATTTGTATATAGTGTTTAATTGTATTTTTAATCGTGTGTTCTATCACTAGCTATGTAGTCTCTTTGATTTTTGTGGTGTTTGTACATGCTATTTCAAAATTTTCTGTTATGTTCAGTTTACTGCTTTTATTGGTAAAGTATAGAACTTTTAGGTTTGTGTCAATGTTGGTGTATGTGTGTAATGTATTTTGTATAAATATGCTGAAATTTGGATTAGGTTGTGTGTGTTTATGTACTCCTTGTATCTTGTGGTGAAATTTCTTCCCGTTTACCCTACTTAAAAGCATGAGAAATAGTTACTTTTGCAATGAGCTTTTGATCAGATACGAACAATATTTGTTGGTTGGAAGTTTTACTGTACTATAATTTTATAATAAATCATAAGTAACTATAATTATGAACTTACTTGCTGGCGTGTTTCAAAACTATCATTTTATTGACGAAGCTGACCTGCTACTCCTGGCGATCGCTCAAGGTTGCAAGACCTATGATTTATGAGGGAGAGGGTTGTTTACTATAAAATGGAATAAGGTGTTAGATTCGAAATGTAGTCATTAAGATATGCTACTTTTGTGTTGTATAATGTTTGAATATTTAATTTTTCTGTAATGGTTAATGTATTTACTATGGTTTAGTATGTGAGGAATATTTACATTAGTGGATGTTTGTGTATGTGTGTTGGGTGTTTTGTATATGTGTTGTGTAGCTGGATGTTTAATTTGTGTTTTATCAACAAGATGAAAAAGTATTAAACCATAATAAAAAACTAACCACTACAGAAAAATTCTAAATATTCAAACATCACACAACAAAAAACAACCTATCTTAAATGTTCACACACTCTTCAAATCTAACACCTTATCCCATTACAAAGTAAACAACCCGCTTAACCCAAACCCTCTCCAACCTTATATATCATATGTCCAGCAACCACTGGCAGTAGTGGGTTGGCTTCTTCAATGAAACAAATGTTTTGAAACGCGCCAGCAAATAAGTTCATAAGTATTCACACAGCTACGCAATAATTACTCATTATCTTATAAGTTTACATTGTTGGGTGGTATTTCAGAACAAAACCATTGATGTTACTTTATTTATAGCTTCTTTTGCTTTAGTACATAAACTTTAAAAACCCAGCACATACATTTAGTACAAAAAGTTCTGGAATTACAAAGGGTTCATTAGTCCTAGAAATAACAATTTAAAAGAACTGATTTTTTGTTTAGCTTTGAACTTGAACAACAAAGTAATGTGCTTTTGCTAGCAATTAAAATATAAAGTTGCCAAAATGTAGAACTCTGTGTTTATTGTAGAAGTTGATGTTGTTGGGAGATGTGTATCAGACGAATGTAGGTTAAGTACTAATTGATGATAATGTTCTTAGTAAAACTTTCCAAGATGACTTAGATGTTGATCATGTTCCGACAAACTGTTGTGTAATTGGGTAAAAGAGGGATAAAAGAAAGCAAGAAGAATATATTCAGGCTGTAACTCTTCTCCTACAACAACCAAAAGTAAGGCCAATATAGACATTGGCATACATTAATATATTTCCAAGTCTTTACCTGTGAGGTAGGAGCTATAAGTTGAAAATGGAATAAAAGAATATAAACTCACTATAACTAATAAAAATATAATAAAAAACAAAAACCATATTATACGAATTGAACCAAAGAAATGGATTGAATTCAAGGACAAAACTTTTATTGTGTCTAAAGAAAAATAAATAACAATCCAATATTTAAAGAAAATATTTAGGTTACTGTGTTTCATAATTAATAATATTAAACACAATGACGGGAAGACTAACTTTGCAAAAGTTTCAATAGTACAGATAAATTTGTAAGTACTTTAATTAAAATATTTTGCTTTTAAAAAAAGTGAGGGTGGAAACTATTTTTATCTATACACTTTAACATTCAGGGTGGCGCACATAAAAGTAACTTAGCCAAGATTGTATAACATTTATACCGATGTCTATATGGAGATTTTCTATCAAATTATTAATCAACTCATACCACACTAAATTACATATTCTTTTTACCAACAAGACTTATCACACGCGGATCACTGGCTTGCGTGTGATGTGTTTTACCTATGAGAGTACTATCCCCTCAGGATTACAGCCATCGCGATCACCGGATTGGTCTCCTTCTGATTATTACTCACGGAAATTTAAAAAATAAAATATATGCCAGCAATCCAAAAACCATTGAAGATGAAAAGTTCTCGATAACAAACTGCATACGCAGTATTACAACTATTGAACAAAATATTAAATGATATTTGTAAATTGTTACAACAATCCAGGATATGTCATAAATAAACAAATATAATTTTAAATGTGTTACGTTTTATTTATGGGACTACTTTTATGTGCAGCAAACCTGCATACTTATGTAACACTTCCTGATAAAAACTGTTTTATTAGCTTAATTCGAAAAGAATAATGCGACAGAAGAAACACCTTTAAATACATGTTAGGAGGTACAAACGATTTTTTTAAAAATACATGATAAAAAGCTATAATAAAAATATTGAAAAGAACCCCAATACCACAAAAATAATCAAAAATAACAAATAAAACAAGTTACTTAAGATTAAACCCTTATGTACATTTCGATGACCATGTCATCATCATCAGAGGGTCTTGTTACAAAACACAATCTAGCACACAAGAAGTTACAAACTAGAATGATGTAGATCTAGAATGATCATCATTCTAGTTTGTAACTTCTTGTGTGCTAGATTGTGTTTTGTAACAAGACCCTCTGATGATGATGACATGGTCATCGAAATGTACATAAGGGTTTAATCTTAAGTAACTTGTTTTATTTGTTATTTTTGATTATTTTTGTGGTATTGGGGTTCTTTTCAATATTTTTATTGTAATATATTGTACCACTGTGCTCTTGATATTGTGTATAAAAAGCTATGTTATGACTTTTTTTACACAAATAATATTTGTTTCCATCTTTGAAATGAGATACAAAATTTTACTCTGTAAGAAATATAAAATGCTTTTCTATGAGTAGTACAACAGTTATGAGGTGACACTGCCTCTTAGAGTTTAACCATAACTTTCTCCTTTTCCCAGTATCAGGGGATTGTCCCTTATTTCACTTTATTTCTCTTACCCTTCTTACAAAGTAGTGTAGGAAACCTTTTCTTATTATGACTATTTTCACAATTATAATAGAGAATAGATTTACTTTAGCTAGAAGACTTTCCACAGGTGATGTTTTATACCAGGGAGTTGTATATCCCTATCCTAATCATATCATTCACAATCCTTTCTCACTCTTCATAGCTGACCATGATAAAAACAGCCTGGACATCTTAAAATGAAATAAATAAAAAGAACTATGGCTTAATGATGGTAGTTTGAAAAGTTATTTTTAATTTTAACCATTTGACTATTTTATTAGAAAATGGGACAATTCTTAAACATCACAAGTGTAATTACTATATATAAATATTTAGGTGATGATATTATTTCTTGGCTGTCTTTTAACAACATATTCTTATACACACCTCTCATTATCTGGCCCTCCACCTTTTGTTGATCGTTCAGCGCTTCAGGTTGATTTCCAGTCATGTCACACTAAGGTACTGATCAGATGAAGTGCCTAGATCATACTGTAACAAACTTTATAAGTATTTCTTCTAAAAACAAAGCAGCAGAAATAAATGTACATTGATTTACTTACCATTATTTTGTTCCTGATGAAAGTCATTTGTTTTTCATCTTCTCAACATGTTCCAAACAATTCAGAAAAAATAGATTTTAACAATATTTGTTAATTACCTCCTATCAATATAACAATATTTGTCATATATTTTTGTCATAACAACATTTGTTATGATACATAATACTTGTTACTTAAAATATTAAAACTAAAACAAAAATACAAACCTCTTAATATAAGTATATTAAATCAAATCTAGCACAAAATCTAACATACAAAATCTAGCATACAACACCATAAAAGAGGGCCCTCTGTTCTTGGCATGAACAATTTCATAATTTAATGTTTAGTGTTTACTGAAATATGTAATGAAACAGAAGTTTGTTAGTTATTTTTGTGTAGAGTATGTATGGTTAAGTAGAGAACATAACCATGTTGCATACTTGAACACAAAAAGAGAAGTTGCTTGATGTAATCATCTTGAATTCACTGATTAAACTAATTTTAAAAATACTTAACTACTCAAGTAGAGGGTTAGCTTTGTAAAAGGAACAAATGTTTTGAAAGGCTTCAGCAAGTAAGCAATTACGTATTCACTTAGTTAAGTATTTTTAAAATTAGACAAAAAGAGAGTTACTAAAAACAATAATACCGAATGGGAGGCCAACAAACTTCTATTCCATTAAAAATGACATATCACAATATCTTATTTATAACAGGTAACAGAGGCAAAGAGGGTAAATATCAACTAACTACATCATGCAATTACTTACATCATGCAATTACTTACATCATGCAATTACCTACATCAAGCAATTACTTACATCATGCAATTACTTACATCATGCAATTACTTACATCATGCAATTACTTACATCATGCAATTACCAACATCGTGCAATCAAGTACATCATGCAATTAACTACATCTTTCCATCTAAGACAATGTAATTAAGTCCACCCACAGCTTATGCAGAAAATAAGTAGGGTATCATGGCAATGTAAGTTGAGCTGACATGTCAGACACTATCTAAGACTAGCCCGGCTGCAACTTTCAAACTTGAAACGGACAAATTAGTTGGACCCACCCAGCTGTGACTTTCAAACCTTAAACAGACAAATCAGCTGGTATAAGATTATTTTTATGCTGCATCATAAATGTATAATATTTATTTAATATTTTATAACAATATATTTCTCTAAACTACCATTCTTGAGTTAATATACTCAATATGTTTTTATTTTTGTAGCTTCTATGAAAATACTTCTCTTATAAATTTCTTGATATTCAAATTAGTAAAACGCTCACTAAAACACTTGTAAATATTTTACAAACTTGCCTATAGTAGCACTTACTTATATTTTTTGAGAATGCCGTTTTGAGAGATGTGTCCCATTGTTGAGAAACGGCCATCCTCAACAAATATAAGTACTTGCTACTGTAGGCAAATTTGTAAAATATTTACAAGTGTTTTAGTGAAAACTAGTAACTCATTTGAAAATGGAATCTACAAATATAAAACGTTTAGTTATCTTTAATTTAGTTTTAATATTTTTCCTTCTAATAGCCTTCTAATTATTTTCATATTTTTGCCCTTAGTTTATCATATATTGTTTACAGATGTTATAATCTTTACTTGCATAATATTTAACCAACTTTTTGTTGACATTTATTGAAATTTTGTCCATCATAATCTTGTTTAGTATTCTCAAAATGACTCATTTATAGGATAAAAATATTTATGATTCTTGAATTTTGTAGTCTATTAGTTACAATATTAGTTACATCAAATAAAACTGAACAGGGAAATGTGTGTTGTGTTTTTTGAGTGTCTGTAAATTTCATATTGTTATAGTGTGTTGAGATGGGGTCCTTTTTTGTTGATGTGTAGGATTTCTAGGACATGGTGAATGTCTGTGTATTTGTGTCCTGTTTCTTTTATGTGATTGTAAGATGCTGAGTTTGTGTTCTATTTGTGTTCCTCGACTCTTTGTTTAAAGCTGCGACCGGTTTGTCCAATGTAAAATTTGTTACATTTGTCGCAGTTTAGTTTGTATACGCGTGGTGCTTATAGTTTATCTTTGTGGTTGGTGTTGTGTTGTATTTTGTATTGTAACTTGTTATTAGTTTTATATGCTATTTTGTATCATACTTTTTAAAACTTGCAGGTTATTTTATTTGTTGTTTTAATTATCTATGGTAATGCGATATATGTGTTTTCCTTGCCTGTAGTGTTAATTTTAGTGTTTTTTTGTATTTTATACTACAGTTTGTCTATTGTTGTGGTGATGTATCCATTTGTTTATGCTAAATATTTAATTGTGTCTAGTTCTTTGCTTATGTTTTCTGTGGTCATTGGAACTTCTTTAAGTCTATGTAGCATGAATCTAAAGGTGGCGTGTTTATGTTGGATAGAATGGTTTAAGGTGTTATAGATAGGCGTGTCTGTTGTTATGGGTTTCCTATGAATTTTGAAGCTGTTGTTGTGTGTGGCTTTTTGTTATAGTTAGGTTGGTGAAGTTTAGGGATCGGTTGGTTCTGTAAAGAATTAGCTGTAAATTTCATATTGTTCTAGTATGTTGAGATGTGGTCCTTTTTTGTTGATGTGTAGGATTTCTAGGATATGGTGAATGTACCCATATTACAAATGGTAACAGGCACTAATAATTGGGCAACAAATAAAATAATAAACATCAAAATTAAACACAAGAAAAAAATTATTCAACTAATATGTAAAACAAAAAACATAACATACTCTCAACCTACATAAAAATTCTAACCCTCATACAGTTAACCTCACTAATACCAAATTCACACAACACAAAATTAATTTAATGAACAAGGGCCTAAAATACAACCTAGTGTCTGTTAACATTTGTAATGTGAGTTTGTGTCCGATTGTGATGGCGAGATTTAAGTGAAGTTGGTATAACCTAGATTTTAGAAATTCTTTATTTTTGTATAAGGTTTTAATACTTTGTTTCATGTAAATTATTTCCGCCTTTTATTTAGTAATTGTACCTAAAATTAGGCTCTCCCTAAAATTCACAAATCCAATGTCCCCATCCGAGCCATCATCAACTACCAGAATGCCCCTGCACATAAACTACCAAAACACATGGACAAAATAATCAGAAAATCTATAAACTAAACACAGAAACACCCATAAAAAACAGAACAAATCTCATAAATAAAATAAAAGACATAAACATACCACACAATTCAACACTACTATCACTCGACATAACAAACATGTACACCAACATACCTGTATCCGAAACTCTCAACATCCTAGATGCCCAATTAATACAGAACAACATACCTAAAACCCACGTTACTGAAATCCTAAACATCCTCCAAACCATCACCAAATAAAACTATTTCACCCACAACTCAAACTTCCATTCACAACCAGATGGCCTACCCATGGGAAGTCCTATCAGTAGTGTCCTAAGCGAAATTTTCCTACAACACATTGAAAACTCCAAGATACTCACAAACAATACACAAGCACACAAAATCATTTACTGGCACAGATATGTCGATGATATCATAACACTATACAGAGGCAACACCCAGCAATGGGAAAAACTCCTCACCTACACAAATAAAATACACCCAAAACTCCCCTTCAACTCAGAGATTGAAACCAACAGATCCCTAAACTTCATCAACCTAACTATAACAAAAAGACACACACAAAAACACAGCTTCAACATTTACAGGAAACCCATAACAACAGAAACGCCATAACAAAACATATCCATAACACCTCAAACCATCCTATCCAACACAAACCTGCCAACTTTAGATTCATGCTCCATAGAATTAAAGACGTTCCAATGACCACAGAAAAGATAAACAAAGAACTAGACACAATTAAATATTTAACATACACAAAACAACACCATAATAATAGACAAACTATGGTACAAAATACAAAAAAACACTAAAATTAACATTACAGACAGGGAAAACAAATACATCACATTACCATACATAAACAAAACAACAAATGAAATAACCTGCAAATTTCAAAAAACATGATACAAAATAGCATACAAAACTAATAACAAGTTACAATACAAAATACAACATGACACCAACAACAAAGATAAACTACAAGAACGAGACGTATACAAACTAAACTGAGACAAATGTAACAAATTTTACATTGGACAAACAGGTCGCAGCTTTAAACAGAGTCGAGGAACACAAACAGAACACCAACTCAGTATCTTACAATCACATAAAAGAAACAGGACACAGATACACAGACATTCACCATGTCCTAGAAATCCTACACATCAACAAAAAAGGACCACATACTAGAAAACACACTAGAAAAATATAAAATTTATAGACACTCAAAAAACACAAAGTACAAACATCACATACTCTTTGATACTATCAAAAACCTACCTTTAAAACCGTCATCGCTTGACCCAACATCTCCAAGCAAAAGACACTGATGAAGATCAACACATAGGGATCGAAAACATTCTGTCTCAGTAAGTTTAACCAAATTTACAAAATTTAAAGTTCGGATAGTCATAAACTATTGTTACAGTGATTAATATTTATGATATCTCAAATGTATTGAAACATTTGCTTCACGAGTCCACATTGTCAAGAAAGACAATAATCCTCAGAACAAATGATTTCCTTGTTCAGTTTTATTTAATGTAACTAATATTGTACCACATTTCTGTAGAGATGATTGCTTTGCAAAAAAAATGTACAACAGGATATTTGAATAAAAATGTTTTGTGATTAAAACACTTGTAAATGTGTTACAGTTGTCTATACAAGCACTTACTAGACAAGTGTAACATATTTACAAGTTAAGCACTTTAAAATTATGTTAAAGTGATTAATTAAGATTCACTGAACATTATAGACTACAAAACTTAAGTAATTTAAAAGTGTTTTAAGTTAAAAACTAGTAGCTCAGATGAAGATGGAATCAATAAAAATGTTTATTTGTGACTAAAAACACTTTTAAATATATTACAGTTGCCTATATTAGCCGTTACTTTTATGATTGTTGAGGAGGGTCGTTTTGGGCAATCTGTCCCATTATCAACTCAGACCGTAATTGATGGTTATTAATAGGTTATTATAGGTTAGGGTGGGATGTAGGTGTATTTTAGAGGGTATTATGATGTCAACAAATGTATGTGACTGAGTGGGTGTAACTGAGTATGTGTGAGCCAATTAGTTACATTAACTCACATACACTTTTTGATATCACAACCCCAATGCTCTCTAAAAGGCAAGTGTAACATATTTACACGTGTTTTAAGTTAAACACTAGTAGCTCACACGAAGTTGGAATCAATTGAAATGAACGTTGTTTTTAGTTTTATCTTATATAATATGTTAGTAATAATTTTTTAATCTCAGTGTTTCAATGAAGATTTAACATACATTTCAAATTTGTTCCTTATGCTGTATGGTTCAGGAGCTAAAAATATTTAAAGTGAAAACCATTTTGTTTCTATATTTTTTGTACAAATAAAAAAAAGAATTTCAGATAAACATATGTAGAATATGTTATATCATAATATTATTCTATAGTTTATAACAAAAACAAAGATATATGAAATTTGTATTGTATTTTTTTATAACTTAAAAAAAAATCTTCTCCATAATAGCAAACAAGCCAGACCTGTGCATCGTTTTATTTTATGTATAAATCTTGTTTTTCATTTGATCATATACGCTTATAACAATTTTTATTCCAGTGAATCAATGAACATTTCATATACTTTTCATTTATACATTAGTCATATGGTACAAGGGATATAAGCAATTAAAGTAAAGGAACATATTTTAATAATGAAAAAAAACTTTTGGTACAGTTATGTGCCAAATATTATTTCATTATATTATTCCACAGTTTATAAAAAAATAATAACTTTTTACACAGTCACAAAAAAGTCCCATTTTAGGGTAATGACTGCCAGATTAATGACTAAACACTTATGTTTTAAGAAACTAAACATTTTAGATACTGCTATCGTCGCCAAAAGAAAATTGAATTGAAAAAATTGTAAAAAAGTTTGTATAGATAAACTTACCTAAAATTCAGATCAAAGTCACAGCTTGTAGCAGTAAATATAGAGGATAACCATAGTTGCTGAAGAGTTGATAGTTGTTGCCTTGATGAGTTTGAAGAGACGGTGTTTTCATTCTAATGTTGGTCTTTATGTATCTCTTTTCTAGAAAAACAAAAGAATTCAAATTTGTGATACATGTTTTTCTAGCTAAATGTTTAAAGCATTATAGTGGATGTTACAAAATTCATCCAGAATGTAACATATGCCTGTGTTCTTGCAGTCTTAGCTCTGCAGTCACAGTTCTGCACATGCATGGTATTAACCTTGACTTTATATGAAGGAGCAGACAACATTTTTGGTGCACTACTTGTTTATAGTATTTTTTTCTTTGTGTTTACTTTATTGAAAATCCATATGTGAATATAGACCTGTAATTCATTTTCTCAATGCAAGGAATGCATGTTAAACCACTTTAAATTCATCAACAGATTTGTAAAGTGTATGGACAAAATGTAATATATTGGTAAGAAGAAAATTCAATCATAGATATGTAAATTTAATGATAAAAACTGAAATAGTAGTCCGTCTTTAGTTAAGGATGAATTTGCCCATGCCATAGATGAAAACATTCTTGAAATCCTTTGGCTTAAAATTATTACTAGAATAAAAATATTGGAAAGAACCCCAACACCACAAAAATAATCAAAAATAAATAAAACAAGTTACTTAAGATTAAACCCTTATGTACATTTCGATGACAATATCATCATCATCACTTCTTATTTGCTAGATTGTCCTTGTGTAATAAGACCCTCTAATGATGATGATATTGTCTTCGAAATGTACATAAGGGTTTAATCTTAAGTAACTTGTTTTATTTGTTATTTTTGATTATTTTTGTGGCATTGGGATTCTTTCCAATATCTTCATTGCAATATGTTGTACCACTGTGCCCTTGATATTGTATATTAAAATTATCATAATAAAATTATTGGGAAAGCCCCAATACCACAAAAGCAACTAAACACTTGTAAATATAAAAACAAATAAAAACATACACAAAACTCACAAATTATTCATTTATTTACTCATACGCGTTTCAATGACCAAGTCATCATCATCATCAGTGAGTGTTACTACTACAACTCAAAGTTGTAAGTTAGAGTTTGTAGTTGTAACACTCACTGATGATGATGACTTGGTCATTGAAACGCGTATGAGTAAATAAATGAATAATTTGTGAGTTTTGTGTATGTTTTTATTTGTTTTTAACATAACCTCACAAGCTAAGCTCAAAGAATATTTGTTTACTTGTAAATATTTACAAACCTGCCTGTAGTAGCACTTATATTTGTTGAGAGAGATGTGTCCCATTGTCAACTCAGACCATAACTGATCTCAAGGTTTACGTAGGTTAGGGTATTAGTGCAGGGGTGGGATATTATAGTGGCGTGGGTGTGAGGATTTTGTGATTATTAGGAGTTATAATGTTAAAAGGTGTGTGAGTTGTAATGTAATTGTGTATTGAGTATGTGTGTAGGGTGTAGTATGAAGTGTCTGTATATTTCGTATTGTTCGGTTGTGTAGCGTTGGTTATTTCTGTGTTGTTTATGGAGAATTTGTAGGTAAGATGTTATGTGTATATAAACATGTTTTGTGGAGTTGAGATGATCGGCGAAGTTTGATTTATAGTTATTGTTTTGTGCTTTTATTGTAGTGCTTTTATACATTCTTGGTAACGTGTGTAGAAGGACCTCCCTGTCTGGCCTATGAAAAAACTGGGGCATGAACTGCAAGTTAGCTTGTAAACTCCAGTGGCATTGTAAATGTTGTTGATTTTGTTGTTGGATTTAAATTGTTTATTGAGAGTGTTGTGTGTGGAGTAAGCTATTTTCTAGTTGTATTTCCATAGTGTGTTAGTTAGATTGTGGGTTTTGGAAGATCTATGGGTTTTGTGCTATGTTTTATGGTTTTTAACTCCTGTTAGTGTTCTTCTTTGTCTAGTGGTGTTTTAAGCAGGCGATATATCATGGTGTTGTAAGAGGCTAGTTTAGCACAAACTAATGGATACAACACAACAGTGATTGACAAATTATACAACCGCCTACAAAATAAACCTAATAACCCAAATACAAACACAAAACATGACAATCCTATAAAATACTTATCAATACCATACCGATCTCATATAGATGCCACTATAGGCAAGTTTGTAAATATTTACAAGTGTTTAATAAAAACTAGTAGCTCACATAAAGATGGAATCAACAAATAAAACAGCAACTAATATTAAAAATTACCTACGATTAAACCTTTGACGGTTAGATAAAATGATACATTAATGAAAATAGATAAATGGCCTAACTCACCTCTATATTCTTTGCTTCATTAGTTTTATTTTAAATATATATGTTGCAATATTTTAATTAGTTTTTATTCTATATATTCTTAATGCCTATAGTTTATATTTCTGGCATGGCTCAAGATGGTGGACCGTTATTTGTTAGTCGAAGGCAGAGAGGAGGTGGAGAAGGGTTGGCGTCAGTCTAGTTTGTAAATTATTGTATTCTAAATTGTAATTTTGTAATAAGACTCTCTATTGATGATCACATGGTCATGGAAATGTACATAAAGGTTTAATCTTAGGTAGCTTTTTATATTAGTTATTTTTTATTATTTTTGTAGTATTGGGGGTTTCCCCAACATTTTATTCTAAAACATTACACCTCTGAGCTCTTGATGTTGTATTTTATAGCTCTTGCTCTTTTTATGGAAATTCTACAATTTTCAAGAGGACTTCCTCATGAGATACAGAGATTTCATAAACCAGAGTACAGTACTGTATATTGCAATAATTAAGGACCACAGGAACAATATGTAAGTTAAATGAATTTTGTATTCTTTAGTATGCAAAAGGTTAGAAAGAAAATCTGTAGGTAGTTCATCAGTGGTCCTAATCTTTTTTTAAATAGGGCTTTTATTAAATAAATAAACAGCTGTACATGAACTCACAATGTTGAGATTTTTTAGTAATACCACTAAAATTATGACAAATCATTGAAACATTATATAGTATATCATCTCCTATTTTCTTATCATTTGAATTGTCCAATTCAAAATGTAATGTTTTTGTATTTTTTTAATATTTACAGCTAACAAAACTGAATATAATTATAAATCTTAAAAAATTTAGTTAAAAGGTGCGGCACAACAATATTAAAAAAAAGCTGTTAACTTTTATTATTGATCTTATGATAAGGACAGATTTATGGATGGTCAGATTTCAGTCAACAGTCTAACTATTACCAAAATAAAAGTTCCCTGAGGATAAGGTTTGCCATTTAAGTAACATTATAGTATTAATTTGTATATATATTGATATTAATAATTTTTTTTCCAGACAAAAATCAATCAAGGTTATCATCGCCTACCTCAAGAGTTATTTAAAATAAAATTCCATAAAGAAACTAATCAAAATAAAATAAATAGTTAAAACTAATTTTAATTATCTAAAACTAAAGAAATTAAAATTTGACAAAATTTAAATAGATTCAGCTGGTGTAGGAAAGCAATGATACGGTTGATAGCCATGGCATCGTGCCTCAAAACCACCTTCAAACTACCTTGAAGATCATAACGTATTTACTAATCAATCAACTCAACACAATCAAGCAGAATGTGCATGACTGTGATAGTACTTCCACAAAACTGACATAGTGGGGGATCCTCTTGTCGGATCAACCATCCATGCGTTAACAAAGAGTGGTCATTGCGAAGACAAGTAACCACCACTTCCTCCCTAGGATTCGAACGAACAGATGACCTCAATGGTCAGACGGTATTCTTGATGTTCCTCACCTTGTTTCCATTTACATTTTGCCATTCTTCATTCAAAACAGGGAATATTGTGGTTTTAACATTTCATACAAAATATGATGCCATCACACTTTGCGTCGATGGCACCATACTTGTAGTTAGTTTTGCACCTTCATCTACTTTAGTGTTTCCAAATATTCTTCAGTGACCAGACTCCCAGAGAAATGGTACCTCGTAATTGGAGCCTGTTTATTGAGCACAAGATCAAAATACGGTGGACATATCAGTCAATAAAACTTTTCAAAATAACGGCGACGTCTTGACAGCTTGTTATGTACGAGATGTGGTTATTAAATAACGAGACTGACGCTGTTGCGGATCAAGGAAGCATGCGTCAACTACCATTGTTCAACAGCTGTTTTAGTGTGAACCTTTCTCTTTAGCAAGCAGTTAGTCTGTAAACAACACCATTTGTCAAAGGCTTTGTTCCCATTATTGTTGTTTTTCTTGTTTTGCTAGATAAAATGGTTATTGTAATAGTAAACCGACGAGTTATTGTGAAATTTCTTTTTAAACTTGGAAAAATTGCTACTGGAACTTTTACTTATGATCCGAGAACAACACGGCAATCCTTGCACTGGAAGAGCCCAACTGCACTAAGAGCCAAAAAAGCTCAAATGAGCAAATCAAAGTTTAAAGCAAAGATTATTGTTATTTCATTAGCCATTGGATTGTGTATCTTCACTGGATTCCTGAAGGTCAAACAATTAATCTATATTACTACCTTGACATACTTTCTAAATTACGTAAAAAGTAAGGAAAAAATGTCCCAAAATATGGAAGAACAAATCAAGGGTTCTCCACCAAGATAATGAGCCAGCTCATTCCACGTTATCTGTCAAGAGGTTCCTAGCCATGTACAGCATCCCAGTGTTAGAGCATCCACCTTATTCACCAGATCTTGAATCACATGACTTCTGTTTCCTAAAGTGAAATCTGCATTAAAAGGAAAGATTGCGTCTGTGGAAGTTATATAAGAGAAAGCGGCATGTGTCTTGGCAAATTCACATGGAGCGTTGTAGGGCTAGAGAAGGAGTGAATGTTGAAGCTGATAGTAACTAATTATGTATAAAATAAAAATAAAACTTTGTACAATGTCAGTCTCGTTATATAATAGTTACATCTCGTATATGTACAGGTTTATGACTATTTATAGATTTGGTAGGTTACAAAAATTTACTATTACATGTCTCATGTCGTATAGTAGACGTTTATTTTTTTATTTCTGCGATTTTAAGCCTGATTAAAATGGCAAACTGGCTTTTGAAATGTCGCAGTTATTTTGAAAATAAATGTTATTGACTCATATATCAACCTTCTTTTATTAATAAAAATTTAGTCTTAAGCCCCAAATTGAACATGTGATGCTAAATTGTTATCTCTGTTCACTATAAAAAGTGTTTTGCCATGTCCATATTTATGTCATATAAGTAAAAAGATTTTACAAAAAAATATGCTCCTGTCATTGACTTACCATTTTCAACTTAGTCCCTCATGGGACATGTTAAAGACGGAAGTTGGTTTAGAGATAATTAAAATAGACTCTTCCTAATAAATATTTTAAGGTTTAAATGAAGTTTATCCCATTTTCAAAGTATAAAATTGTAACAGGATCTATTGAAGTAAACAAATATACTAAACATTCACTATTGTTAAGATAGCTTCGCAGGAAACACTCTCTAAAGATATACAAGGTATATTCTATTACTCCTCGGTGTCAGGTAGGCCACTGTATAAAAGTGTGACTTGTAATAAATTATTGCTCCATTTAACCCTAGAAATATAGTTGGCTGTATTAAAAGTTTTCTCTAATTTTAAAAATCCATTTCATAATATAAATTGTGAACCATTAGTGCACAGCCTTTAAATATGTAATATAGGGAAGAAGTCATTACTGTCAGACTGGACTTTCACTACTTAATGATAATGTAAGTTGCATTTATAGGGATTTGTATACTTCCCCTGCATTTGTAGCTTGTTCTCCTTCAAATGGATTTCCTTTTCACTTCATCACACATATTAGAACTTACAACACATGCTAGGTACTACACTTAAACCTATTCAACCAAACCATTCTTTATATTAATTTGTATGTTAAGTTTCCTTTAGTATCCCTTCACTTTATCATTACCTTAATGTAGCATTTTCATTTATGTTATTTTACTTCAATAAAATATTTCATCTCTTTTTATTTTCTGGTAACAAGATAAATTCTTAGCTATTTATTTTTCTCCCAACATTATTCCATTAATCTGGAGACAACTGACCGCTGAATTTTCCACATAGGCACTGAATTTCTTTTATCAACTCGCGATCATTTGCATCCTGTTTTGTAACATAAATGGTCGCCATATAGGGAGCCCCTAACATTTACAAACTCATTAATTATAGCAACCATTAAAGTCTAAATTGTTAGGTAGATAATGGTAAAGAAATATATAATATACAAATTTTAGAACAAATTAGCACTAAGACTTGTACTTCTTAGTCCAGGCGTCCAGCTCTAGGTGTAGCCGATAGCCCGGATTAGCACTAAGAAAATAGTTAAAATAAATTTACAGGAAATGTTTAGATGAAGCGAATAGAAATGGCGTTTCATTTTAATTTCCTTCATGGCACATAGTGCGAATTGAGACCTTTAATCTAATATGCCCTCGACAGATTGATCTATTACATTCATTACCCTTCTGTTTCATATAACGGTTCTTCATTATTTGACAGTACGAACATCATGGGGCCTTTCCTCCAAGATTTTCTAAAATGAAACCAAATTCTGTGTAAATTCTGTTTCAAACAATTACACTTTATATAAGTAGTATAGTTCTTGAATTTGCATGAAGTGTTTTATGAATAAATTTTAAAATAATAATTTATATTAGTAAAAAAATAATTGTTTTTAACATTTCATAATTTGGTAACAAATATATGTGGATTTTGACTCCTAGTAGGACATTCTTGACAAGTTACATTTTTTTATACTCTGCTCAAGCAGTATGAGCAGATTTTCAATTGAAGCTATTTTCAAAAGATAAGACTTGCAATTGCTTTTCCCAACTCATCAATGAATATTCTTCTAGCAATTTTCATCTCACTCTTCTCCTTAAATATGATCTGAACATTGATTGTTGTTAAGTTCAATAATCCGTTGAATATAGTCATTGGCCATCTCTGTTACTCCCTCTTTTTACTGAGTATTCATTCTCCATTATATCAACTCCTTCCTTTGATAAGTTGTAGAGTGAAATCACATTAAGTTTAAATGAATCTCCTGTTTCGTGATCAATTTCATCATCTGAAGTTAAATTTGATAGCATTATTAATTTATTTTTTAATTTTTTTTTAGGAACATATGAAACAAAAATTGTTTGATTATGATTGGCCCCAAAACCAAACGTACTGCTAAAAACTGTGACAAAAAAGGTCACGCTGTTAGGACAGCCCTAACTGAACAGTGGCGCAATCAAAAAAAAAATGTCAGATAAGGTCAACGATACGTAGTTAGCTCATCAAAACTGTAGTGCAAAAGAATAAACAATTTCTTTTACACTAACTATTTTTGTTATGGCTCCCCTAATGGTGCGACGGATCGCAAGTTAAATGTGAGCTAAAGCAGTCTGTAATAAGGGTCAATTGTAACCTAGTTAACTGTGTTAACTCTGAGTCTCACACTTCATGTTTACAAAACCATTTTTAACTTCTTCATTATGAATGCATAAAAATCCCAAATAATTTTTCATACCAAAATATTGCTCCAAGATGTTAAGATTAATACAGACTTGGGATTCTAGATGATTTTTCTTCATCACAGAAGGTTGGGGAATCTAATATAACCATGACCTATAAAACTTTACTTTTAATGATAAGCAGAAGAGATCTGGAAGAAATTTTATTTATCAATAAATATCAAAATTTATCCAGATGGACCAGAGGTGATTTAAAACTTAAGATTATAAAGGACTCAATATCATAAACATACCACTTTAACTTATCCTTCTGTTATTCTTTCATTGGTCTGTATCCAGTTCTGACTCTAGCTACTGCCAAATCTGTATATCTGCTAAGCTCCTCTAACTCCAATTTTCCTGTTGTCTCTTCATGTAAAACTCTGTTTTCTAAAAGAATTGTGGCACTGTCCAAACAAGAATTCTGAGACTGTTTTGGAAAAATTAAAATGAACATTAACTTAACTGGTGTCAATAAAAATGCCTCAACATAAACGCACAAACATCATACCACACATACACAACCATTACATCAGAGACATTATTAGAGGTAAATTGTGTTTCATATAAATAGCTTCACCCCAGTGAATCGACCCTGTATCAATCTCTTATGTAATGGTATTTTATCAGAATCACACATAGATGTTAACAACATATAGTAACATAATTTACTCACATAATTTATTTTCTGCAGGACATTTCTTCACTATCTGCTCAAATCACATATCTTCTTTTCTTTTTTTGATGTCACAAAAATCAACCAAAACAAGTTTATTGTTTTATAATAAGAATCAGATCTTCTTTTCTTCTTTTGATGTCATAGAAGCCAACTAAAAAAGTTCCCTGTTTCATAATAAGAGAAAAATTTAAAACTAAAATTGCTTAGAACTAAAAGAGCCCATTCGATGATGTAGAAAATGCTGAATCTGTCAAAACTGTTCTATTATTGAAGATTTTGAAGAAAACATTCATGTTTCCTGTTGACTTTTGAAAAGACCTAAAAACCTGAAACAGATGCATAACAACACAAAACATCCTACACAAAACATCCTAAAATAAGACATCCTATCAATCCTAACAAAATGTCATAAAATGACAAAGGGACCGCGGTATCTAAATTCAACCCCCCAAAGTCTATAGAGCTTACCTCAGATGTGACCTCTACTAATGGAGGTATTTCTCCGCAGCATCTTGATAGTGTAAAGTGTAACACTTGGCTATTTGTCAAGTGTGTGTATATGTTAGTGGTGCTAGACTTCACAGAAGTAACTTCTGCTTATCTAGTGTGTGTCTGATGATAGCTCAGAGAAGATTATACCCACCCTTCTCTGAGCTCTAAGAGTAGGTGGACTGAAAGAGAAAGTACAAGTTAAGTAAATAAAGCTTAAAAACTATCTTGATCATTTTCAAATACAACAAACCCAATCGATTTTAAAAGTATTTTAACTAGATCTAAAATAATATTATCAATGAAAAATTATACTATATGATGTTTGTCAAAAGTTGATTATTAATTAGTAAAATTTATTGTTAAAAGGTCTTGAATTTAAATTCTTTAATGGTATACTATATATTTTCTCAAAAACTGAACAATAAACATATAACAATGAATATCTTTAGTCTAGTACATTAGATATGACATTGTAATCAAAGTTTTATCAAATAAAAGTTTAGTTTTATAGTTTATAATAAATATTTTATATAAAAGATTAATTTGTATGTTCAACCTGAAATAATATGATATTTTGAAAAGTATTTTTGATTTGTGTAGATTTATATGGTTAAAAATTACCTTTAGGTATAATTATAATTTAAACAGTATCTCCATTGTATTTTTATTTGTACTTTCTATCTTTACTGATTCTTTGAAATATGTAATTAGCGAAGTGTTATATTTGTAAGTAATTTAAGTGTACTGGTACAATAAAAACCATACAAAAAGAGACTAGGTAAAAAAGATCCTTAGGCTGAACCAAATACTTCAATTCCCTAACATTATTCTTATTTTTCGAATGCACTTTATATTATAATAGTAACTCCTGGTACAAAACACATTATTTTGTTTCCCTGACACTACCTAATACAATAATTTTACTTTTCTAAACATACTCTAACATTATAGGAGTGAATCCTGATGGAGAACCCACTTCATTGTTTCCCTGACACTACCTAATACAATAATTTTACTTTTCTAAACATACTACAACATTATAGGAGTGAATCCTGATGCAGAACCCACTGCTTTGTTTCCCTGACACTACCTAATACAATAATTTTACTTTTCTAAACATACTACAACATTATAGGAGTGAATCCTGATGCAGAACCCATTTCTTTGTTTCCCTGACACTACCTAATACAATAATTTTACTTTTCTAAACATAAAACAACATTATAGGAGTAAATCCTGATGCAGAACCCACTGCTTTGTTTCCCTGACACTACCTAATACAATAATTTTACTTTTCCAAACATACAACAACATTATAGGAGTGAATCCTGATGCAGAACCCACTTCTTTGTTTCCCTGACACTACCTGATACAATAATATTACTTTTCTAAACATATTCTAACATTATAGGAGTGAATCCTGATGCAGAACCCCCTTCTTTGTTTCCCTGACACTACCTAATACAATAATATTACTTTTCTAAACATACTCTAACATTATAGGAGTGAATCCTGATGCAGAACCCACTTCTTTGTTTCCCTGACACTACCTAATACAATAATATTACTTTTCTAAACATACTCTAACATTATAGGAGTGAATCCTGATGCAGAACCCACTTCTTTGTTTCCCTGACACTACCTAATACAATAATATTACTTTTTCTAAACATATTCTAACATTATAGGAGTGAATCCTGATGCAGAACCCACTTCTTTGTTTCCCTGACACTACCTAATACAATAATATTGCTTTTCTAAACATATTCTAACATTATAGGAGTGAATCCTGATGCAGAACCCACTTCTTTGTTTCCCTGACACTACCTAATACAATAATATTATTTTTCTAAACATATTCTAACATTATAGGAGTGAATCCTGATGCAGAACCCACTTCTTTGTTTCCCTGACACTACCTAATACAATAATATTGCTTTTCTAAACATATTCTAACATTATAGGAGTGAATCCTGATGCAGAACCCACTGCTTTGTTTCCCTGACACTACCTAATACAATAATTTTACTTTTCTAAACATACTCTAACATTATAGGAGTGAATCCTGATGCAGAACCCACTTCTTTGTTTCCCTGACACTACCTAATACAATAATATTGCTTTTCTAAACATATTCTAACATTATAGGAGTGAATCCTGATGCAGAACCCACTTCTTTGTTTCCCTGACACTACCTAATACAATAATATTATTTTTCTAAACATATTCTAACATTATAGGAGTGAATCCTGATGCAGAACCCACTTCTTTGTTTCCTTGACAGTACCTAATACAATAATAATACTCTTGTAAACCCTTTAACATTATAGGAGTGAATCCTGATGCAGAACCAATTTTTTTGTTTCCTTGACACTACTTATGCAATAGTATTACTTTTGTAAACATACTTAACATCATAGTAGTTAATCATGATATCTTGTCCGTGACCTACATCATCGATCAATGATCTAGTACAAAATGTGTCTGCTGAAAAATGTCAATAAGTAGTGTTTTTGCCAATTGATATCAATAAGCATATATTAAACAAAATCTTCAAAATATACAACACAAACACTGCAAGTTCCACTATTTTTTGTTCTTGGCACTAGCTAATATATTAATTTTATTTCTACAAACATACTCTAAAACTATAATAGTGAAACTTAATACAGAGTCCACTTTCTTCCCATGATACTACCTAATACAATAATCTTACTTTTGTGAATACACTCTAACGTAATAAGAGTAAATCCTGGTTAAGAACCCATTATTTTATTTCCTTGATCCAACTTAATGCAATGTTATTAGTTTTGAAATTATCTGTAATATATTGCTAATGAATCATGATGCACCATCTACTTTTTTACATAAAAAATACGTGTTGTAATAATATGTCACACATTAATGTTTTGTAATGTTATCTTGAGAACACTTATTCAAAAGTCATAACACTGATCCATTAAATGTTCCAAGGTTGAATAGTCTTAACACATTTATATCCAGAATACTGTTGCAATAGATGATCCCAGGTTTAGTACACTTGATGCTACATCAGAAGTCTCTGGAATACCTTAAATATTTGTGTATTTAATAATTTATTGTTCATGTAACAAGATGGTGAACAAATCATTTATCAAATTTGGAAAGATAAAATCAAACAAGACAGTTTTCAGCATAGATCTATTTGTTTGTAGATAATTATCTACAATGACAAACAGCATGGCCCTTAACATGTAGCATACACTACAAGGGAGGCAAACCACGAGTGACAGATGTTTTAACAACTATCTGTGTCACCTTCTTTAACCTCATCAGATCCAAAGAGACAAATGGTTCAACTGCCATCTTGACATTTCATAGAGTAATATGATTACATTGACCTAATACAGAATCCACTATTTATTTTCACTTTAAATGTCCCATTCCTTTTTTGTAAACGTTCAAAACTAAAAGCATCAAAATATAGGGCCTAAGAAGTCCAATGCCCATTTATATAGTCTCTGACATATTAGCCTTAACAGTAGAACAAATCCTTTAATAGTTCATAACACTGAATGTTCATCCATTAAATGTTCTAGGGTTGAATAGTCTTAGCATTTTTTCATCCACAATACTGTTGCACTAGATGATCCCAGGTTTAGTACACCGATGCCACATCACAACACAAGTCTCAAGAATACCTTAAATATTTGTGTATTTAATATATTAATGTTTATGTAACAATATGGTAAACAAGTCGTTTATCAAACTTGGAAAGATGATCTCAGGTTGAGTACACTTCACACACTTTATCAGACCAGAATGTTACTGCACTAGATGCTCCAAAGCTGAGTAGCCTTGATCCTCCGCTAGTCCAGAATGCTGCTGCACTAGATGCTCCCAAGCTGAGTAGACTTGTGCCTCTGATGGTCCAGAATGCTGCTGCACTAGAAGATCTCAAGCTGAGTAGACTTGATGCTTCGCTGGTCCAGAATGCTGCTGCACAAGAAGATCCTAAGCTGAGTAGCCTTGATCCTACGCTAGTCCAGAATGTTACTGCACTAGATGCTCCCAAGCTGAGTAGACTTGATCCTCCATTAGTTCAGAATGCTGCTGCACTAGAAGATCTCAAGCTGAGTAGACTTGATGCTCCGCTGGTCCAGAATGCTGCTGCACTAGATGCTCCCAAACTGAGTAGCCTTGATCCTCCGCTGGTCCAGAATGCTGCTGCACAAGGAGATCCTAAGCTGAGTAGCCTTGATCCTCCGCTGGTCCAGAATGTTACTGCACTAGATGCTCCCAAGCTGAGTAGACTTGATCCTCCATTAGTTCAGAATGCTGCTGTACTAGAAGATCTCAAGCTGAGTAGACTTGATGCTCCGTTGGTCCAGAATGCTGCTGCACCAGATGCTCCCAAGCTGAGTAGACTTGATGCTCCGCTGGTCCAGAATGCTGCTGCACTAGATGATCCCAAGCTGAGTAGACTTGATGCTCCATTGGTCCAGAATGTTGCTGCACTAGATGATCCCAAGCTGGGTAGATTTGATGCTCCGTTGGCCACAATGCTGCTGCACTAGATGATCCCAAGCTGAGTAGACTTGATGCTCCGCTGGTCCAGAATGCTGCTGCACTAGATGATCCCAAGCTGAGTAGACTTGATGCTCCATTGGTCCAGAATGTTGGTGCACTAGATGATCCCAAGCTGGGTAGATTTGATGCTCCGTTGGCCACAATGCTGCTGCACTAGATGATCCCAAGCTGAGTAGACTTGATGCTCCGCTAGTTCAGAATGCTTCTGCACAAGATGATCCCAAGCTGAGTAGCCTTGATGCTCCGTTGGTCCAGAATCCTGCTGCACTAGATGATCACAAGCTGAGTTGATTTGATGCTCCGCTGGTCCAGAATGTTGCTGCACTAGATGATAACAAGCTGAGTAGACTTGATGCTCCATTAGCCCAGAGTGCTGCTGCATTAGATGATCCCAATCTGAGTAGAGTTGATGTTCCATTGGTCCAGATTGCTGATGCACTAGATTATGTCAGACTGAATAGGCTTGCTATTGCAATAACGTCTCTTAATGTATACTATTTATACTAGTGAATTATGATTATTAACATAATATTTTCCCTCTCTAACTCATCCTAATGTAATAATCTAGTTTTGTACACATTAAATAGTGTTGTGCTAATTAATACTGAGGGAAAACCTATAATTTTCTTTCCCTAAAACTACTTACTGGATAAATTTTGGTTTTTTTATTTTAATTGTATTCTAGTCTTATAATATTGAAATATGAAGCAGAGCCGACTGTCTTCTTTCCTTAGTACTACCTTATGCAATATCATACATTTTATATTGTTTTTGTTTGACAAGATCTAAAACAAACCATCTATAACGAAAGTTAGTAATTTTTTTTAGAAATGATTCTTGATATTGTTCCAGTGTATACTAGAACATGTTTTTATACACATATTATATGTATGCATGTTTAATTACATAGTTAATTTATTTCTATAGCATCAATAACTGCAAATATTTTTCTAATATAGGATAAATTTAAAATTCTTCTAGTTTAATTTATTAGATGGGAAGTTAAAACCTCATTTTCTCAAAGAATATTATGTTTTGTGTGTCTGTTATACTTGAAAGATTATTTTTCTTAGTACTAAAACCATTTTACAAAAATCTATTTAGATTGTTGTTTATGAAATGTGATCAAGACTTACAACTAGAGTATATTCTAAACACATGCCAGCTGACCATGTAGGGACTTCCTTACATCTGTACATTAATTTAGATCTTTTTTACAAAAATTGATTCCTTGTTTTCGTATTTTTCATTATCTAATTCAACTGAAAATTGTAATACTTTTAATAAAAATTATTCCAATTTTAAGTCTATTTACTTATTTGATTCTTAAAATTAATTATTTTTATTTTATATTAAATTAAATATTTTCTTCATTTTTTATTTTTATTCAAATTTAATAAATTTGTATTTTAATAAATTGATTTTAAGAAAGTGATAAAATTTTTGGAAAAACCCATATCATGGACAAAATGTATACATTGATTTCATTTAACTTTGGGTCCGTAAAATATTTTAAAGATATAAATGAATATTATAAATTGAAACAAAATCAATATTTATAGTTAAACATTTATAGTTAACATTTTTTTAAAGTAAAGAAATAAATTACTGTTATGTCTAATGTGTAAATTTATCTGTTCTCTTCTCATTATTTTTCTTTGTTTTTCTATTTTATATTATTACCTCAATAGATTATTTTAATTATTTTATCTCACTTTTAATATAAGTTGTTTATAAGTATATATTATTTTTTTTAAATGTTGTTTTTTTAAAATTACTTAATAATTTGTATTTTTTAATGTTATTTCTTTTAAAATAAGAATGACTAATCTGAGTCAAATACTGAAAGCAAGTTAAGTATAAAACATAAATACTAGTACTTGTTCTTGTAGAAGGTATATAGAATACAGTAGGTTAAGACAATCCCTGACCTACTAAACTAAACCTAACAGATGACTTATAAATGGACAAAAACTGAGACACCCTACACGACAAATATAAAAGCATCCCAACACTGCCATGCTATACTGTACAACAAGAGCAATATTCAGGCTTGCTTTTAACCAAAGGCAAAAATCTCAAGAAATTATAACCTACAGACAAAAAAAATCTACAAATCCTACAAACATAAAAACCTTCCATGCTATAGAACAAGAGCAATATATATACCTAGATTTATTATTGCTCTCCTTCTTTACCCTGAATACCACGTGTTTACCAGAGTGTTAAAGTCATGACCCAGTCTGTCCAGTTAGTCTTCATGTTCAGTCTGGACCCAAAGTATTCCCAAAAAATAACCCAGAATTGCAAAATGTTTTAACCAATTATCTTCTATATATTTCTACTGAACATTGCACAGTGTATTACACAATTAACTTTTAGTATTGGAAACACAACTCTAAGTCATCATATAATGACAAGTAAATTAACAGTGAATACAAAGATGTATTGGTTAAAGTTATAAACTTAGGTAGATTTGAATTAAAATTTTTAATTGCTTCAATATTTGCTTGAAAATTATAAAGAAGTAATAAATTTAATCGATTTAACATTTGATTTAGAAGCAGTATATGTTAGAAAGTTTTGTTCATTAAATTTCTTTAACCCAATTAAAAAATTAATTTCTTGAAAGCTATTATTTTTAAAATTTTACAAAAATAATTTTAATATTTTGTTTGTATTAAAGAATTGGTTATGAAAAATCAGACGGTATTCAACTTTAGCTTATAATTAAGATGAGAATCAATTTCAAATCAATTTAAAATAAATTAGAGAAATGTAATGAAACAGAAAAAGGAGGGATGATGGGATAAAGGAACCGATACCGTTTATAGATACTGTATGTCAGCGGCGAACGGATCTGAAATTCTATTCCATTACATTTCAGGGAACTCCATCACATCTTTGCGTTACTGGGAATCAGAGACAGGAGTGGTAACTTAAAACTAATTAAATATTAAAACTGAGGGTTGGGCTTCTCCGGATCTGAAATTTAAAAAAATACCTGAAATTAAAAAAAAAATATCTGAAAACAAAGGTACCTGAAAGAGAAAGTACATATAGGCCAAATGAGGCCCGTGATAAAACCACCCTGCTCTCTGAGGTGTTGAAATTATTTAAGATGAAACCTTTATGGCTTTAGTCATCTTTAAAAAAGGAAAGAAAATCAAACAAAGATAGTGATGGATACACTGGTTAGCTGACATGAGCACTACTTGCTAACTGTACATAAATTCCAGCGCGACAGCGAAACGCGAAATTATTTGTGTATCGAGTAAAATTTTTATAACGGACTCGGGCTTAAACTAACACTGACCTGCTGTCTGCAAGCTCTGGGCTTCAGACTACAAAAACCTGAAACAATAGGAAAACATTTCTGAGTAAGATATGGTTTTTAAAAACTAAAAATAAATTATATCTTTATGAAGTTTATTTAGATAAAATTTTCACAATATGCTGCTTCATTCCACAATTTAAAAAAATAATGTAGACAATGATACCTACCTTTCTATTAGTATCAAACTGATATGTTATTTCAATAACGTTAGAATAATAATACAGTGTTATTAAAATAACTGATGAAATAATATACTATTTTTGATATAATATTGCTACTATGGTAATACTGGAATAAACTGTTTCATGAAATAGGCTTTCCCTCACACTTAATTTTTAAATTGCAGAAAAATTATAAAGCTTTGGTCTGTAAAGAAACCATTTTTAATGTGAAAACTAGTGACTTCAATATTCTAAAAAAAGATAAAATAACAAACAGTTAAAGTGCAGTTAATTACTACTATCAAATAACGTTCACTTCAATTTATGAATAAAGTCAGATAAAATGCAGTTTAAGCTATTGCTGCTCAACTCCTATCCACAATTCCTTTTCCTTAAAAATTTTGACTCTAGAAGTTCTAAAGTTTTTATCATTATTATTATTTAATTAGTGATCTGTGATTTTAATTTTTTTATCCTGGAAAGGCAATTAAAAAAGAAAAGTTATTGGTTGGAGTAGTACACTAAAATTTTTGAACACATTATGAAAACTAACTAGATGGGAGTTTTTGTGTGTGAGTCTCGTCCATGACTCACGACATGGAACAATGCACTGATCTAGGGCAAAACATGGCTGCTGAAAAACATGAGTAAGAAGTGTATTTGTGCCTAGTGAGACCAATAGTAGTAACTAGCTGGGGGGTTTTTTTCTACCTCAGTCAACAATTTCATTCATCATTTACAAACAATAACAATATTGGAAACAACTCTAATACCACAAAAATAACTGATAATACAAGTTACCTAAGATTCCAATATTTTTATTCTACTTTGTTTTACTACTGTGCTCCTCACATTTTATATCATTTATGAAATTGAAGACTTTAAAAAATTAGTCTCTATTGGCTATTCTCAGAATATAATTAGATAAGGAACAGGAGTTGTGCTGGTTCCGGAAGCTTAGGTAGAAAATGTTTTTAAGAAGTCTTTGAGGAAAAGGAAGGCTAATCTGCAAATGTAATTAAGGAAAGCAAAAATGGAAAAAGTCGCTGTCATAATCTTGTGAGAGTTAATTTTACGAAATCATGGAATACTTGCAAAAGCATGAAAAACTCCATGAAAGATTAATTGTGAGTAAAAACTAAATGCATTTGACAAGAATTAGTTGCATAAGTAGCTGTGTGAAGTTGGAAGACATGAAGAAAGATCTTAACCTCTATAAAGAACGAGCAGAATAATATTTTGGGAGCATAATACTCTGACATGGCAATAAATGTAATGTTTTCAATACTAAATTTGTGAGCTCTACCATTTATAATGAGGCTTCTTGAGAGGATACAAGCAGAATTTTTAGAATAAAAAAGAATAAAGTAGTCCCTTTTCTAAATGGTATTCCATATATAGTGTAATATTTGCCCAGACCTTCAGTGTTACTATAGAGGACTAATCCTGTCTGCAAATCCTAGGCTCTGAAATTAAGAGACAGATTCCAAAGAAATAAATGCCAATACTAAGCATTGACATTATTTAGGTGCTATGACTCATCAACTTTTATTCCTGAAGGGCAAACTGTCAATTAAAAAAAATGTATGTGGAACTCTTTACATATCTGACTGTAAGAGATTCAATCAGATGGAAATAAGATAGGAAATAATTAGTTTTTGTAGCATGAGAATGTCACCTGACAGTGAAACATCACCTTGCTAGGCAATAATGTTCTCTGGAACAACTCTCTTACTCTCTCAACTTAGGATTAGCCAATTTCTACAAGTTTTCATGACAAAAATTAAATTGAAGATATGTTTTCCCAATGCAGAAAGATAGAAAATGTAATAAGCCAATTTAAGGAACTTTCTAAAAATATCTTTCTTTGAAAATTCATCTGTTTAGATAGATTTTTGGAAACTATAAAATATTCTTTGTTTTTTGACAGCTATAGAAATGATGAAATAAGTGTGTAAATGCAGAACAATAGTCTGAAGGTAAATAATGAAGAATATTCTGAATTTTATTTGAAATATATCTGAAATTTTATTTAGAACAATCCCAGGAACTTCTTGACTCTTTCTGATATAACTGCAATTTTTATAGGATTATTATATGCTGTAAAGTTTCATGTTGTTTTGATAAGTATGAACTGCCCTATGAAATAAAGTTTCTGTTGCTTATGGTAGCACAATAAAAAGTATTCGATTCAAGCATGAATATAACACCTTATATTACACACAAAAATCAATATTTTTTCCATTCTCAACTTGAGCTACTTGTTCACATTTATACCATTTAACATATATTAATATGTAAACATTTTCATGTAGTAGCACTTAATTTTTGTCGAAATGAAGGTAGTTGTTTTGAGAGATGTTTCTCATATAAGTGAAAAACCTATATTACATATGAGTCTTACTTATTTTACACTTTTTTATACATCTCTTCTCCTTAGGTATTTTTCTCAACAAGAAAAACCAATTACAATAAAAAATATTGGCAAAAACCCAAAAACCACAAAAATAACTAATATTACAAGTTACCATAAAAGAGTCCTATTACAAAATTACAATCTAGAATACAAAAAATTACGAACTATACTAACTAATTTATGAAGGTCAGTCCAGTTTGTAAATTATTCATTTATAAGTAAGGACGTAACAGACTATGGCTTTAGATGGTAAAACTAACCACGCTCAGATTAGAAAATGTTCTGGTGTATGGATTCTGTTTTAGTGCAAATGCACAGCAGTGGTTTAAAGAACATTGGGAAATACTAAAGCATAATATTTTCATTAAAATAAAAATGCATCAGTTGGAGCTATATTCTGGTTGCGTTAGGATTAAGATTTGGTGCAAACCAACTTATACTCAGTATAGCGAGTAGAACAGGTTTAGCTAATCATAAACAAAAGTGTTTCAAGAGTATTTAAACATTGATTATTTTCCATAAATGTTGGAATTAAAAAAAATAAAAAACACTAAAATATTTGAGTTGCCAAACTTGGTAAAAGTATATTGGATTTTCTACCATGCTCTTACTTTCTGTCATTTGTTTCACTATTTAATCAGGAAATGGAATGTATCTCTTGGAGTACTTTTAGAAAAACTTCAGCTTAAGCTGGTAGTAAATTTTCTAGCTTCTTTGAAGTGTTGTAAAGGGCTTAAATTGAAAATCTAAGCGTTACAATAGGAATTTTAAATTTAAAAAATATAAAATTTAAATTTTCGTTAATAAATATAAATATAAATACAGTGCCATAAGCAGCTATTTCAAAAAAAAAAAAATTATAAAGTAAAGCCAGTTTTAAAGGGGGAAGATTTTATTGATTTGAAGGAGAAAGAAACAAAAGGAAAATAGAAGATTAGTCAAAATTCACGTAGAAAGTTCATTGACATTTGAAACTGTACAGAAATAAAAATTATGAAGAACATCAAGAATAAGGAAATTGCCTAAATCCAAAATTTCAAAAGTTATGACCAAATATAAAATTTTGTACCAAAATGAAGAAGCCACCAACCACCGGAAACTGTGACGTTGAGGATCATGCGATTTTAAGGGGAGGAATCAAACCATATTACGTCACTTTTTACAGTATGTTGATTGGACCAGAGACAACAGGTGAGTATAGGGAGTATGGGGAGATAGAAGAAGAAAGGGGAGAAGGTGCAGTGGGTCTTGAAAAGTTGTAAACGCTGGATGGAGATTCAAACCACTCGGCTTTTAATGATATAAAAGTGTTAAATTCCAACATCTTGTGCTAAGTACAAGAAATACGTGGCTGGAAAAATGTAATGGTGCAATTCCCAAGCCTCTTTTAGGGATTTCGGTCCCTAAAATTGGCTAAATTCAACAGATTTGGTGCCTTTCAAATAGATCAAAAGACGGAAGGTTCCAAAGTTTATTAACCGTAAATTATTTTTAGAAGATATTAACATTAAAAATCCCCAAAATAAATTTTAAAACTGTTGAAAGTGAAAACCATAAAAAAGTAAACGAAATTAAAATCGGGACTAAAATATGTATATATATCAGTGGCACACCCAAGGGAGGGGCCAAGAGGGTCCGGAACCCCCTTACTATGAAAAAAGAATGAAAATTTATACAAAGATTAAAAATGACATGAAAAATATTATATATTTAACTGGAATTTAGGTATAGGGTAATGAGAACGACAATAGAAAATAATATTTAGCCTACTTGTAAATTGAATTCTGTGCGTTAGTATTTCCTCTAGAGGACAGACTGTAATAGCCTATATTTATTCAAAACGCACCATCCTCCGTTGGATAAAATACATGCTTTTATTACTTTTATTTGTATCTGATGCATCCTGTTTAAAGAGGCTTTAAGTAGCATTCAAATGTTAGCAGTTTTTAAATGTATTATTAATTTTAAAAAAAATTAACATTTCGCTTTGTGGTAAAATACACAGTTTTTGAGTCGGTACCTTTAGGTATAACTAAATAAGCATTGAAGTTACTTGAGAATTGATAATTATGGAAAAATATTAGAATTGTCGAAAATAATAAACAGCCTACTTTACTATGGCATAAAAACACAGATTTAGTCTCAATTTGAGTCTTTTTTATGCTGCATATGCTTAAAACAGTTTAAAGAGTTAGTTTTTGCTAATTCTGTTTCAAACTCTTTTTGTTTTCTATGACCAATTTGAGTGAACATTTGGCTGGGATATCTTGCTGTCTTTTAGGTGAAAATGCTGCTGAAACTGTTTCAATGTTGACAACAGCCTATAGAGGTGATGCTGAAATAAAACTCCCAGTATAATAGTGGTTTATTTGATTTCTTAATGGTGACAAGTCAATTAATGACTAACCTCATAGCCCAAACAGAGGAGAATGTTCAGATAATTTTTAAACATTTGCTCTCAAGGCATCGACACACCAAATTTTGGAGATAAGTGGGTTATCTTAAAGTTTGATTTAGCAAATTTTAACTATAGATCTGGGAACAAAATGAGTAACTGCCAACTCTGTACCTTGAGTTCTGATGCAATAAAAAAAAAAATAGAAAAGTTAAAACATGCCTTGTCTTGAAAGAACAGCTTCAGATTTCCTGTCGAAGGTCATTACTAAAGATGAGACATGGTGTCATAGTCACCTTGTCCAAAACGATATTGTCAAATCAAATATCGAGGCTTTTTAATGTTCATTCAGTTTGTTGCACCAGGCCAGAGCATTGGTCGAGCTTTTCATTTGCAAGTTTTAAGAAGTTACACAATGTTGTTAAAACCCCCCCAGATTTGTGATAGACAAGCGTCTAGATTTTCAACTATGACAAACACCTACATACAGCCATTTTGGCAAAAAATGGCATGGTTCTGTTATCACATGTATTTCAGTTACCTGACCTGGTTTTGTATCCTTTAATTTTATTTCTATGAATAAAAAAGTGTATGAGAGAAGTCAGATTCACCGATGTTGATTTCAAAGAAAACGAGGATTACAGATATCAGCCATTTCTGAACAAGAGTACAAAAAATGTTTCGAACAGTGGAAACACTGGTGAGAAAAATGTCTCAAGTGCAATGGAGAATACTACAAAGGAGATAGTATGCAAAAAATTGAACATGGCTTTTAAAAAATAATTCTGTTTTTGCACCCCACTTGTGTGTGTGTGTATTTTATTTCATTCTCTCATATTTCTTTTTGTGTTTTCTCTTCGATTGACAAAGACCACTGTGTGGTTGAAATATATCATTGTTTAAGTGCTTTTTTGTGTTTCTATTTCAAGACTACAGTGTGGACTCTTACCAAGGTAAGTCTGTCAGTCTCCTAGTCCAAAAAATCTATATATATATATATATTCTTGATATTTAACGTTATCCATTGTTTTTCCGTTGCACTGACTTTATGAAGTTAATATATTACTATGTAAGTAATTTTATCCACCATTAAGTGCAATAATTTTACCTTGAGTGATGAGGCACCTTTCGGTCAAAGCTTATTTAGGAATTTTTGGACTTGATAGGAGACTGTCAGACTTACCTAAAGGCAATAGTCCAAAACTGCAATCTCTTTGGAAATAAGCACATATAAAACACTTAATACACTTTTATTTGAAATATTTCGATCAACATGATCTTCTTCAGTCAAGAAAGAGAAAAACAAAAGGCTTTTCATAATGGAGAATATTTATAAGAATAATGGCTCAAAGCTTTTAATGAATTACTGGAAAATATTATTGACACAATCAAGAACTCTTCACTAGTCAACAGTTAAAATGAAGGGTCTTGGTTTAACTGTTTGCTAGTAAAGAGGCTCCTGATATCAAGAATAACAAAATTATGACAGACAGAGCTATTTTTGTCATGCTTATCCTTGTTTATGAAGTATGTATTGGTTAATATATATATATATAGCCTATATAATGTGTAATTGTTTTAGTTTTGAGAATAGAATGTGAAGTAAATAGCTAAGATGCCAACACAAATATTCAACTATAATTATTTGATTTTTGCTTGTACAAAAATTATTACATTTTTCAGAGCTCTGACAATTTATTGCTACATAGAAATCAGATATTTTTTATTATTATTATAAGAATTCAAAAAGAATAAAACACTAAGCTTAAATAAATGAATAAATTTAGTAAGAGTTTGTGTTTACACATAGTGCCTTGTGCAGGTACTTATGTGGTGACACTGCTCAATGATGATGTGCTAAACTTCAAAGGTATTTGGGGATACAAGTTGGAACTCTAACCAAATGCTGAATGTACAAGCTATAGATCTACATTTCAGTGAGTAACATACATTGGACCTACATAATGGGTTGTAGCAAACAAAAGTTTTCTTAAGCAAATAAAAAATTTCAAACTCAATTTCTACTCAGGTCATCAAAGAAAAATTTCATTTTATTAAATAAATACAAATAATATAAATGACTGAATCACAATTTTAAATGGTAAAATAGAAAGCAAAATTAATTAAATTATTATTTAAAAAAAACTTTATTAATAACAAATGCCATCTACTTCCAGGTTTACAAAAATGTCTTTTAATTTCAGAGGGTGAATAAAAGGTATTTTACTAATGATTGAAGATTTGAACAAGATATGTATAAGGAGAGTGTGAACTAATAGGAATTGAAAAACCTCACTTCAAAGTACTCTTTAGTGAGAGAAAACTTTCTTAAAGGATTAAAATCAATACTGATTACATTGTGTGCCTGAATGTATTTCTAGATATAAATTGTAACCTAGACTTTTTATTATTTACTTTTATACGGACAAACTAAAAATATTCATTTTAATATTCTACATAGTTTTAATATAATCACCCAGTTTCACTATTATCAGCTATAAAATTTTGGAAAGCCTTAGAATTAAACCCCCAAACATGTGAGTAGAGATGGACGGCCATGGCACAAGGGCAGAGTTATATACATGACACAGAACTATTATCTTTTAGGGCTATAAGAGATGTATTAGTGAAAACCTGAGTAGGAAGGAAAAATTATAAATTGAGATCTTTTGAAGTTAAAAAAAATTTATACTTATACTTTAGGTACCAACTTGGCAAAAAAAACACTACTTTCTGATATTTTCAGCAGACGCGTTTAGCACTAGGTCAGCGCATTATTCAATGATGTGTCACAGACAAGACTGTTACTCAGGTGTGTTATTGTTCAAAGAGTAGTTGTTAATTATGTCTTCAAATACAGTATTTGATTCTGAGTGTATCTTATCGTTTAGAACGTGTTGTGGATAGTATTAATGTTTTTTTGTATATCTCATGGTTTTGTTATGCCAATTTTGTTGCTTTTTGTGATGTAGTGTAGGACTTTTAGATTGTTGTCTGTGAGTGTAGGAGTTTTGTAAGTGTATGGCGAAATTTGATTTGGGTTATCTTTTTAAGAGTTTGTTGTATCTTGTAGTAAATCTTCTCCCTGTTTGTTCTATGTAAAAGCTGGGGCAGTTGTAGCATGTAATCTTTTATACTCCTGCCCTGTTTATTCTGGTGTGTTTATGAGCTATGTAGGTATATTTTAGTTGTGTTGGATGTTTTAAATGCTACTTTGTATTCAAGTTTGCCGAACAAGGTTATTTTTTGCGATATGTATTTTTGTGTTATGTGTGGGGTTTTTTGCGCAATTATGTTGTCTAACAAGGTGTGTTTGTATCCCCTTTAATATGCCATGTATTTTATTGCTTTTAGTTTGTTTATTTTGCCTTCATTGTTCATCGGTATGTTGATACCAAAAGTGTAATTATAGAAAACTCTCAGGATTTACAACAAAAAAACTGCACAAAATTATACTTTTGTAATTTTTTTATAACACAGTGTATTATAAAATCAAAAATAGTTAAATTCATATTTATTACATTAAGGTAAAAATAATTGAGAAATTTTACTATGTGAGCAGTTTTTTTTTAACTAGACAGATATATGTAATCGCTGGATTTATCTTTGCTGTTCTCAGTTTCTTGAACTTTATATAGGCCTATGAATGCAAAATGTCCCTTGTAATTTACTTGATAAACTACTAAAACATAAATAATCACCAGTTCTGACAAGTGCACAAATTGTAAACTAAAACAGCTATGGCCTACAATTGTGTTTGTTTTAGCATAAAATACCATTATCTTTATTGTAAAAAAACAAATAAAATACAGAATCAGTATTCGATTTACATTACACTAAAATACAAAAATAACTTTGCAGAAGAATTAATTTTGCCTTAAAAATGTTTCAAAGCTCACAACAAATCTGAGCTATTTTAAATAGGTATTAATCCCACTATTTGAAATGATTTGTCAAAAATTACTTTTAGTTGTATAATCTTACAGCTTTATCAACTGAACATGAGAAAAATTTAATATTTGGAAATAATTGAGACATGGACAATAACACCATTAAAAGTTGAATATAAAACAAACTAAGAATAAATAACTTCTGATATACACAATCAGATGATAAAAATGAAAACAAGATAGAAAGGGATTCCACAAGGATGGAAAGGCAAATCATTTGATATAAATGTCTTTTCTTATATCTGAAACTTAAGTTTTATTTGTATAAACCAATAAAACTTTATTTTACACTGCCGCCACTCAAAGTTTTCCACAATGTTGAAAAATTATAGTAGCGAAGTACCTGTACAGCAATGCTGACAACCTGAAAAACAAATTTACTTCAGGTGAACACAAAGTTCAAACTAGATACAAGACGGGATTTTGGTAACTGATTACTGGATGATGTGGATTCAAGGTGATGAACAAAAAATTATAACTCTAATTTATTTCAGTGCAGCATTAAGATAAAAGAAATAAACCAATGGTATATGGCAAGGGTGTTGGAAAACAGAAATCATAACTAAGAGAAGTTCATAATAATAGGTTCATTTAATACAGTAACAAAAATATTCAGGATTTGCAAAAGGGTAAGGAACAGTCTAGTGATCTGACAATAAAAATTCAAAAAATTGAAACAAAATTGTTTAATACAGAACAATATATTATAATACTTTTTATTAGGGTTTCTGGATAGAGCTAAACCAGTAACCGCTATTTCTTTCAACTCTATTGAACAACTTATATACTTTGATAAATATATTTGAATTATATCTATAAAATAATAAGTATGAAATGCAACATTTAATGAACAACTGAAATGAATTTCCATTTCTCAATGGCCAACATTTGTAACATGATTTAAAATATATTCAACAACATCAACGGAACCAGAATATTAATAATTAAAATCATTAATAGATACTCTTCAAAGTTTGCTTCCTAAGAACATAATGACGACTCTAGGAAAAGTAGAGGCAATACACATTCAGCCTGTTTATAATATTCTACACTTTATTAATCATATTGAAAATTAAACTAATATATAAATATATGTATAAAATTATATATATATATATATATATATATATATATATATATATATATATATATTTTAATAAATAGAAACGGAAAAAATTACCTGATTAATATGACAAAGACGCAGTGTGCAATTTGATGATGGTGCCGACGTAGATGTTGATGGTCCTGATGTAGGTGTTGATGTGGTTGGTCATTGATGCTGCAAGTGTCTGATGCTGGTGGTTTTATAGACTGCAGTGGGCTTGATGATTAGGAAAGTTACCTAAAAACAGGAATTAAAATATTTATTAAATGAAAAAAAATGTATATATACATATAGACACAGTAGTATCAATAGTTCAAGATGAATGGAACACAGACCCCCTCGCATTACACAGAAATAAATTCCTGTACATTAGAAAAAAAATGACTTCTAATCAACCCTAATACAGTAAAACCCCTCATATACAGATTAATGTGGTGACAGTCAGATCCAGATTTATTAATAGTAACAATAAAGACCAGTCCAGCTAATCATGAGTGTTATCATTGTTTGATTGATTTTTTTGCTTCAAGAGAATTTATTTTCTGAATGTTACACATAAAACTAGACATTTGTGCTTTCTAAAGGAATTTTGTCGACTATCAAAACTTTCTGCAAAAATAAAGAAAGATATTTCTGATCCATTGACCTTCTGCCAAACATCTTCACATAACTGATAAGGACAATCAAACGCAACTGATGAAGTGATCTGTAGAACACTAGTGAACTGAATGATGCACCAGAATGGGGAGGAAGAAAAATATCATATTAATATAAACATTTCTTGGACACCAAACTCATTTCCTTTCTAATAGAAAAAGGCTCAAATTCAACGGAAGCTAATTAAACCAGGACTCGAATTTTCGAGGCTCTATTGTATATACATATAATGTGTGTGTGAGAGATAGAAGACATTTTAGAAGGAGAATAGCCTTGATAATCATCCAGCCGGTTTTCATAAATTGACCCCCCCCCACATACGTAAATAATTTCAATACAGAATTTTTTGTTAATTTTTATAATATAGCTACGTCTTTAAGTACACCGATTGTGTAAGTTATCTGTGAAGTAAAGTCTTATTTGGTCCTGTAGCAATTTACACGACATCCAAATATGAATATATATATTGTTGTGTAGAAACACATATGTCAGTTAAGGTATACGTGATTTAAAGTAATATCTATTAGAAGTGGTTTCACTCATTACACACAGTCCTAGCCTCCAGGTAAATCATTTTATGCCGATCATATTTAAATTCAATAAATTTTTACTTATTCATGGAGAGGGTTATTGCTGAATCCATTTAGAAAGCGGATCTCTAAAAACACCGTTTGGGAGGGACAGCATACCATCCTACATGGCAGTAATAAATAAAACAAACTCTTTTAGAAAGTTTTTAATTTAACTTTTAATAAATAAACTTATATGCCACAAAAGTATATAACTGCCTGCTATAAAAGAGGGTATAACTACGATACTGTGTCAAGATTTTAGAATATTCATTCCTCCAAAACAACCATTAAATTGGAAATAACAAATTTTAGAAAACTTAATTTATGAAATAATATATACTTGAACTGCAAATCAATCACTTTTTTCATATACCTTGAAAGCTGTATACTTTACTTTATCTTTTGGGTAACTTTGGTTTTAGTAATTTCACAAATATTTATTCAGGAATACGCTCTGTACATGACAGTGTCAATTGCAATTTGGTAAACAGTCCTGAAATATGCTCTCGCAAAGTTACAAGCTAAAGTAGTTATTGTATTTCTAAAATACAGCATTATCTATATTGACAATATAGCACTTGTAAATCTAACTTAATTTACAAATAAACTAGCCATGAAGTCTGACTGGCAATCTACATAACATTAATGAAAGGGTAGAATATTTATTAGTTGTCACTTCTGAGTGTCAAGGGTGACCTTGATCCCATTTTCTCTGAAGGTTATTGAAACATTTTTAAGGTTCAGTTTTCTTAGTTGACTTCTAAATTTATCTCAACAGAATAAATTGGTCCTGAAAAAAGTAAACAAAGAAGCAGCTTTTTTGATCAAATAACCAGTGTAAATTTGTGTTCACAACATGCTTTTGCTGGTTTTTTTAAATTCACCTAGTTACATAAACTAATATTATAATTAAACGGAATTCACAGTATTGAAAACATAACTAATGTTAGACAATAAAATAATTGTATTTGGGACCACCTGAGATCAAAATAGAAAATTGTTCAATAACACGTCCTATGACGATATGCACAAGGTATTTTTTTATTCAACACGGAAAGTTAATTTTATCAATTTAAAGTTGGGTAAGAAATTCAGTGCGGAATAGTAAGTTGTGCATCATCAATGGAATGATAACAACTACAGTTGATGTTTTAAGGATCTAAACTTTGGTAAATACTCAGATTGCCCACCCACAATAAAATGCATATAAAATGAATCAAAAACATGTCCTGAAGCTATATTATTAACTATTATTTTTGTTATTTTTAAGGAATGTTAATTTTATATATCTATATTGTAATATACCAATTAAGTATCTAGTCTGGATAGATTTGGTTGTAATTTTATAAATTTAACCAACATTACTTACATTACCATTGCCATTGGTAGTAATGTATAAAATTACAACCAAATCTATCCTAACTGGAGACTTTATAATTATATTTAAATTACTATGCAAAAAACCATAAAAATTCAGCCAAAATGTTGTTTCTTAAATATTTACATATATAAGTTATGAATAGAGATAGCGCGACATCACTATAACACTCCTCGGACATTGCACAAAACTTACTAATCCGCACTGAATTTCTTACCCAACTCTAAATTGATCAAAAATAATTTTCTGAGTAAATTGGAAAAATATTCTTTTACATATCGACCTAGGACGTGTGTCTGAACAATTATATATTTTAATCTCAAGTGGTCCAAAATTCTCACAATTACCGATAATCAAATATAATATAATTTTATAACATATCAACAAGGTTATCTCGATAATTTAATGAAAATTTTTTTTGACAACTTGATGCAAAAATTCTAAGCTTTCCCAAAACTAATTTGGAAGTACCAAATCCAGTAATAAGTAATTTAACATTAACTAATAAAATATAAATGCATTTGTCTACTTACAACAAACAGCTTCTACAGCATTTCCCTAGGAAGTGTTTTCACACTCTACAAAGCTAAGAGTGTTAACAGTCTCTTTGTAGTCTTTACATCTTGTCAGCGTGTTTCATGAAGCTTTAAAGATTCTGAAACTGAAAAAACGGGTTTTATTTACAAAATCATTTTTTTTAGCTTCTGCTTTTATGTATATAGAACTTTTATTATATAAAAAAAGTAAAATTATGCCATGTATTAATAAATGTTTTTATATAAAATACCAATTGTATACAAGTTTTAACATTCATTAAACTTTAAAATTTGCCAATTGTCAAGGACAATAAAACCCACAATTTAATTTATGAAAACCACAATAATAAATATTCATCATGAAATGCAATATTTAAACTACAAAGCATTTAGTCCTATACACGCCCCTAGGCACCTAACCTCTTGCATGAACACAATGTCAATTTTATTATTGGCTTCAAGTTGCAGTTGTAAATTTTGATTAGTATCAGTGACAATGATGGTACAAGTCATTCAAATGTGTATGACAATAAAGTATATTGTTTTGTGAGTTAATATGCAGTTATTTAATCATTCAAGACATTCATGAAAGAAATTTATTAAAAACTATAATGATATATATGTTGAACTTATACGCAAAGGATAAAAATTTATAATTTAACCCTTAACTAACACCATGTTAAAACATTACTTAACAAACACCATACGTCTGGCAGACACCATTATGTATTTTGGAATTAGTAATCATTAAACACTTTTAAAAACATATTTTAATGACATAATCTTAATATATTAGTGCGTTTTACAAAGTAATGCTTAAAATCGATTAAAAATAATTTAATATTACTAACTAAAAAATTTTCTTCACCGGAAAATTGTTTTTTCTTTAAAATATTTATTTTGTAATCTAAACATCGTAATTTGTGATAATGTAAAGCTATTTCAATGTCGTAGAGACCAGCATTTCATCAATGCACATTGTTGGACCAGGAGAATAAAGGAGTAGGGAGTTCTCAGAAAATTTATTAAATATTTTGGAAACTGCAGCTGTAGGGTCCACATCTTTCCTTCCCTCACGATCAACAGGGTTGTCAAATCGTAATGCCAACAATAAAAATAAAAATCTATTTCTGGACATTGCAGAATGAAATATGTCTCGACCTGTTCCATCAGTACAATAAAAACTGTAAATTGACTCGTTGCTAGATTTGAAAATAGCCGTATATATCAAAAGTCCGATGAAACCTTTCAACTCTATCATATACAAATCAGATGAGTAAGATTGAGGTTTTGAAAAATTACTCATGATCGAAGTAATCTTTTTGTTTGTCCACATAATAATTTCATTCAAAATGTCATTAGAAAACAAAAGTCCCCACACGTCCTCAACAGTATGGTTAGTTCCCAAATTTTTTGCAGGAGCTTTTAGACCTGGTAACTGCACAATTATAACTTCTTGTTCTAACATTTAGAGGCTGGTGCACTTTATTCCATTTAAATTGTGTTCTGTTACGTATTTTTTTCCATAGAAAAAACCATCTTCTAGAAGCAGGGGTTCAATACTAGAAGAATCTATCACACCTGGATGCTCGTTAGACGACTCTTGGTACACATCATCATTTTCTTCGCCCTCCTGTTCTGATTCGGAATCGTGTTCGCTATCATATTGATAATCTGGATCTCTATCGCTGTAGTATGGATAAGGTTCTGAAGGTCCTTCCAAAACATCATACACCAAATTCTCAAGATCGTTATTGAACCCATCACTATTCACAGTTACTAAGTTCATAACTGGTCTTCCATGTGATGGACCAGGATTTTGATAATCCATATTTATTAAAAAAGAAACGTAAAAACGCACACACACACTAAAAACACTATATACAAAGTTTGGAATGAACGAATAATGTTACTTAACAGACACGATACGTCTGAGAGACGGGAGAATGGGACGCACTACACTAAAATGGCTTTGGAAAAGACAAACGCAAACAAAAACAAACAGGACCTTCACTACACAAACTATACCACTCACCTGAAAGGTAGACGGGTTGGGGACGCACAAAAAATTCGTAGGCGGAAGATACACGGGTTTTTAAATTCGCAACCGTCTCTGAGACGTATGGTGTCAGTTAAGGGTTAAATTTAATAAAATACATAAAAAATCGGCAATAATCAATAAACTGTAAAAAAGAACCATCTTTGTTCAGAAAATATAACTTACCATTTCTTATTTTCTTTCAACAGTGTTGGACTGAGTTAGTGGGCTGTGTTTGTCTGTAGCCCTTGCCTATGCATTGAACTTGCATAGCAATGTTTCCAATTCGCGGCAACGGCTGCACTCTGGAAAAAACAAAATTCATTGAACTTAAAATCCTTACTAAAAACTGTAATAATTATTTCCTATTTGCATTTAATTGATACTGACAGAAAAATTAGGTATTTCTTTCCTTTAGTCACATAATAGATCTTTGCATTAAAGTTATACTAGGCGATACAGAAAGTTATCACAAAGGAAAAATAAAAACCTCCACTTTCCTAAAAAATTTCAAATTTTAGAAAAAAGCATGTGACCCACAAAAATCAAATTTCAATGTTTTGCCTATACTTTCTTGAGATAGAAACTATCGAAATACCTTGAAAATTAATTAAACGTGCTGGTGATGCCCAAAAATTACAAATTTTGAATAAAATTCACCTTTACTAAACTGCCATCAACAACAGATATGCAAATTTTATAGAATTTATAAAACACCCACACACCTATTTTTTTATAAAGTTGCAAAAGGACAAAACAAACAATTACAGATACTATTCTACAGTCACACCACACAAACCAGAAAACGTTGCATTGAACATTTACACGCCTTTTTTTTTTTTAACTTCGGCCCAATAACGATTCAACTTAATGAGCAATAGCAGCATGAAAATTAAGCATTCAAATACGATATATTCCTGTACTTTTAACTACTATAATAAACATTTTCAATTAAACTTTATAATCTTATGAAAAGTAAATTGGTTTCTTTACTGTACACAATTTTGTCTATTTAATATCGCTTATTGCAATTCAGAGACATCTCCCGAAACAGCCCCCCTCAGATTTTATAAAAGAAGTGCTGCTACAGAGAAGTGTAACAATTTCACAAGTGTTTTTAATTAAAAACTAGTATCTCAGGTGAAGATGGAACTAACTAGTATATTTTAATTTGTATTACAGTACTTTCAAGTTGTAAAACCTAAGTACTGACTTCTACTATAATATAGTTTATCTTTATAACTTTTGACTCAAGCGCAGGAGCGAACATTGTACAGCATGCTTGGAAGGAGTGAAAGGTATAATCCACAGATTTAGCATCAAAGTAATCATTTTGCAGAATTTCCGCTTAAACGACCCTACTCCAAACATGTATAAATATTATTACTTTTTTTAAAAGCAGCTGCCGATTTATATCCTATAAAATATTTTTATGGTAAAAATATAGTCTTAATGAATTTTTTTTTTTTTTAATTACTAGTTTCAATAAGTAGAACACGAATGTAAGCTTTTTTCTGCTGAAAATACAAAAAGTTGATTTTTCAAATTTTAAATGTTAATCTGTAATGGCATGTATAACGTAAACAAGTCTTATTGACACTGTTAAAAAAATAATTAAATTACTCGTTTCAATGTGTAGAACACAAATATTAAATTTTTTCTGCGGAAAATACAAACAGTTAATTGTTTTGCACATTTTTAATATTAGTCTGTAATACCATGTATCATTCAAGCAGTAGCTGCAGCGCACTGCGTCAAAGTGAATTTATTTTATTACTCAAGTTAAACTCTAAATATTTAACTTTTGGTTATAATTTTATACAATGTTACTATATACCTACATTAAAATATACCTATGAAGTATTCAGTCAGGATAGATTTGGTTATAATTATATTCAACATTACCATCTACCTATATTTCGGTAATTATTAAGATCAGCGCCTACCGCTCCGATCTGAATCTATTTTTTTTTCGTGTTCAATTTGACCTTGCTGAACACGAATCTGAAGTTTTTTTTACTGCAAACACATTTAAAATATATATATATATATATATATATATATATATAACCTAACTTGGTAAAAACATAGTCCTAATGATGTTGGTTTTTAAATTTTTTGTTTGTTTGTTTTTAAATGACTCGCTTCAATGTGTAGAACACAAATATTAACTTTTTTCCGCGGAAAATACGGAAAGTTAATTTTTACACATTTTAAATGTTAAAATGTAATGGCATGTAGCCCTATAGCATAAACCGGGCGTGCAATAGCTACAGCACACTGCACTACGTCTAGCTTTGGTTGAAATTTTATACAACATTACTATAAACCTATATTAAAATATACCTGCAAAGTATCCAGTCAGGATGGATTTGGTTATAATTTTATTCAATATTGCTATCTACCTATATTAAAATATACCTACGAAGTATCCAGTCAGGATAGATTTGGTTGTAATTTTGGTAAATATTTAGACTTATTGCCAATGCAGATAATTACAACCAAATCTATCCTGACTGAATACTTATAATGTATTTTATTATAGGTAGATAGTAATGTGGAATAAAATTATAACCAAATCTATTCTGACTGGATACTTCATAGGTATATTTTAATGTAGGTATATGTCATATAAAACTATAACCAAAAGTTAAATATTTAGATTTTAAGTTTAGTATTAAAATAAACTGACTCTGACATAGTGCAGTGAGTTGTAGTTACTGCGCGGCAGGTTCACACACGATATTTTGGTAGTTTGGCCACCTACAATATTTTGGAAAATTGTTCAAAACTACCAAAAAAGACAATATCCACAAGAAATAATATTTCAAAACATAAAAATGAGTGAAAATGTTTTTCCTTGGAGCCATAAAGATGGTGTGAATGTAGAGTTGGCACGAAATGTTTGATCACTCCGCGCCAATTCACAACTTATGCCTCTGCTGAGAATTTTTTACCCTACTTTAAAATAAAAAAAGTAACTTTCCTCAAAAAAAAATAAAAAATTACTTTTGGATATCGTCCTTTTTGGTGGTTTTGAACAATTTTCCAAAATATCGTAGGTGTCCGCGCTTGTAAATTTTTACCAAAATTTCATCCACAAGAAATGTTTCATTTATCAGGACAACTATACCTCTTATCAGGCTAATATTGAGATAATAAATAAGGGTACTGAATTAACTGCAGCTATGAAACACTTTCTTAGGATAGATTTTATTTTTAACAAACAGGGATTATCATAACTTACATTATAGCCCATAGATTCTAGTAGTGTATGTAAAACCAGTAGAAAGGAAATTATTGCATACATTCCGTATGCATTAAAATTACTTACAAATATAACTTTATTCAACTTACTTTTATATTGTCGTGCAGTAAACTGGCTGACAAAAGACGAATTCAAACGTTCTTCCATTGAAACAAATAAAGAAAATATATTTTGTAATAGGCATAGTTAACACCGCAAGGTTTCCCCTATTACAAGGTTTATACGCTTAAAGAATCCAAATTTGGTCCATATATTGAGAAGGGGTACTTCCCAAAATACTTGCAAATTTACGACAACTCTTTAAAGATACGAACGCCTAATAAACTTCCAAAGGTACGCCATTTTTTTCAGTGAGTGGTGGGAGAAATGGCTGTGGAAATAACGCACACTGCCAGTAAATAATACTCTAATAATTATATATGCTTTAGAATATAATGGATTAAGAATAACGAAATATCTACTTAAAATACATTTATTTAATAAAACAATATATATCTTCTTACAGACGAAATAATATTAATAATTGTTGTTAAATTATTAGACAGATCACACTAAAAGAAATAGTGCACTAAAATACTGAGACATATACTATGTGACACTTTGCTATATTAGGACATCCTTCAATTTAATTACGACAGTAGTTATGGGAGCTGTATTCATTGCAAACTTGGACTTTAACTCCATAAAAATGTTCAAGTTGATAATGTTCATTAAAAAAACGTTAATTAACCTGACGGTTATAATTAAAATAGCTGTCGGAACATTACTAATCGACTCATTAATTGTTTTTTTTTCTTAATATAAAAATTTTAAATTGTATAAACAAGAAGTTATCAAAACTTTATATGAAAGCATAGTACAATGTTATATGTTGAAAGTCCTTTGCCGCAGTTATTTCATCAATTTTGTAGAACATACTGACACGTAGTTCGATATAGAGAGCATAACAACTGATCCCAGAAAGTGTAGTAATGTGAGACAAATACTGCCTTCTGATTGGTCTGTATCCCCACTGATCCCAGAAGGCGTAGCAATGTGAGGCAATTACTGCCTTTTGATTGGTCTGTAGCAGCAACAATAACTGTCAAATTCGTTGACCCTTTAGAAAAAAATTATTTCGTCCTCAGACATGCAACCGTCAAAATAAATTATTCTAACGTCGGGAAATTATAAAACAATTTAAATAAATACGTCTTATCAGCGACTCTCAGCATTGAACAATCCACTGACCTAGTGTGAAATGCGTCTGCTGAAAAATATCAGTAAGTAGTGGTTTTTTGCCAAGTGATACTAATAGTAGTAGTAATTTATTTTAATTCTAATACAGAAAAGATTTTTTTTAATAATGTAGGTGTAATACTTCTTACAGTAAAAATTTGCTAATACAAACCGAATCCAAGAAATAATATAAGTTTGATTAGAATACATATACAGTATATAAATTATCTGATATACCCATATATTGCAAATTATTGTACTTAAAGATGTGTACAATGTGAAATAAAAAGCAAATTAGTTCAGTACCTGTTTGTAATATGTTTATTTCACTATCTTGAATGAAAAAAGAATATTAGCATGCAGTATTTCCAAGGAATATAGTATAGTATTTTACTTTTTATAATGTGTGACATTGCGTGACGGGTTTATATTTTTATTAAAATGTATTATTTGTTTATTAATCACAGTGTCCAGTTTCGTTTCCCTTGAAACAAAAAAATAATTTCTAATAGCACTGGTCATATCTACAAGCTTAACAAAACATCTGAGGTTTTCTTTCCTTCAGTTACTTCAACATTTTAAGGTTTTTGTGTTTTATTGTTTACTATTTATTCCATAGACAATGTCACCAGTTTGATTTCCACCTATACTTTGAGTTATTTTATTTTCGGATTGCATAATATATCCAATTTCGTAAACATCCATTTATCATCTTTTAAATATTTCTTATTCTTGCATCAAGGTTTTCATCACTTTCTACAATATTTTTGCACCACTTCTTTAATTTGCTTGGAGTACTATGTAGGCCTATTGACTTTTTTTATGAATTTTTTAATTATTAGCTTTTTTTATATTTAGGTTGTGTTTCATTGTCTCCCATAATGATACTGTTTTGTCTTTATAGAATTCCCACGGCTCCAATTCATATCCCAAAGAATCTTTTCCTGATCTTCTTGATACATCTGAACACTTTTAAGGTTTACAATTCAAGTTTAGAACCTCTCTACTTTACTACACCTTGTCGATTCCTGAACCCAAACAATGATTCTCTACTCACCTTAAATTTTTTATTTTGAAACAAGGTCTAAAATAGTTCAGCAGCAGATTGTAACTTTTTTTGTATAATGTGCCATAGTTTGTTTATTATTGTTGTACTGTATCCATTTGTGTATGCTAAATATTTATTGGTGTCTAGACAAAGAACTAGACACATCACAATACCATACATAAAAAGAACATCAAATAAAATAGCCCAGAAATTTCAAAAAAACAGGATACAAAATAGCATACAAAACAACACATATAATAACAATTTACAATACAACATTACACCACCAACAAAGATAAACTACAAGCACCAGGCGTATACAAATTAAACTGCGACAAATGCAACAAATTCTACATTGGGAAAATAGGTTGCAGGTTCAAAGAGTTGAGGAACACAAACAGAACAGTAACATTCAGTCAGCATTTTACAATCACATAAAAGAAACAGGACACAAATACACAGACATTTACCATAACCTAGAAATCTTACACACCAACAAAAAAGAAACACATCTCAACACACTAACATAATATGAAATTTAAAAACACACAAAAACAATATGAAATTTAAAAACTCACAAAAACACAAAGTACAAACATATTAAACGAACAAACCACACATACTCTTGATACTATCGAAAAACTGTCTTTACAACCATCACTACTTAACCTAAGATCTCCAAGCAGAATACATTGATGAAGATCGCCACATAACGATCAAAAACACTCTGTCTCAGTATGTTTATATAAATTAACAAAATTTAAAGTTCAGATGGTCATAAACTAATGTTAAAGTGATTAATTAAGTTTCACCAAACGGAATGGACTACAAAATTCAAGAGTTTAATTTTAGAATTATCAACTTCATTATTCAATGAAAAGTATATGGTTTTCTTCATACCTTAGTAGGTTGATTGACTGATTCCTTCACACAAAGCACTGTGAACGAAATCACCTTTGACTATATATTTAAATACTTTAATATTCTGTTCTATAGTAAATAACTCAGTTCACAGCAAACAATTCTGAACACAGTAACCCTTGATATTAACAAATTAGAGTCAAAGCAGATGAAACACCAGGGAATAAACTGTTTAAACGAGTGAGAGAAGTAAATTTCCAATGACTCATATCTTTTCATTAGAATTTTACTAAACAAAAATGTCTGCAGCTCCACCCACATTATGGTAAATCTGAATAAATAAAGTCTGAATTAGCAAAGTTTGATTGCTCCTATCCCTCCATGACCCTCCTTAATTGCTTTCTATCCTTATCCATAACTTTAGCTTAACTATCTGTTACACTCTCTCATTCGTGAACTCTTTCATAAGGTTTATTTATTTATTTTTTTTTTCATTCAGTCAAGGCATATCATTTGTTTCTTTTGTCCAGCTTTTGATTGATAAATAGCCTGTAAATACTTTTATGTTTTAAAAATGATATTTAATTGTGTTTTAAAATTTTTTTTTCAGGTACCTAGTATTTGTTACATGTGCTAATGTCTATTTTAGCTCTTCTGTATCTGGAATTTCATATTAAACTGTATTGTTAGCTTTTAAACTTATCACTATTAAACTATACTATTTACAAACTCTTGATCAAAAGCCTTATCATATTATCCTAATAAGTGTCTTAAGAATTCCACCATTACTTTGGTCTACTTCTACGTTATTTTTATTATACACTCTGACATTCATCTATGCTTCTCTTTTCAAGGCTGGTAAAAGTAAATATAAATGACATTTCGAACTGGATTCAGAAATTAAGAATATGTAATACCTAAAGAGATATGTGTTGACAAAAAGTATAATATTCTGAATGTGGTATTAAATTGGAGTTAAATCTCATTGTTGGAACAAAATACAGTGTTATTAATTGTTTCTTTATCCTCATCTTTAAATTTCACCTAAATTGTTGAAAGATGTCTATAGATGGTAAAAATACAATTTATCTGAGAAAATACAAAATAATTTGCTCTTGATGAATTAGTTTTTCGACTTTATAAAATATAAGAAAATTTTATCCATATTTAATTCTTTAAACCATTTAATTGTATCCTGAATATTTCTCCTGACTGAATTGTTTTTTTTTCTAATTAAAAACGTTAACAGTTTTTTGTCTCTCTGAATCTGTAACTAATATCTAGTACATTTGTTTAGAATAAATTTTATAAACATATTTTAACACAATGGCGTACATTGTGATGTGTGTTTTTACTTAGCATTAATTCTGTTTTCTAACTCTTTCTGTCACTTTTTCTTCGTGTACTCACTCTGCTTCTGCCCAGTTCACCATGGCAAATTCTCATAACACTTTAGAATTTTCAATGTGATATATGTAAACTGCATAAATTAAACTAAGAAAACACACATTTTACTAGAATTAAAACTTTCAAGATTCCCCACATCATTTTATTAAACTCTTTAATTTTCAAATGATTTAGTATTGTCTAATAGAACCACAGATACTTTTATTTCACAATGTAACATATTACCCTGAAAACCTTATCTGTCATACTTTTCTGTACAATATACAAATCCAATGGTAAAGCTTAAAACAATTTACTCTAAATCTCACTACACACCATTTTATTAAAACAAATAGACTAGTTTCAATGAGGATGTCACCTTCATCAGTGCTTTGGTACGACTTAATCACTGCTTGGCTATTAACCTAATACAAATCCAACTTCCTAAAACAGCTGTTTTATCTATTTTATATTATAGCTCTAACATAACAATCCTTCATTGCAATGCCATTTATCTATTTCTACGAACCTTTCTACCCATTTATTCATCAATAAACTCATTTACTATACCTTACATAACCTAGGAATGATACAGCTTCATTTCTGCTTTTTATTCTCGAAAATCACAACTGTTTTGATCATTTCTTCTCAATGTTTCCATTTCAGAACCATAGAAAGAAAGGTATTTCCTGTACATACGGCTTCACATTGCTTTCTGGTGAATTTTTGTAAATACTATAATTTTTTATTTATTATAAACTGTCTTTCTTTTTAAAAAATAAAATTTATACAGAATACTCACAAATCATTCATTTATTGACTCACACACTTTTCAATGACAAAGGGATCATCATCAGTGAGTGTTGCTACGACAAACTCTAACTTACAACAAGTTGTAGTAGCAAAACCAACTGATGATGATGACTTTGTCATTGAAACGTGTATGAGTCAATAAATGATTATTTTGTGTGAGTTTTGTGTATAACTTTTATATGTTATAACATAACCTCACAAGATAAGCTCAAAGAGTATTCATATGTCTTTCTTTACTCATAAGTTTCCTTTATGTTTAAAAAGAATCTGTTCTCAAACATTAGTTTGTGCATTATTCTTTGGAATATTGAGTTGATGTCAATTAGTACCATTCTCTGATATTCTTTTACCTCAACATCCATCTACAACCTAATATATGTATTACTATGTCTAGTTATGTACATTGTGTCTGCCTTAAGTGGCTTTCATCCTACAAATTAACTTTTGGTTTACCACTAAATTAGATTGATTTTAATTCCAAACAAACAAGATCTAAAATTATGATCCAAAATTTTCGTTTATCGAACACTATATTTTCTAAGAATACCCTTTTAGATAGTCTGTCAGACTCAAACAACTCACAGTAAATGATGTTATGACTTATTAAAGGTGGATCTAGATTTTTCTCCAGTGAGTCAAACATGGAAATTTTCTTTATAAGAAAGCTAAAGTTATTTATTCTTCAAAATTTTCAAATAAAATTTAGCATTACAAAAATAATATTGGCAAAAACCGCATAACCAGATACAAAATAACTAATTTCTCTAGTTACCTAAGATTAAACTCTTATGTACTTTTCGATGACCGTATTGTCATCATCAGAAGGTCCTATTACAAAATTACAATCTAGAATACAATACTTTATTTAGAATAATTGTATTCTAGACAGTAATTTTGTAATAGGATTCTCTGATGACGACATGGTCATCGAAATATATGAGGGATTAGCCTAAGGTAACTTGTGATATTAGTATTTTTTGTTGTACTGGTTTTCGTGCCAATATTGATATTTTAATATATTGTACCATTGTGATTTTGATATTGTATAAAATTTAGCATATTCTCATTAAGTAGCAAACTTTTAAATGACAATAAATATTTATAGTTTGGGAAACAATGTTTTTTAATATGAGCTAAAATTATTTCAATCCAAATTTTTCTACAAAATATCAATTTTTTGTACTGTTGATATTGCAAATAAATTGATGACATTCTCATCATGCTGTTTTTTTGCTAATAATATTGTAATATATTATATTATACCATTGTGCTTTTGATATTTTCATCAAGCTTAGCATATTTTCATTATGTAACAAACATTTAAATGGCAACTAAATATTTATAGTTTAGAAAATGATTTTTTTTCAATATGAGCTAAAATTATTTCAATCCAAACTATTCTACAAAATATCAATATTTCTTTGTTTTGATTTTTCAAATAAATTGATGACATTCTCCTCAATATCATGAATTACAGCAAGACCTTTAAATACAACTGCCATTCATCCTCGATCTCGACATGTTTTCGGTCTTGTCATTAGACAATAGCTCTTACAGTTGCTGAGCTATAAAAAGAGTTGTTTACAGCGTTAACAATGCCTTTAAAACAGGATATTATGTTTCATGCCCTATGTTTACCTTGAATTTCACTTTATTTTCGTGTACTCTAGATACAACTTTATAATGCACAGTATTTTGTTAAAAAGTTCAACTTATGATGTTTGAGGTTTTAGTTATTTTTTATAAAGTTCTATTACTATTCAAAGTTTGTGGGGACCAACGTTGACTATGAGAAATATGTTAATCATGTTTACACTCACAGAAATTATTTTTCAAATAAAGGCATTAAACTATTTATTTAAACCGGCAACGTTTCATTAATGGCTATGTATTTGTCATTAACACATTATGTATTGTAGCCCTTGTGATGATAACGTGGCCTGTTTAAATAAATAATTGTACCTCACTCTCAAATTAACCAGATTTATTTAAACAATAACAGAAATACTGATACCAATCTTCTTTGACAGGTCCAGAAGATGTACTTCTTTTAATCAGTTTATGTAACTTCTCTAAACAATCTATTTTGTTTTAAACCTTATGGTGATCTGAAGAAATTTGTTGTAATATTTCTAGAATAATTTAAAATTTTTTAAAAATGTTTAATATATTTATACATCAATTATTTGTTGTAATAATTTAAAGTATTATTTTTAATGAATTAACTGTATTCCATTTGATATACATCATAATAAACCTCTGATTGAGCAACACACCCAAAACATCTCATTGTTTCGTTGTTAATTATTTTTATGTTATATATATATATATAGTACAGAATTTAATATTTTACCATCGATTGTTCTATTAGGCTAGTTTATCAATATTGCATTATTTTATCTATAATCAGTACAGTAAACACAAACAGAATTTTAAATCTCACTTTGCTACCAATTAAAGTTATATTTTTGATGATGTATCTGTGAAAAATAAAATTCTATTCTGTTATGTCTTACTAATATGGAACACAGTTTTCACTTTCTTTGCTCTCTTTATTTTGTTTACCCTGATTGGTTGCATTTATAAATTTCATATACACTTCTGTTTTTCATGTTGGTCGTGTGTATCACTTTGGCAAATGGATTATTATTCTTGTATATTATATGCATCAATTTAATACAAGTGCATATGTATCATAGTAGCCCCTGTAAAACAATTTGATACAAGACTGATATGCTTGTAATTTTAATCTAAGGAGCATATGAATTTAATACAAGGTTGACATCCTAGATGGTCATGAAGCATTTGTACACAACTTGACAGAGTGTATTGATTTAATATTTAGCCTTACATCCTTGTTACATGCGTATCAGTTGGATTCGTTTAAATCTTCCCTATTTGTCATAATAGTAATTTGCTAATATTTTTTATTAGGAATACACTGTGGTTAAATATTAATAATAACTTTGTCTTTGTATGTTACTCCTGAGGATGGTTACTTTTTACCAGAAATGTGCATGAGGATAAAATAAAAAGTATCATGGTTACCAGGATTTGGAGTATTTATAATTACTTTGGTAAAGGTTTCCTCTACCTTCTGTTTTTTATTGCATCCAGCAGGGACTATAACTGTTACTCACTAAGTTTATAATGTTACAGGATCTATATATGGGTAGCATAATCTCATGTAAAGGCTAATTTAGCTTTAGATGGTGATTTTGTTGAACTAGCACATGGTACGGATCCATATAACTGGTATGATAACAAACCAAACAAATTTAAAGTGATAAAAACATCAAGGCTACTTTTCAAATTTGCATGATTCAATGCTTCCTCAAAATAGTGATATTTTTTCAAATAGTCATCACAAGAAGCTTTAGTTTATGTTAAAAGAAAAAAAGTCCATATTTCATTTCCAGACTTCAATTTTAAAATATATTTAACAGTTTTTGGAAAAATGGAAAAAACTATTAATATTCTAGTTTCAGCTAGATACCGCTTCTAGTGATAACTTGTACCTAGTAGTTCAGCATGAATTCGTTAGGTGACAGCACCTGACAGTAACTCGAATGTGTGATTTTTCCTGGCAGAGTTTCTTCGTGCCAGGGTTTTTTCATCCCGCTCTTAGTGCGACACTTAACCCAGTGTGTTTCTAAACTACTGATCCGATTGTCATGAAACGTTGGAAAATATTTTAGTACATTCCTGGGAAGGTTTCAGGCGACATAACAATTTTTTCGAACATGTAATTTTTAGGTACCAAAATAGCATAAAATATCGTTTTCTATCTTAAGACATTTCATTAAATTCATTCCTAATTTTGGTTGCTAGGCAACACTTAACGATCTAAAATTATTATCTAACATTTCAAACAATATACAAAAAAATATTATATATCCGAGTGCACTTCAATAAATAACGTGCAATCAAGGACTTTTATTGTCACACTTTTCTTGATCAACTACTATAAGTTCAGCTATTATTTTGTTAATAAAATACTAAATTATGTTTAGTTAATGTAAACATGCTTTATTTTCATCCACTGTTTTTAGTTTTAAATACATCTTGAACAGTAAACGAGTAATTTTCGACTTTTGAGAAATGAGGAGGGGGACGCCTTCGGATTTTATGTTATATATGTAGATTGTAGCTGCATTTAACGTAGAATGACGTGGCATCAATTGTTTTTCAAAAATGTGTCTATTTCTTGAATTATTTACATTTGTGTAAAATTAAATTATTGCTTTTTTTATTACCCTCGTCTGGGCCCCAAACCTACCCAGCCCTCGTGGCAGCCAACCTCTAACGAGCTACCTCCTCACATGCGCATTGGGTTAGGATCCCTACCTAGAGTGAAGGAAACGGGATTGATTGCCCATGTACCAATCTCAAGGTGATGGAGAATCAGAAAATAGTGAAATGAAACAGTACGGTAAGTGTCATGCTAAGAGCAGGATGAAAAAACCTGGCCAGAAGAAACCTTACCAGGAAAAATCCCGCGTTCGAGTTACTGTCAGGTGCTGTCACCTAGCGGATTCATGTTGAACTACTAGGTACAAGTTTGTGGTCTCTAGCTAAAACTAGAATATTAATCTTTTTTTCCATTTTTGCAAAAATTATGAAATATATTTTAAAACTGAAGTCTGCAAATGAAATATGGACTTTTTTCTTTCATTTGACATAAACTAAAGTTTCTTGTGATGACTATTTGAAAGATTATCACTATTTTCAGGAAGCCTTGAATCATGCAACTTTGAAAATTAGCCTTGCTGTTTTTATTACTTTAAATTTGTTTGGTTTGTGCTAGTCCAACAAAATCACCATTAAAAGCTAAATCAGCCACTACATGAGATTATGCCTCCCATATAAAGATCCTGTAACATTATAAACTTAGTGAGTAACAGTTATAGTTGGATGAGCACTAATAAACAGAAGGTAGAGGAAACCTTTACCAAAGTAATTATAAATACTCCAAATCCTGGTAACCATGATACTTTTTATTTTATCCTCATGCATATTTCTGGTGAAAAGTAACCATCCTTAGAGGAGTAACGTACAAAGACAAATTTAATAATAATATTTAACCACAGAGTATTCCTAATAAAAAATATTAGCAAATTACTATTATGACAAATAGGGAAGATTTAAACGAATCCAACTGATACGCATGTAACAAGGATGTCAGGCTAAATATTAAATCAATACACTCTATCAAGTTGTGTACAAATGCTTCATGACCATCTAGGACGTCAGCCTTGTATTAAATTCATATGCTCCATAGATTAGAATTACAAGGATATCAGTCTTGTATCAAATTGTTATACTATGATACATATACACTTGTATTAAATTGATGCATATAATAAAGAAGAATATTAGTCCACATATTAATCCACACAACCAACATGAACAACTGAAGTGTATATCAAATTTATAAATACAACCAACAAGGGTAAACAAAATAAAAGTGAGCAGAGACAGTGAAAACTTAATTCCATATGAATAAGACATAACAAAAAAGAATTTTATTTTTCACAGATTCATCATCAAAAATATAAGTTTAACTGGTAGCAAAGTGACATTTAAACTCCTGTTCTGATTATAGATAAAATAATGCAATATTGAAAAACTAGTAAAATAGAACAATCGATGGTAAAAAATTAAATTCTGTACTACATGTATAACATAAAAATAATTAACAACGAAACAATGAGATATTTTGGGTGCGTTGCTCAATCAGACTTTTATTATGATATATTTCATATGGGATACAGTTAACTCATTAAAAATAAAAATAAATTAAATTATATAATTGAAATTTCATTGATGAGAGAATATTTATTAAAAGATGGAAATTAAAATTATTTTAAATAAATACAACAAATAATTGATATATATATATATATATATATATATATATATATATATATAATATAAAATATGTTTTCTTGTTTAATAATTTAAAACAACATAGGTTATTCAAATACAAGAATATTAATTAATTGGTAAACAGTACCAACAAAAAGCTTTGAATATAAATTAATTAATATTCTTGTATTTGAATAACCTATGTTGTTTTAATATATATATATATATATATATATATATATATATATATATATATATATATATATATATATATACATATAGATAGATTTTTTGGACTAGGAGACTGACAGACTTACCTTGGTAAGAGTCCACTCTGTAGTCTTGAAATAGAAACACATAAAAGCACTTAAACAATGATATATTTCAACCACACAGTGGTCTTTGTCAATCGAAGAGAAAACACAAAAAGAAATATGAGAGAATGAAATAAAATAATTGTAATCACAGATTGTGTAGAGTAGAAATCAGATGCACAGATTAAAGATATATATATATTGTTTCCATGAGCATATGAGTGATTACAGTTTATATAAGTCTATCAGGGGAAAAGAGATAAGGCTATTTGGAAAAAAAATGAATGGATTTATCTGATGTTGAGGTTAGGGGATTCTCTGGACTTGGTATACCACTGGTATGATGGTTCCCACCTTCTCAGTTTTGAGGGATTGCAATTAGGGGGGGAGTGATTTAATTATTTTTGTGGTATAGGAGTCATCAAAAGTTGTGATGTTGTGACTCGCAGCATGTTGAGCTGTTGGTCTATCCATAACCATAATTTTAACATCATGTCTGTGGCCATTCATTCTGATATTCAGACCATCCGTGGTCAGGCCTATGTACTGTGCTGAGCAAAGTTTACATTGTAGCTGGTATATGACATTTTTCGATGTACAATTATGATGACCCTGTATTTTGAAGACCATTTTTGTTGTTTGGCTGTTGAAACTATTTGCTGAGGGGTGTATTGGACACGTCTTGAATCTAGGTCTATTACATGGGAAGGAGCCATGAGGAAGTTTGTGTGGTTTCTCTGCATCAGGGTCTGGTAGTTTAGGATGTACTAGGATGTTTTTCAAGTTGGGAGGTTGCTTGTACCAAATTTGCGGTGGATCGGTGAAAAGATTTTTGGTGTGGACGGAAGCTTGAAGAATTTTGAAGCCATCTCTCAATATCTTGTTGAGTTTATGTAGACCAGGATGGTAGTCTGTTATTAAAGACAGTTTATTTTGTTCTGTTTGTGGTTTATGGTGAACCGAGGATTGTGCTGAATGAATTTGGTTTTCAATGAGTTTTTTTGGGTATCCTCTTCTCTGGAAGGCTGTTGATATCTTTCTATTAAAATCTTCCAATTCCCTATCATTCGAACAGATTCTCTTACGGGATATCTCTTACAGATTCCCTGATAGGTTAGTTCTTTAGTAATATTCTAATGAAATGATATGCGTTATTGGAAATTTATTTCCCTCATTCGTTTAAACAGTTTATTCCCTGGTGTTTCATCTACTTTGACTCTAATTTGTTAGTATCAAGGATTACTGTGTTCAGAATTGTTTGCTGTGGACTGAGTTATTTACTACAGAACAGGATATCACAGTATATAAATATATAGTCAAAGGTGATTTCGTTCATAGTGCTTTGTGTGAAGGAATCAGTAAATCAACCTACTAAGGTATAAAAAAAACATACATTTTTCATTGATTAGTGACGTTAACAACTTTAAAATTAAACTCTTAAATTTTGCAGTCCATTACATTCGGTGAAACTTAATTGATCAGTTTTACATCAGTTTATGACCATCCGAACTTTAAAGTTTGTAAATTTATAAAAACTAACTGAGACTGAACGAGTATAGTTACAATCTGCTGCTGAACTATCTTATACTTTATTTCTAAATAAAAAATTTAAGGTGATTAGAGAATCATTGTTTGGGTTCAGAAATCTACAAGATGTAGTAAAGTAGAGAAGTTCTAAACTTGTATTGTATCAAGAAGATCAAGAAAAGATTTTTTGGGATATGAACTGGAACCGTGGCAATTCTATAAAGACAAAACAGTATCATTATGGGAGACACAACCTAAATATAGAAAAAGCTAATGATTAAAAAATTCATTAAAAAAGACAATAGGCCTACATAGTACTCCAAGCAAATTAAAGAAGTGGTGCAAAAATATTGTAGAAAGTGAGGAAAACCCTGATGTAAGAATAAGAAATATTTAAAAGATGATAAATGGATGTTCACGAAATTGGATATACAGTACTGTATTATGCAATCCGAAGATGAAATAACTCAAAGTATAGGTGGAAATCAAACTGGTGACATTGTTTATGGAATAAATAGTAAACAACAAAACACAAAAACATTAAAATGTTGAAGAAACTGAAGGAAAGAAAACCTCAGATGTTTTGTTAAGCTTGTAGATATGACCAGTCCTATTAGAAAATATTTTTTTGTTTCAAATGAAATGAAACTGGACACTGTGATACGGAACTAATTTGCTTTTTATTTCACATTGTACACATCTTAAAGTACATTAATTTGCAATATATGGGTACATCAGATAATTTATATACTGTATATGTCCTCTAACTCAAACCTATATTATTTCTTGGATTCGGTTTGTATTAGCAAATTTTTACCGTAAGAAATATTACACCTACATTATTTAAAAAAAATCTTTTCTGTATTAGAATTAAAATAAATTTTCCTAACGTCGAGAAACTATAAAACAGTTTAAATAAATAAGTCTTATAGGCGACTCTCAGCGTTGAACAAAAGTGCAAAATGTGTCTGCTGAAAAATATCAGTAAGTAGTGGTTTTTTGCCAAGTGATACTAATTGTAACAGTAAGTAAATGTTTACATAATTATGTGTAATTTACAATACAGGAACAAAAAATTAAAACTATTTAATTACGAAGCACAGTAAAAGGAACGATGGTTTTGAAATGCGTCAGCAAGTAAGCCCTTACATATTCACTTGGCTAAGTATCATTTAATTATAATTTAATCAGTAAATTCTAGATAATTACAAGCAAAATCAATTTTAGACAAATAATTAATTTCTTAAAGACATAGTTGTATAAAAGTTAACAAGAAATTAGTTACAGTAGTATGAAAATATTTATTATAATCAGTATCAATTTCGGAAACAAAGGGTAGTGTCTAAGCAAACATAACACAACAAACCCTTCACTAGTGAAATATTGAGTTAAATCTGTTAGTGAATAGGTTATGTTTAAAATTCGATTTATGCTGTCCCAATTTTCTAATACATACCATCTAATAATTAGGCATAATTTTGTTTCAATTATAAAACACAGTTCTTTATTTCCAATTTTTTCTCCAACTTTATCAAAACAATACAAAAAACTAAGTTATTAGGTGCCAGATGATGCCCAATCTGCTAGGATTTCCTTGCAACCATTTGCAATCTGGTAAGAATATTAGGTAAAATTAATAAATTGGAAAAAAGTTTTGATTTGGGAACGCAAATGTGTTTTATCAAGTCAAAGCATGTCCTCTACTTGCTGATAAAAGTGGTGTTAGCTCGATGAAGCTGTTGCCAAGAGAAAGAGGTTAGGGAATTCCTGAAGTCAACCTTTCCTTGTTAAATAGTGTTACAGAAGAGACACAAGAATTATGGTGACAAAAGAAAGTTCACATGATATTTATTAAATGAAACTAAAGGAACAGGAAAAACTATAGTTATAAAGACCAGTTAGTAACAGGTTAAAAAAATTAATTCAACTAGACATGAAGAGATTAAAAAAAAAGAAAATAACAGATAAAAGTTTTATGAATACGTAAGATTTTTTACAAAAAAACTTACGCATCAAGAGTGATTCAAAAGTGTAAAAGGGAAAAGTTATTTAGTTCAAACTATCTTACCTTAACGGCTTTTCTTACGAAGCTGCCGTTAAATTATGCCGTCAATATATGAATGAATTTTGTCTTGTACATATTAATAGTTTCGGCTTTCTCCAAGTTGTTAATTTTATACCTTCTGCAGAGATGAAAGGCCTTGCTTATGTAAATCAAAAAATCTTCGGCAACCACTACAGCAACCATTTTAAATAAAACTATAGACTACTCAGGTGATGGAAAGTAACATTCTAAGAAGAATAACTACTAATGAAATGAAATCTTCTCTCGATGTATCTTACATTTTAGGATGGGGAAAACCCATCTATTCACCTTTATAGAAACAGGTGCACAGATGTTTAACACATTACACTGCAGATATTCTTAAAGCCTAACAAGGAATTTATAAGGGAATTAGTTAACTCTAGCAGTTCGTTATATGTGGTAAACCCCCACAAGACAAACTGTGTTTGGGTGATTAGCTGTAGTATGTGCCTTGGTGTGTGTACATAGTGTTTCGGCTGACATTTAACTGGTACCGCGTTAGTAATCGCAGTACGTATTGCCATCGTAAGGCTACCGACGGATTTGTCTATGTCCAGTGGTGAGTCGACATTTAGGGTGGCAGGTAGAGTGCTGTCCAGCTGGGACTGGAAAAACTCCCAGTCAGCCAGTCTGTAGTTCAGCCCCTTCCTTAGCTCTTTGCGAGCAGGGCTTCCAGAAACCGCCATTATCACGGGGTAGTGATCTGAATTCAGATCTCTATCGACGTGAAATTGCGGTGACACAAGCAGTCCTTTCGCAACAGCTATATCCAAAATGTCTTCCGTGTGGTAAGTGCTGTGGTGTGTTGGTTCAGGAGGGGCCAGCAGTATAGCTGTTGTGTTTTGTAAAAAGGTTTGGAGTTGCCGGCCTCCTGTGTTTGTAGAGTTACAGCCCCAGCATGTGTATTTAGAATTAAGGTCCCCGGCGATTATTACCCTACTGGAGGTCTGTAAAAGGACTTCTAAATCGCAAGTGTAATCAACAGAAGCCGGGGGTTTGTACGCTGATACAAGTGTTGTTGTGCTGCCGTTGAGCTCAAGCCTAATAGCTGTTGCTTCAACGCATGTGAGTGCGGGCAAAAATAATTCAAAATGTTTAATGCGTTTATCTATTATTATAGCCGTACCGCGGCCGCTTTTAGTTGTCCTGTCAGTGCGGTAAACTTTAAAGTTTGGCATTGAGAATTTATCTTTGGGGTTTAGGTGTGTTTCTTTAATAAGAGCTAGTTTGTAGTTGTTTCTTTGCATATAGCGAAGAAGCTCTAGTTTTTTATATTTAACGCCGTTGGCATTCCATATCAGGACCGGTAACCTATCCATGGTTGACAGAAGAGACGTACTGGATGAAGGAAGTCAGGAATTCTGAGAAGGTTTTGAGAGGTGACGATAAGGTATTAACAATGAAAAGACCCAGTCCGCCAGTGTAGGCTTCCAAGGTCAGAGTAGAGTTATCAACTCTTAGTAGCGGTTCAAAGGTTCCTTTCGTGGATTGTTTGACCTTGTAGGTGCTGCCATGTGCGTGACTATTTTCCAACTATTTACCAATGGACGTTGATGAATACATTAGCTATCAACTGTAAATGTTATAATTTAACGCACGATATGTAAGATTTTGTTTTTAGCTGTGGTCACAAACTGTTAAGATCGGAAAGACGTTATTAACTTAATATTTCTCTAAAGTTCTAACCTTAATTTCTTTTTTGAACTTTTATAGTCTTACAAATGTACTTGAGGACTTTTATATAAACACGCACAGTATATATAGTGCTAAGTTCCCCAACACTATAGTTACAATGTCTATTTATGATTAGACAATCATTGCAATATAGTTGATGGAATTTGAAACCATAAATTCATCATTTGACTTGGAATGTTTGACCTTGTAGGTGCTGCAATCTGCGTGACTATTTCCAAAACTATTTACCAATGGACGTTGATGAATACATTAGCTATCAACTGTAAATGTTATAATTTAACGCACGATATGTAAGATTTTGTTTTTAGCTGTGGTCACAAACTGTTAAGATCGGAAAGACGTTATTAACTTAATATTTCTCTAAAGTTCTAACCTTAATTTCTTTTTTGAACTTTTATAGTCTTACAAATGTACTTGAGGACTTTTATATAAACACGCACAGTATATATAGTGCTAAGTTCCCCAACACTATAGTTACAATGTCTATTTATGATTAGACAATCATTGCAATATAGTTGATGAAATTTGAAACCATAAATTCATCATTTGACTTGGAATGTTTGACCTTGTAGGTGCTGCAATCTGCGTGACTATTTCCAAAACTATTTACCAATGGACGTTGTTGAATACAGTAGCTATCAACTGTAAATGTTATAATTTAAAGCACGATATGTAAGGTTTTTTTTACTTGTGGTCACAAACTGTTAAGATAGAAAAGACGTTATTAACTTAATATTTCTCTAAAAATCAAACGTTAATTTCTTTGTGCAACTTTTATAATCTTACAAATCAATTTGAGGGCTTATATAAAAAAACGCACCATATATATAGTGCTAGATTCCCAAACAAATTAGTTTTCAATGTCTATTTATGATTAGACATGCCCAGCAGTATGTTGATGGAATCTAAAACTACAAATTCATCATTTGACTTGGATTGTTTGACCTTGTAGGTGCTGCCATCTGCGTTACTATTTCCAAACGATTCACCAATGGACGTTGTTGAATGCAGTAGCTATAAACTGTAAATGTTATGGTTTAAGGCACAATCTGTAAGATTTTGTTTTTACCTGTGGTCACAAACTGTTAAGATTGGAAATACGTTATTAACTTAATATTTCTCTAAAGTTGTAACCTTAATTTCTTTTTGCAACTTTTATAGTCTTACAAATCAATTTGAGGGTTTTTATATAAAAACGCACCGCATATAGAGTGCTAGAATCCCAAACATATTAGTTTACAATCTCTATTTATGATTAGACACAAACTGTTAAGATTGGAAAGACGTTATGAACTTATTATTTGTCTAAAGGTCTAACCCTAATTTCTTTTTGGAACTTTTAAAAACGAATTTAAGGACCTTTGTTTAAAAAATGACATATATATAGTGCTAGGTTCCCCAGAGGTGCAATTCAAAATGTCTATCTAAGACATCTCTGGCAGTAGTGTGGTGGAACTTTAAACCATAGAATCATAATTAAACTTGCATTGTTTGATCCTGTAGGTGCTGCCATCTGGGTGACTATTTCTCAACTAAATAATATTGGATGCCGCCCATAGTTAAAGTGGGCTTATTCAGTTAAACATAGGATATAGATGTGTTAATGTAATTGTTGCTGTTTAAGGTGTTGATAAATTGAAGGTTTAATGTCAGAACTCTGTCGAGTATGACTCCCAGATATGTGACCTGGTTCCCTCAGTGGATGTCTTCGTCTAATAACTTTAGTGGTTTGTTAAGTTTGTGTGTCCTCATTTGGAGAGAAGCAGAGCCTGGCACTTGACCAAATTCACTCTATTCCCCCTGTAGCTCAGCCAAGATTCTGGTACTGTAAGGTGGTCCTGTAAAATATGTCCGTCTGGAAACCAATAGTGTCCTAGTTTCTACAGCCGTTGTGCAATACCTGGTCTAAGGCATTTCGATGACCACGAAGACTACCCCAGTCGAGTAGTAGTTGTTGAACCCCTTAGTTGCCCTTGATTCCCCACTGTCATCAGCTGACGCGTGGCAGACTGTTTTGTCCTAAAGCCTAATTGCTCCTGCCTCAGTATGTTGGGTGTGTGGATATGCTTGTGGATACGTGTGAGCAGGATTTTATCAAATACGTTGTCCATCGTATTCAACAAGCCTATCGGTCTGTATGAATCAGGTTTGCTTTGGTCTTTTTCCGGTATGGGGGAGGTAATGGTAGTAGGTCGTATTTCCACCGGCTACTCAGAGGTAGCCGGGGCAGAAGCTTGGGCGTAGGAAATTTTCGGTGTTGTATACCGTGAAGCAGCACCTGTGTTTTTGTTTTGGCTGAAGGGGCAGGTTTTGTGGTTTTATCCCCGTCGGCCTCCTTCTTTGCGTGGGCCTTGTATTTGGCGGTCTGTTTTTAAATGGCGCGATCTTGGAATCGTGGCCCTCGCTACATTTAACGAACCAGGGAGCGGCCTTACAGCAAATTGTTGTACGGACTATCCTCTGGCAGTTGTAGCACTGCGCAGGACCTGTGAGCTGCCTGTAGGCTTCCACTCGTATTCTCGTTACACAAATATTAATGATCGCCATTGCTTCACGTGCGTCTTTTCCGGACGTTAGCTCCACAAGAAACATGGGCTGAGGTTTCTTGGTAAAGTGCTCCTACATTTGGGACACTTTTAGGACCACCATACCCCTGCTTTTTAGGTCGTTTCCGACCTCCGCTGCTTCGGTGGATTCATCCACCCCTCGAACTATTACTTTAAATGTCCTCGCATTTTCGAGGTGGAATACGTGGTGGGGCACACCCTTTTCCCCAAGGTACCTCTGGAGGTTTATATAGTCGCTGTAAGTCCTGGTTTGGGCCACTCCATCCTATACCTTGGTCCCCATATACGAGTAACGATTGTATTTGGACTTGAACTCCTTGCTTATGTCTAATCAACGATATTGATCTGGGTAGATTGCAGAGATTATTGCCAATGTTTGTGTTTATAATGTGTCGGTCTTTGGTAAGGGACGACCCTTTGTGGAGCTCTGTAAGCATCTGCGCTGGCTACAGCGCCGGTTGTCTTCACAGGGTCCAAGGTCTTGTGTTTCAATTCGGTTTCGGTTCCGGAGTCGGACTGGCGAGTCTGCTTCTTCCTGTTCCTTCTTATGAAGGCGAATACGGCAGTAGAACACTCCGTCATAGTATAATCAGTGTCTAGCTCTGGTTGGGAGTAGGTGCTTACAGGAGTGGCTAGTATAGATGGTCCCTCGGAGAGCTTGTCCCCATTGACTCGGCCCAGCCGATTGAGGGCTTGCGTTGCGCCTTTCTATTTAGTCGCCATTTCTAGGGGAGTGTAAAGATAGCAACGCTGTAGAAAGTGGGGTTACTGCAGGTGCAGAGGTTGTCCACTATTCGACTAAGTAATAGAACTAAGTCAACGTAAAATAATTGAACAGGGGCTACTTAGACTGCTACAAAACAGCCAAAATCTGATATAATTTCATACATTAAATTTGACCAGACTGAAAATGTCTTCATAAGTAATGTTTATAATATTTTAAATACTAAAAGTTTTGTTTATTAGCGCTTTGGTCGTTTTGTGTCCAATGTCAAACTGTGACCACTCCGAAGGATAAATAATAATTATTTATATAAAAATATATATAAAAACATTAGCTCAAAGTTATTCTTTACAGGAAAAATATAAAATTTGTATTAGAAAACCTTTGAAAGAATATAGCCGTCCCTGATCAGTTCTTTTACGAGGAGAAACTCCTACCAAGTGCTCAGTTTTTCCCATAGTAACTACCATTTCTCTTGAGGTCCTGGGAATCATTCTTTAGGTCATGCTAAGCGCTTCTGCTCCAGGTTGTCGCCAATGCTTCGGCCACAAAGCCTTCCTCTGGCTGTAATAGTGAAACTGATTGGTCAAGTTTAAATCACAGAAAATAATAACATTTTACCAATTACTAGCTGACCCGGCGAACTTTGTACCGCCTAAAAGTAATGGAATGGATTCTCAACAGTGGCTGAACCTAATTTAGTATTTTATTATCATAATAATAGCTGAACTTATTGTAGTCGATCGAGAAAAGTGGGGCAATAATAGTTCTTGATTGAATGTTATTTATTGAAGTGCACTAGGATATACAATATTATTGGTTTTTCTTTCTGTTGTGTACACAAAAATATCAGGTTTTCGTTGCGTGAGCAAGCCCCATGCACCTGCAATTGGGAGAAGTAAGCATTTTCAAAATTAAGTCCAAATAATTTTAATTTGTTGAATGTTGCTTAGCTACCAAAATTTGGAATGAATTCAATGAAATGTTTTAAGATATTGCTGGTTTGGTACTTAAATATATGTTATCTCGTTAGGAAGATGTTTTGTTAAAAACCTAACACCGTTTCATAGGTTAATATTTTTCTGCTGAAATTAATTGGTTTTAGGGTGTTTAGTGTCACCCCTTTGGGCTAAGCCCCTAATACCTACTTATCTCAGAAACCTTCCCAGGAAAGTACTTAACAATTTCCCAAAGTTTCATGGCTATCGGGTTAGTGGCTTAGTAATGCATAAGGCTCATACATACATACATACATACATACATACATACATACATACATACATACATACATACATACATACATACACACATACATACATACATACATACATACATACATACATACATACATACATACATACATAAAAATATTCATTTTTATATCAGATATAACACTCCTGGCAGGACGAACTAGAAAGATTAAAATAAATCATACTTCTTGAGGAAAGAATGTTTTTCGTTGAATGTTTTTCAAGTGTAACTGAATTCGAGAAAATAAACCGCTATTTTGTTTAAAATAGTTGTCAACCAGAATTTGTTAAAATGGCAAATAAAACATGTTGCATTTTCAACATGCACTTCTGATTAGTTGATTCCGAACCAAATTTTTATTGCCTTGATGGAATTAATTAATGTTTATATACTACAGTTTCTCGAATGTAATAGGATTTGATATATTAAACTTTTTTTACAGATTGGATTTTCCAATTATGAACATAAGGCAATAATTGAACTGCTAACTTATAATACAAACAAGCTGTGTTGCCAAATTCCCTTCAATGTAATATCTAGTCTACAGTAAACCAAAGCTGAATGACGAGGCGGCTACAACCAACTAGAGTAACAAATTCTTATCCTAAGACACAGACCTTGGACTGCAAGGTCATCGGGCCGTTAGCTGTGTTTATTCGACAAGTGCGTTTATTTTATCTTGTCTTACTGGATTAGAGTTGTGCTTAGAATTTAGCTGTATTTTCGCAATTTGTCTAAAACTTTTTAAATTAAAAGTTTGTTGTCAAGTGTAATTAGTTTATAATAATTAGGACAGTTAGAGGGTTTCCATTGTTGTTTTCTATTAGGGAAAATATTTTATAATAACTACATACAAAGAAATATTTACATGCCACAAGTAACTTTGACTTGATAAAATTGCACAAAGAAGACAACTTGTAGTGTTGCCGAAACATGTAAGTATAAAGAACTATATCCTGTTGTGAGTTTTGTGTTTTTATAATATTTCTTATAAATAGATTATAACGATGCTATAAGAAAGATAATGTATTTGTTTGGCGAGATTTTATATTTCTACTGTTTAATAAACCCTTGAAGCATTTACCTTATGTAGTCTATGTACGCAAAAGTAATTTTGTAGTCTGGTGTTGGCATTTGTAATTCATTGATTGTAATTGACAGACACACACATACTCATAGTTACACATGCACACAGAGACAAACAGGCAGCAGTAACACAGTTACACACACAAGAAACCAGTTGACCTTTTATAGGAAATACAATTTTTTTGGGATAAAAGAAAATTAAGTTTATAACCTGTTTTATGCCTTGGGTACAGTTTTTTAAGGAAAAAAAAAATCAAAAAAGCCACATATTATAGCAAACATTTGTACAACTTAAAATTGTTACATTTGTTGTTAATTTGACTACTTTTATAGGTTACATGTGTGTCATGGTTAAGTAATAATTGGTTATGTTGCTTTAAGAATAAAGCTTTAAGAAATGACTTTTTGGAATATCCCTTTTAAAAAAGTGTATAAAAATTAGGAAAATAAACACAAACATTTTAGGTATAAAAGGTACCAAAAATCCAGTATAAAAAAAGTGTATAAAATTATTAAAAATAAAGATAAATACAAAACCATGTGTTTAGATATAGTGGGTTTTTATTTTAAAAGTTTATGATTAGAGTTTATGCCAGATTTATTTTGCGTAATAGGCATATTTTGGAAGCGAATTGTATATATACATATGCACACAGCACAGTCACGTGATCACTGACTTCTGCTCCGACGCCCGCAGATGTAGCCGTGAAGTGTTTCCCTGTTATAAAGTTGATAAGATGTTTTCTACATGATACAAAAGATATTATGTTAAATATCTTTAACATAATTTGAATTATCATTCAATAAATATCTGATATTCATTGGAACGAATGTATTTATTTAATCTTGTTCAACGAAAATCGTAATTTTGATTTAATCAGGGGTAACATTACTTTTTTATAAGTAGTCACCGGACCCCAGAGGCTCTCACGGACCACCTTTGGTCCGCGGACCACCTGTTGGGAGACACTGCTCTAGAAGTTGCGGGACCATAGGCAATTCATTATTACTTTCTAGTGCTGGGGATTTAATGGGATAAAATGATACAGTTACTTAATGCTGTTTCAGGATTTTACGTATATTCTTGAAGTTAATTTAATATGCCTAAACCATTACAGTTTACTAAACCATTCATGTTATAATGGGGTATTTATAAGTTGATGTTTCTTAAAGCGAAGTTCTAAAACAACACTCTTGTTTAAAACGAAGTGAAACAATATGGAAAATAAACAACCAACCATAAATATAGCTTTTACTATGAAATTACATTCAATATATTACATAGATAGTTCAACTCGTGTAACATAATGTTAACGGTTCACGGCGGCGCAGAAATACTGATAGCGCATTGTTAGTTAGTTCAGTCTTTTCATACATAAACTTAAAATATTAGGCTATAATTTGATGGCCTAAATTAAAATCTACTTTTAAATGTTGATTTAGTTTTACATTTCTATTGATTGTGGTTCAACCTTGCGTCGTTAAACCATAATCCATAATTGGTGAATTAGCGACATTGTATTGAACAGAAGTAAGGAGCTATGGCGCCCACAATATGCAGTGATCAGGTTCAAGCCTCTATATTGGAGAATAACAATTAGCTTGATATGGTATCATAAATAATAGTGTTCCTTAACATAAATAAATGAAACCTCTATACCACAAATGACATTTTTCATTTATTTAAAACCTTATGTAAGCCCTACATCTCGATTGGATAGCAATCATCCTCAAAGATATTTACAATATTTTTTTTGTAATTACCTCTGAAGATGATTGCTATAAATCGAAATGTACATAATAAAAGAAAAAAATCATTTATAGTATAGAGGTTTCGTTTATTTATAGTAAACAATTCGCTACAGTTGTTTTATACAGTTAATAGAGTCCCTTACGTTCAATGTAAAATTATTCTGATACTAGCTATAAAAGATTGTTAATTGATGAAAGATAAAACAATCTCTCCAAATTATAATAACCTCTGTTTAGTTAGTTAGACGCCCATAAGATACATACATATATACATCGGTTTTTGAACCATCCTAAGGATGGGGCAGAGCCCTGTTAATAGATCTATACCAAACCTCCAACGAACCATCCTGGGATTTTATCAAACAATTGCATAAATTTCTGTTCAGTGGTTTAGGCGTGTATAACATACATACACACATACATACATAAAAACATTCATTTAAATATATATATATTTATACTATCTATACAAACATTAATTCTAACTGTATCAAAACTCCAGAGTATTCTACAGAATATTCCAAAATACCTCCCAGAAATTCCATTCATAACTCCCAAAGTGCATAGATTGAATGTATTTGTAAGTAAAATAAAACTCAAACTCTTGGCCGAATAGCCTGGCCTACCCTTTGTTTAAAAAAAATAATAACTTTATAGCTACATACTACTTTTGATAGGTATAAAATAAATAATGAGTTACAATACCAGTTGCCTACAACTAAAGGAAATACCAGGGTGATTTTTTCAAGATCTTCCGTTTTATGTTTGAAACGCGAACAACTAAAGTTAATCTATAATATTTAAATCATAATATGATTTGTGTTTAAAATCTTCATACGGTTTAATATGATTTTAAAAACGTGTACAATTGTAACACGATGTTTAAAAATGTATGAACTTACCGATTGCATGTATTTAAAAGGTTGAAGCCTCTTTTCTCGAACAGTTTCACTTTCGATTAAAGCTACTAAAACATCATTATAACCCAGGACTTCAAGTAGCTTGTTTAAAAACGTGGTGGTCATATTAGCGTAATTGTGGAAATAGTTGTGATAAAACTAACTTCGCTACTTTTTTTTCATAAACTGGGGATGACACTGGACATACCGTAATATTAATACACTCACAGCAACTGAAAACTCTACTTAAATCCCGTGGTAAAATAAACACAGAATCTTACTGTACGAATTTTTAAATAAATAAAACCTCTAAACCACAAATAACATTTTATTTAAACCTTATGTACATTTCGATTGCCCAGCAATCATCTTCAGAGGTATTTAAAAAATACAACTCCAGTTGTATTTTTTAAATACCTCTGAAGATGATTGCTGGGCAATTGAAATGTACATAAGGTTTAAATAAAATGTTATTTGTATACAGTTTTGAAAACCAGATTTGCAATATAAATAGAAGGCACGATGTATCTAATTACGTCTTTTTCAAAACAAAAAGCACTTTAGTCTATGAAATATAAGTAAGTGCTACTATATTGCAATATATGCTACATATTTTACAAATATAATTAAGTGCTACTATACTGAAATATATACTACACATTTTACAAATATAAGTAAGTACTAGTATAAGTAAGTTGTTAAAATGTTCACAAGTGTTATAGTAAAAGCTAGTAGCTCACGTGAAGATCGAATCAACAATTATATATATATATATATATATATATATATATATATATATATGTGTGTGTGTGTGTGTGTGTGTGTGTGTGTGTGTGTGTGTGTGTGTGTGTGTGTGTGTTTGTGTATGTACAGTAAATACAATGTAATGCGTATGAAATACGAGTCTCTCGCACATATATCTCATGATCACATCTTTTTAATGTTTCTTTTAAACATATTCTATTTAACATTACTCTATGATTATAAAAGGAAAAAGGACTGGTAAATTTACACTTTACACTCCCAAATATTCCGAATTAGTTTAAACCATTTGTTTCGTTTAAAAACATGGAACCTATTAGGGTTTTTTATACAAATTATTATCATAAGATTATTGAAGGGAGAGAACTGAAAAATTTAAGAATATATGATTATAAGAGAAGCAACGACAATGGACAATCGTTGAATTTATGAACAAACAAAAGTTTTGGTATAAATACAATTTCCTAAACCATGTGCCATATTGTGGGACACTATCTAAGGTTCAGTTCTATAGACGAAAAAATAAAACATTATTTTGCGGTTAAAAAAAAGTATTTATACGTGTCTAGAATCGAAACCGGAACGCTTTTATTTATTGGATAATTGCGGTAATAATTACAAAAAGTCCGCATTTTGGTGTAAATAAATCAAAATAATGTTACAGAAAGATTGTGCATTGTAGTGCGGAAAAAAGTAGAAAATATTTAACCTAACGGAATCCTCCTGACAGAGGCGCCATGCTTAGGAATGGATTTTTACCACTTCTTCCATACATGTCGTCAATTACAGGAGGACAATGAGTGTTAACAAAAACTTAATAATATGTTCGGAAAAAAGTCCGTTTCTAAGCAACAATTATAAATTTGGGTTTTGTCTCAGTAGTTCATTGAATCACTAACAGATTGCGCTTCTACATGATTTCACACGAAATGAAGTATTAAAAAACCTAATACGTAACACATCAAATGACCTGAACATATTTTAAATATTGCATACGTAAAATATGCATTCAAGGGATTATAAGTGAAAAACAACGTAAAATTAGACATAAAATTAAGCACATTTATACATTAAAATTTGTGGGAGTGTCACCTCTATAGATAGTTTTATAAATAAATAAATAACTCTATAGATCAATAGTTTTTTTTAGAAAGAATTGAATTCAAATCAGTTTTATTTATGACCTCATGGACAGCCATTGTTGTTAGTTGGGAGTTTTAAGAAATTACTAGAAATAAATCAATTTTTAGTTGTTTAATTCTGTAGTGCCTATATTTAAACTAAAAACAAAAATTTGTTAAATATGGGTTTGGCCGTATATAGTACCACTACAATACGTCTCTTTTTAACACCGTTGCCAAGTTCTCCGGAAGCTCTGCGCACATCCCGTGTAGCAAGCGTACTACTGAATTATAAATGTATTCATTCCTTGATGAAAAAGTAGAGAAAAGCACCCTAAGCCTAGCATGGCTTATTCATACCCTCTCCCTTCGTCCGGTGTATCAACACGTTTCCAGTGCTTTGTGTTCGCTTCGTGGTAGTTTGTTCAACCCGAATCAGCCGCTCAAGTCATGTTCTAAAACAATGTTCTAAATAATAAACAAATATTTTTACTCATATTCAGCTCATATTTGTTGCCTTCTGATGACGCTAACTGTATTAGCGAAATGTACATAAAGGTTGTGTAAATATTTATAGCAAAGGTTTGCATTTGTTTATTGATTATAAATACGCTACTGGGTTCTCTATTGGTCTTTATAAACGATGTTCTGCAAAGCAAATTATTCTTTCTATTGAAAAATATTATTGTAATAAAAATAGAATCATAATAATTGTTCCATGATTCAATCTCAAAAGCGAACTACGTGCTTAAAGCTCTTGTGTTGTGCTTCTTGCCTGCGTCTATTTCTTTTTAAACCTGCACAATTAGCTCACTTTGCAAATTTTCTAACTTTATATTCGGAACGTAATTTGTCTGTTTGTTAGGAATGCAAATAAACGCAAGAGCGATCAGGAAAGTAACTACAAACATCTGGGAAATGTCGCGCTTACAGAAGTAAACCTTTTTATATTATTTCTAATTTTACTTACAACTTGAACTAGTAAAGGTTTTGCATTAGCACCTTTGGTATCTGGGTAAATATGTAACTGATGGAATTCTTAGGTATAAAAAATCGAATAACCTACTTCATAAATTAATTCTTCGTTTAGCAACACTCGCTCATACCCGCTGAATGTGGGATACATATTTGATCAGTTAGGCAACTATCTTCCAACCTTACTTTCCCCACTATTTTCAGTATCATGGGGTCTGTTATTTATTTTTCTTGGTTACATCTCTAAGTAGGCGTTACTGATTTAAAATTTTTATTCAGAATTCGGCTCTCATACATAAACTAGGGAGGTTAAATGTGGTAAATTCGCTTGACTAGTTATAAGTTACAAAGTAAACACTCCATTGCCCGCTTCGCAGTATTAATGGAAACAAAATATAACTCTTTAAAAACTATTAAATATTAAAAACAACACAAAATATTTTTTTTAAATTTTCCCCTTGGAGCTTAATGCAAACTGATTTCTAATACAACAACCGGGAATATACCAACTGGTGGACACGGGAGCACAACTCTTTTAGATTGTTTACACAAACCTTACATGTATTAACCTCACCAAACATTGGTAGAATAGCGTTGGATGTTGAACACTAACCTAATTGCATCCTTACTCAAGATAACTTGAATCAACCTAATCTAGAAGAAACACTACCCTCTTACTTTGAATGTTACTTTACTGTTGAAACTAACTTAACCTAACCTAAATTATATACATAACCTCAAGGGAAAATCAACAACATTTTGTTGACCTACTTAATTTTATGTCAATTTTTACGTTGCTCTTCAGTTTTAATCCCTTGGATACGTATTTTACATATGTAATATTTGAAATATATTCATGTCATTTGATGCGTTACATATTAGGTTTTTTAATACTTTATTTCGTGCGAAATCATGTAGAAGCGCAATCTGTTAGTGATTCATTGAACTATTAAAGACAAAACCTAAAGAAAAAGAATTTTTTTACAGAGCATATTATTACGATTTTGTTAATAACCATTGTCTTCCTGTAGCTGGCGGACATGTAGGCCTACGGGAGATATGCGATATATCCGTCCCTAAGCATGGCTCCTGTGTCAGGATGATTTCGTTAGGTTAAGAGTTTTCCACATTTATCCGCACTACAACGCTCAATCTTTCTGTAAGAACTTTTTGACTTATTTATACTAAAATGCGAAATTTTGGTTATTACCGCAACTATCCAAGAAATAAAATCATTCCAGTTTCGATTCCAGACACGTATAAATACTTTTTTTTGAGCGCAAAATAATGTTATATTTTTTCGACTATAGAACTAAACCTTAGATAGTGTCCCACAATTCGGCACATGGTTTTAGAAATTGTATTTATACCGAAATTTGTTTTTGGTTATAAATTCAACGATTGTCTATCGTTGCTTCTCTTATAATCAGATATTCTTATATTTTTCTGTTCTCTTCCTTCAATAATCCTATTCATTTTTTGTATAAAAAACCTTCTGGGTTCCCTGTTTTTAAACGAAACAAAAGGTTTTAACTAATTAGGTATATCTGGGAGTGTAAAGTGTAAATTTACCAGTATTTTTTCCTTTAATAATCATAGAGTAATGCTAAATAGTAAACGTTTTTAAAAAACATTAAAAAGATGTATATCATGATATTTGCATGAGAGACTCTTATTTCATACACATTACATTGTATTTACTTTACACACACACACACACACACACACACACACACACACACACACACACACACACTAAACAAACACACACACACACACACACTAAACACACACACACACACACACACACATATATACATATATATATATATATATATATATATATATATAAATATATATATATATATATATATATATATATATATATATATATATATATATATATAAGTATCGCAATATGTATTCTTGTGAGTTAATAAAGAACTAAGTCAAAATACAAATGCAAGAATTATAATTGAATTTACAATATATATATATATATATATATATATATATATATATATATATATATATATATATATATATAAGTATCGCAATATGTATTCTTGTGAGTTAATAAAGAGCTAAGTCAAAATACAAATGCAAGAATTATAATTGAATTTACAATATATATATTTAAATTGTGATATATCATGATTTTCCTGAAGTAGCTAATACATATTTTATTGGTAAAAAGCTTTGACAAATATACAAATCTAAATTATTCTTGTATTTAAAATATTTGTAATCCTTTACTGTATAAAATGAAATCGTATCACCATATTTAACACATATAAATAATTGTTGATTCCACCTTCACGTGAGCTACTAGTTTTTACTAAAACACTTGTGAACATTTTAGCAACTTTCTTATACTAGGACTTACTTATATTTGTAAAATATGTAGCATATATTGCATTATATTATCACTTACTTATATTACATAGACTAAAGTAGTTTCTGTTTATGAAAAAGACGTAATTAGATATATATCGTGCATTCTATTTGTATTGCAAATGTTGTCTTTAACACTGTATATATAAAGAGACTTAGATTTGTTTGATTCAAGCTTGGAGAATTAACTAATCCTCCATTATGAGTAATATCAATATAAATCCAAATATAACTCGCCTTCTTTGTATAATGTTCAACTCTTTGATTAGTCACATCTGCATTCCTTGACATGTCCTGAGAGAAACATATTTTTGGATTTTTTAAAATCTTTTCTCTATTGTTTAAATTATTTTACTATTTGTATATTGATATTTTACATCGTACATTATTTTTCAGTGGCACTAACTTTATGAAGTTGATATATTACTATATGTAAATACTTTTACATGAAGGTATTTTCAATACTAATATATTAATGTAACATTAATTTTCTTAAAATATTTCATTTTATATCTGATTTTGTGGTTAATTTTATGATTTCGGCTTATATGTATGTTTTCTTTCAAATGTAATTAGGTCCTTTATCTGTCAAGTATTTGTTATATTAGTATGTTTTTTATACTTAATTTGGTGCGACATTGTGCTGAAACGCTACCTGTTGGTGATTCAATAAACTACAAATAACAAAACCAAAATTTAAAATCTTTGCTTGGAAACGGACTTATAACCGCTTTAACTGTCCTAAACCAGAATCACTCTTTAAAATGTAAATAATATTTATTAAAGCAAATATATAAAGAATAAGAAGAATAGAAACATAACCTAAACTTGCAGAAACATTTATATAGAGTTAAGGCGAAGTAAAATTGTTTTTCTATAATTTAGATATTTTTTAGCAAACACATATCCAGTTAGGATAGGTTTGTTTAAATAAAAAATATGGTTTATAATATGATCCAACCTATTATGGAAATAATAGAGTGGCTTCCACTTCCACTGACACATTTACAGCGTACGTGTCTATTTTAGACTAGGAAAGTGGTATTTTTTTCTTACTGAAAAAAACATAATGTGATATTTTGTTGCTAAGTTTTAATTTAAGATAGAATATGTTTTATTAAGATATGGTTTACAAATTTACATGAAATTAAACTTTTAATGAGTTTGAGATTTTAGGTCATGTTTGTTTTTATGAAATCACTGTTTTGCAGTGGTAACAATGACTTGTTCCTTGTTTCTGATGTATATAAAGTATCATGTATAAATGTTTAAAATACACAGACGATTTTGAGGCGACGCCCTATATTATTTACAATAACCTCGTTAAGTTTTAATTGAAAAATGAATTATTAATTTGAAAAAATTATTATGTTATTTATTCTGTGTGTGTGTGTGTGTGTGTGTGTGTGTGTGTGAGAGAGAGAGTGTTTGTGTGTGTATGTGTGTATGTGTGTGTGTGTGTGTGTGTGTGTGTGTGTGTGTGTGTGTGTGTGTGTGTGTGTGTGTGTGTGTGTGTGTGTGTGTGTGTGTGTGTGTGTGTGTGTGTGTGTGTGTGTGTGTGTGTGTGTGTGTGCGCTGCCGCGGCCTTCCCGAACTTCTCGTTCCTCGGCGGGAGCCGTCAACCTCCAGTCTGACCGCGGTCAAAATATGGTCTCACCCGACTTACCAGTTCCTGGTACCTGTGTTGTGTCGAGCTCGATCTGCCAGTGAATAAATTCCTGGACTTTGTTTTGAAAAACCAACCACAAGGATTTTACGTTACTTAAGAGTTAATTTATTTCTTATACCTTGGTTAAAATTATTTGTAACGAACTTTTTTCTTAATTCTATGTTATTTATTTAATCTCTACTCTTTTTAATGATTGAAAAAATCCTATTAATTTTAATTAATTAATTTCGCTACAGGATGGTTTTAATAAATTCGATCACTGTTTGTTATAAATTGTTTAATTCTCTAAATTTGAAATATTATTTAAAATCGATTCTATTACATGATGTTTACTTTTTCTTGAAATTTAACTCATTTTATATTTCTTTTCTAATAAGCAATTAATTTTACATTGAATACATATTAACTGATTTTTGAATTTATTTCTACATTTTCTTAAAATTTGTCAAAATTTTGCTTATACTATTGTTCAACATCTTTAACGTGCATAGTCTATCCTTGAACAGGTCGCATCTTAAAGTTCAAATTACACACTTAAATTTACTCACATATTCAATTTGACTAGAAAATAATTTATATTAATTTGTTTTATTGCATGTCCATATAACCCTTAAATGAAAGCAACAGGTGAAATTATTTCTTAGTAATACTGTGTTTTAATTATTTCTGTGCTCCCAAACATAATTCTGCTGGACTTTAGTTAGTATCCCCCTTGATTTATTTTTATTTAATTTTCTAATCCTGTTTTCTTCATATCGGATATAAGGACATAGAACATTTTAAACTGTGATTATAAAGTAAATCACTTCATATTCTTTTGTTTCAAGATTCTCTTGATACTTATGACATTAACTTTTAAATACATTACTTTATTTCTTATTTTGAATATCAAGTGGATAGACTAATTCTTTCGTTAAATAAATGTAACTTTAATCATTTGCTTTTCATATTTGATATTAATTACTGGAACAATATTTTATTTTATACCCACCTTTTATGAAGCTTTTTGAAAATAAGTCAATTGCTTATATATTGTAAAATTTTAATTTACTTTTTTATTAATTGATGATTTTACTATTAACTCAAAATTTAGTAATTATTCTTTAGAAAATTTATACATTTTTAAAAATTGGTTTATACTATTATAATTTAGACTTGCCCCAAAACTTTCACGGTGATTGTTCCTCTTGTCTCTCGGATGTTGTCCTGGAATCCTTGGTTCCCTCTCTGATGTGGTCCTGGAGTCGTTGGGTCATCAGCAAACGCACTAGATCGGTTTAAAGGCCATCTTTAATACTTTTCTACATTAATTTACATTTTACAAAAATAATAAAAAGTTCGTTCTCGCGGAAACATCGCAAAGCAGACCCCCTCATGTCCATCTAGGGCTAGTTGTTGTGTTTAGCCACGGAACATCATCCTCGAATGTCCTTGCTAAAAATACGTCTATTCGGTTCTAAATCTTGTATGTGTCTCTCGACTCGCTTTCTCCAAGGACGGTTCCCCACCTCTTCTACAAGCCGTGCTTTTATTTACTCTAGACAAGCCAGTTCAGACCTGCAAGGGGGTTGTCTTTAAACTTTCTCTTTTTGTTTTGGTCCGATTTTAGCTAGGTCTCGTTAGTGTTCCTTGCGGTATAAATTTAGATAATTCCTTAAACCATGGTCCATTATCATGATTTGAGATGCTGCTAGAAACTTGATTGACATTTCTAACACTTTTCGTTCTTGAATTGCTTCACTTTAGACATATTTCTTCTTTCCTCGACAGATCATCGTTTTTTTGGCTATTACACAACCTTTCTTTCTTTTAATCTATTAGTACATAATTTCAATTATATCCTTTTCATTTATTTTGCTTTTAACACAATTATCTTTTATCTAATTTTATATTTAGCTTCGCTGGTTCGTTTCTAAAATTGTATACTTACGTTTGTTATTTAATATAATTAACAATTTATTACTTTTTTCTTATAACAATGTTTGAAAAGATTTTGGGCTAGCCTTAATCTTTTCTCTTGAGACAGTTTTGGCCGTCTCAGTGCGTGGGCGTGTGTGTGTGTAGCACATAGGCTTATAAAATACATGTATTTGAAGTGATAACTTTTTTAATGAAGGTCAAAGCACCCTTAAAATTTGCGTATTAAAAATAAAACTTATTGAGATTCTCCTAAACAGTTTTCAGCTGTATATGTGAAATAGCAATTTATATTTTACTTTGTGCCCTTCAAGGTTACCTAAATTACACCCAAGTCTTGTTTTATAAACTCTTTAACTCACAGATTTATAACTCAATCTCTGCACTGTATTTACCTGTATCTATGTTTAGACGCTACACTGTGAACGTTAACAGAGAACGACCACAAAGTGGTGTTTATTATGCTTCCAACGAATAACTGCATCAAAGGTTATTTACTCTAGAACTTCTTGCATGTTTCCCAGAAACTCTGCTACAGCTTCTACGTCATTCTAAGTGACCTCAACGCTTAATTTGGAGCGTGATTCGAGCGGTATTGGTGTGTTGTGGGGTAGTCGGTTCAAAATATTACTAACAGGTCCGGGTGTACCTCAACGGCTAGATCTGGGTTGTAGGAAAACCTAGGCTCTCTTCAGTACAAGGGCAGGTAGTAGGAAGGGACCAAGGTGTTTGGTTCGAAGGTGTCTTTAACCTAAGGAAGATCGTAATAGTTACCTGGAACTGTAGACGGGGATACAGTATGGCTTGCGTAGGAAGGAATATCTGACCTAATGAATAAATATTAGTATAAAAAAGGAAACTCTAACAAAGATAATATTTACGGTTTTCTAGGTTAATTGAAGAAAGTCAAATTTGTTATCTCTTTGCTTCACGCATACTACTTTTTCCTAAAATTTAAACAATTTTGAAAACAAAGATTTTTTATTTTGTTATAACATTCTCTTGTGGTTATTGGTTAATATCATTCACACTGTATTATAAGAAGTAGTTTCAGGTGCCCACTTACACCTATCAATCACCATAATGTGCTCATGCCTTTATTTTAAAAAACATCCTTTAATTTTGTTACCTCTAGGAGGTTTAGGCAGGGGTATTTTTCCCCGCTACAAAGAAAATGTACTTTTCTCATTACCACTCTTTGGGTTATTCCTATAACAATTATTCTTTAAGCACTCAGACGGGTAAAATGGATATCAAAATCCGGGTTATACTACCAGCCAATCTCGTAATGAACAAATAAACCCTTTACTTCCTTAATTATTTCAACACCTTAATTCATTATCTTGTAATATCTGTTTTAAAATACCCTGAAATGTTTGAAATTTCCTGAGACGTTATTCAAATATTTGTATACTTGCATTCCTATGGAAACGATGTTTCGCTTTTCATTTGTAAATGTTTTTTATAGGTTTTCTTTAGTTTTCACTAAAAATTTCAAATTCTACAGTTGTAACATATTAAATGATATTATAATGTTTAAACGCATTAAACCTGTTTAGTTTTTTTTTTAAATATCTTAAACAGTTTTCTTTTATAACTGTATAAATCAACAATGGCATAATGTTTAATTTTAATAAATAGAACCTCTATACCACAAATAACGTTTCCATTTATTCAATACGTTACGTTTAAATTGCATAGGAATCATCCTCAGATGTAATTTACAAAACAAATCACTTCATTACAGGAACTTTGTTTTGTAAAGTTACCTCTGAGGATGATTGTTATCGAAATGTGCATTAGGTATTAAATAAATGAAAAAGTTATTTTTTGGTATAGACGTTTTATTTATTTAAAATAAATTTTGGTATTCATTTTTTTAATGTTAACAGTTAGCATATATTTTTGCCGATTTTGTGAAAAATTTTCTTCTATGCTAGTAAAATTAAAATTTCTTAAAATAATTTACCTGAAAACATCAGTATACTAACCTGTGATCTTTTGAAATTTCATTTCATGAATTATAAAATGTAAATTTTTTTCTCCATGAAATTTCATTCTGGAGGGACAAACGGCGTATGATTTCCCAACCAACATTTATTTTTAGAATAGTTTGTTTTACAAATATTCTCTTTAATATTTACCAACTGCTTTCCTTCCTCTACCGCATTTATGAGTTATAACTTTACCCAGCAACACAATTTTGAAGGGATGATTTTGAAGTTCTTTTAAATATGCTTCTTATATGCTTCCTTAAACAAGATTCTTTTGAAATATGTTTTACCTATATTTATAGCTAATTCAAGTTATGTTAAAACTTTTCCCTTTTTAGTAAAGAGACTTCACTGTGTTAAAAGAAAATTCCAGAAACCAGCCGAGATATTCCTATTTAAAGAAGTTTAAGACAAGACCCTAATGTCCTATATTGGGTTAATGTTACATTTAGACCTGTTCATTTTAGTGATATCAAAACACATAGGTTATATAGACAACAGTATATATTTTTATTTTTCACGGGAAAAATTTCCTCTTATTCAATTGATGTTTTTTAAAATCATAAACCTAAAAACATCAGTTTACTAGCCCCTTGGAATTTCTGACATATCGCATGAATAAAATATGTACATTTTTTCACCATAAATTAAATATTAATTCTGTGGCCACTATCGGATGTAACATTCCTCGAAACATATTTTATTAGGAATAATCCTGAACAGATTGTTTTACTAACATTATCCTTAAAAATAATGATAAAGAAACTGTTAATAATTGTTTCCTGCCCCTAGAACGTTGTTGACATTATTTTAGCCCGCAATACAATACTCTTCATGGAGCTGAATCTTAAACACATTTTATAAATCTTCTCTATACATATAGTGAACCTAACTTTATAGTCAAATGCAAATTTAGTTATTACTGTTCGCGGTTTTGTAGAGACGTTCACTGCGGTATTAAAAGAACATTTCAAATACCCTCTGAAACATCCCTATTTAAGGGTGGCTTAAGACAAGAGCCTAATCTCCTAGATTGGGTTAGAAGTTATCGTAAGACAAGAAAATATAGGACCGTACCCATGTGACTAGAGTATATATCACGTTAAAGTAAATGTTTTCAGCAGACTGTAAAGTAAAACAACAAACAAACAAGTAAGCGTATAATTAGTTGAGTTTAGTGTTAAATTCTTGGCTCGTTCCTTCATTGGTTTTACGTTGTCCGACTTGGCCAAACACCCGTCGCGCCGGGTACAAACAGTTTTACGGCCGTGTTTTCGCGCCCGCATTGGTCAGCGTAAATGTAGCACCCGTTAATTGCAAGACGAACAGTGGGAAAATGTTAACGCTACATGCACGAGCCTTGCGCGAGACTGTTTAGCTAGAAATAGGTAGTAAGATTTCTTTCAAATGTCTAGACAAAGTATTCTCCTTAAGAAATACGCACTTAATATTGTGTGTACTCGAATTATCGACAGTACAATTAATATTGGCGAGAGAAGATATAATTCGTGATCCAAAAAGTCACGACCAAAATAAAACTGTGGTGACGCATCACAAAATGTGACATTTAAAAAAAAAATACAAAATCACTTTGCTTTAACACAGAAACAAAATTTATTAATTAAACATTTTTAAATGGAAAATAGCACTATACTACAATATAGCTACATTACAATCCATACAATTAGAATGGATTTGTTTCTTTTTAAATAATGTTTACTAATACACAAGGTAAACAGTTTTAAGTTAAACACGGCCTCCTTGTTTTTGCGTCGATGTAGAAACCTATACACGAATGGAAGACACTCCAATTGTCAATCATTTTGCTTATCTTAGCACTAAAAAAGCACATATCTTGTTTAGTTTCTTGATAAGACACTTGGTTTTTGGCAAAAGCAAGATACTAAGTTATTAAGAACTTGGTTTTTTAAACCAAATGGGTTTTACATTCCTCTTGGGTTTAGGATTATTACATTCTGAAGGGGGAATGGGAGCTGATTCATACCAAAAGGGAAACATTAAACGTTATTTTTCTTCATTCTAACGCTCAGAGACAAAAGTTAGCAACAAAGGGTTAAATACGTCTTATTTTATACACTTTCCAAATATGAAAAGTACCTAATGAACATAATTTTGAGTACAAATCCTGTGTATTTAGTGTATCAAATTATAGACTTGAAGTAAACAACCAGGTATGAAAAGCAAACTTTAAATGTTTATTTTTATAAACTAAACTTCCACAAAGAATTAATTATTCTGAAGGACTTTTATAAAAGTGGTTTAAGAAATTCATTTTCTGTTATTCTGTCATCAATACATGCCACGTTTAACCCACTTGAGGCTTGATATTAATTCAATATTTATTTTCTTTATCATATAGTCAACTAAAAATCTATTTTAGTCCTCAAGAGTATAAAAAAGACATAATCCTCCAGGGGGGAGGGGTATTACATTTCTCCACGCATCTTTAACTCGCGTTTAGGGGTGATTAATTGATTTATTACTGTAAGAAAATAAAATAAACCATTATAATCCAAACGGCATATAAAATATTATTACTCTTATTATAATAATTTTATTTCATATTAATTTTTACGGACAGCTGATGCTTTCCGTTCTCTAGTTACGCATAGCTATAGCTTTGTTTTTTTCCTTTGCGAGCAGTATAATATCGTTATGACATTTGCATATTGTGAAAATAGTTATTATTTGAGCCGTTAAAAATATTTTGAAGTGATATATTTCGTAAATTATTTAATTGGGAATTTTTTAATCGCTCCCGTCAATTATATGTTTAAGGTGGAAAAATTACATACATTTTTCATATCCTATACTGAGAAAACCCAGGGTTTAGAAGCTACGGAAACTAAATTTTATGTTTATGTTCTTAAAAACAATCATCCGATAGATTTTGAGTGGCAGAAGAAGGATTTAATTCGCGCCATAAGCACAAGCAATGGTGGCTGGTGCCTAATACCTGAGGTGGTTACAGATCATAAGACTGTTAGTTATTTTAACGCAAAAAATCTTAACCACCAAAACATAAAGGGCTGTTATAGGAAAAATAAATAGATACTGTATAATACTTTGTGATTTATTTTATTGGTAATATATTGGCAATTTTCAATTTTTTTTTTTACATCGGATCTCAAGTCATGGGTTTATTTATTAATAACACAATCTCAATTCAAACTTATCAGTGATTGTCAACAAACTCGGAGCGGAGCGGATAAGCATCACTTCGGAAGGAGCCTATTATAACCGAACACTCCCGAGGTTGCAGACCACTCGTTACCTAAGGAAGTCTTTTTTCCATTAGATGTGACGTTACTGGGTGTTGGAGGTTACCTCGCAAGACTATTCGCAACGGTGTCTGCGCTTCTGACATTTTTATCATTATTTATAATCATGCATCATGTTAAATGATGGAAAATTACTAGTAACAATCTACGTATTGATCTATAGTTTGGAGGTTGCACAAGTGAATCGTGAGCCGTGCAAATCACTAATTAATATTTTTTAATACAGATACCAAAATTCAACTGTGCATAAAGTATCCTTTGTCGGGGCAGAAGAAATAAAAATACAGACAATGTGTTATTTAACTAAATCTTCCATGAATGCGAACTTGGGATTGGTTGAAGGGTGCAGTGATTAATATTTCTTTCCATTCTAAAACTTCAGCTAAAAATGTGTATCTACTCGGGCAGACGTAGCTTTTATTAGAATGTTTGTATATGTAACAATTCACGCCTCTGTGGATATTGTCCCCCCCCATTTATTCTTCCCAGTAATACATTTATGCACTGACTGAAGGCGCCTTTTAATTTATCTGGCGAGAGGTGTAACTACAAATCAAGTGGTAGACAATTGCCTTTATTTTGTATTTAGTTTAAGAAAAGCTTTAATATAAAAATACCGAAAAATTAATCTGATTTAGTTTATATTTTAATTTCCTGTATTGGCCCACACTCTCCTGAAATATATCTTGTACAACTTTCCAAGCGGTAATAAAATAGGTTTTTATTCATTCAATCAAGTTCAGATACATGGTATATAACCTATAATTGATGGCATTTGATGTTAATACAGTTTTAAAAAATTTTAATAATTAAATTATAAAAATTGTAGGGTCAAGCCAGATTCGAACTGAGAATCTTCATGCTCAAACTCTGCTGCAACTTGGCACTGCGCCAACTTAACAATACCTAAAAATATATGTCTCAAAGATGTATATGAATTTTTCTCCATTTTAGTTGTAGTCGAAACCTCCATTGTACAGCCTTAAACTGTTGCCATGGTTACCACACAATATCATAAATACTCCTCTAGGGTAGCTAAAATAAATTTTTTCTTTGGTAACCTCAGTAGAAATTTTGTTAAATTACTTGTTCAAATGAAATATAGATAAATCTTTTTACAGTAAATCAATATCAATATAAAAAGAAGGTATAACGTCTGGTTTTTCATTCAATAACAATTTATGTGTTACGGTTTCTATTTTTTGAAATCTAATAACATTGTTTTTATGGGAGAATTATTCGTACTGACTGATAAATTCTTTTCCATCGCAGGAATCGATACAGTTTCTTTATCAGAGAGGTATATAGTTAACTACCTGGAGGTACATACAAGTTTAACATATTGCATACATTCTTTTTCCTTTTACAATATTTTATGTACAAATCTGAACTAAATAATAATTCTTGATTAGAGTCTAGACAACTGCTTTATAAATAAATACCAATCTCATGTGTTATGTTTACAGTTGCCAAAACAAGCAATGATCGACAGCAAACGAGACACTATAGGTTGATTCTACTAACAGTTGGCAAGTTTTTTTTTTTTTTTTTTTTTTTTTTTTTTTTTTTTTTTTTTACCCGGGTCTGAGCCCCCAAAACCCGCCCAGCCCTCGTGGCAGCCAACCTCTAGCGAGCTACCTCCGTCTCACATGCGCATGCGGTTAGTATCCCTACCGCGAATGAAGGAAACGGGATTGATTGCCCATGTACCAAGCTCATAAGCTCTTTCCATGGAGAATCAGGAGATAGTGAAATGAAACAGTACGGTAAGTGTCGCGCTAAGAGCGGGATGAAAAAACCTGGCAAGAAAGAAACCCTGCCAGGAAAAATCCCGCGACAGATCATGCAGGAACCCTGGGGGCTTGGATCACCTTATGCTATGGAATAAGGAGAGGTATTACCTTGCAAATACCTTGTTAGTGAGTCTATGGCAGGAATGGCATGCACCTCTTCTTCTGCTGCCTACTCGAAACTGAAAAGGCATGCAATCAAATTATTACTTCCGTTGGGGCTAAGCGGCCCTGGAGAATTAACAGTTGGCAAGTTTGGTGTGGCCAGCAGGTGCTGCTCTCTGTAAAACGGTGAGTGTTACTATTTATTATGACGTCAAGTAGTAAGTTCCTATAGTGGAACGATTCTATCACACTACAACCATGATGACGTATTTAGGTGTTTGCTTTGAAATCCACATTTAAAGAAAATTTTTAAAAGTAATGCTAAAATAAAAATGACTTACCGAATTACTCAACTACAGATTTTGGAAATTTACTTTTCATTTTTACTTTTATTTGTTCATAGACACAAATAAATTAGAAAATTAATTTTTATAACTCAATATCAACATAAATCGAATTATTTACAGAGATGAAACTGAAAAAATTAAGCACTATATATCCTATTATTTTTAACTTTAATATCTCTTTTAATGTAAAACACGTAAAAGAGACATTTTGTTTTTCACCAGTAATTAACTTCCTATCATGCATGTATTATAACTTTAAAACATTCAGTCATGAAATCCACTCAACCGTCAATTTTCCCAACCAATTTCAGACTATACAACAAATATATAAGTGCGTGTCCGTGTGCGTGTGTGTGTGTGTGTGTGTCTGTGTGTGTGTGTGTGTGTGTGTGTGTGTCTATTTGTGTGTGTTTGTGTGTGTCTGTCTGTTTGTGTGTGTGTGTGTGTGTATGTGTGTGTGTATGTGTGTGTGTGTGTGTGTGTGTGTGAGTGTGTGTTTGTGTGTGTGTGTGTGTGTTGGTGGGTGTGTGTGTGTTTGTGTGACTGTGAGTGTGTGTTTGTGTGTGCGAGCGTGAGTATCTGTTGTAACTATTGTACATTTGCAGACCGTATATAGTAGAGAGTTTCAAAATAAACCTCTTCCTTAAACGCTTTTTTGTTTTGGAAGATTAACTACTTACAATTAGGATTGTAACGAACTTGTATTATAAATCCTGTTTTAACTTTTTTTTATAAATTTCTAGTGTATTATGCGTTTGTTGTGTTACCTAATTTTATAGTTATTTTACGTTGTTTTTCAGTTTTAATCCTTTGGATACGTATTTTATATGTGTAATATTTGAAATATATTCCATGTCATTTGATATGTTACATATCAGGTCTTTTAATATCTTGTTTTTAATCTTTATTTCGTACAAAATATTGTAGAAGCGCAATCTGTTAGTGACTCAATGAACTACTAAAGACAAAACCCAAAATTTATAATTGTTGCTTAGAAACGGACTTTTTTCAGAACATATTATGAAGTTTTTATTAACACTCATTGTCTTCCTGTAATTGACGACATGTATGGAAGAAGTGGTAAAAATCCATTCCTAAGCATGGCGTCTCTGCCAGGAGGATTTCGTTAGGTTAAGATTTTTCAACATTTTTCCGCACTACAAAGCTCAGTCGTTGTGTTAGATTATTTTGTTTTATTTATAACAAAATCCGAACTTTTTGTAATTATTACCGCAATTATCCAAGTAATAAAAGCGTTCCGGTTTCGATTCCCGACACGTATAAATACTTTTTTTTGTCCGCAAATAATGTTATACTTTTTCGACTTTAGAACTAAACCTTAGATAGTGTCCCACAATACGGCACATGGTTTTAGAAATTGTATTTATACCGAAACTTTTCTTTGTTAATAAATTCAACGATTGTCCATTATCTTTGCTTCTCTTATAATCATTTATTCTTACATTTTTCTGTTCTCTTCCTTCAACATATTATTAGGTTTTTGTTAACATTCATTGTCTTCCTGTAATTGGCGGACATGTATGGGAGATGTGCGATATATCCGTTCCTAAGCATGGCGCCTGTGTCACGATGATTTCGTTAGGTTAAAATGTTTCCAAATTTTTCCGCACTACAAAGCTTAGTCTTTGTGTAAGATTAATGTGTTTTATTTATAACATAATCCCAACTTTTTGTAATTATTACCGCAATTATCTAAGAAATAAAAGCGTTTTGGTTTCAATTCTAAACATGTATAAATATTTTATTTTATCCGCAAAATAATGTTACATTTTTTCGACTATAAAACTAAACCTTAGATAGTTTCCCACAATACGCCACATGGTTTTAGAAATTGTATTTATACCGCAACTTTTGTTTTTTTATTAAATTCAATGATTGTCCATTATCCTTGTTTCTCTTATATTCATTTATTCTTACATTTTTCCGTTCTCTTCCTTCAAGAATCTTATGGTATTAATTTGAATAAAAAACCCCTCTGGGTTCCATGAGACTCGTATTTCATACACATTATATGGTATTTACTGTACACACACACACATACATATATAAATAAATATATATACGTATGTAAATTGTTTTATATCATTACTTTTTCTTGGAGTAGCTTATATATAATTTATTGTTAAAAAGCTTTTAGAAATATACAAATCTAAACTATACTTGTATGCAAAGTTTTTGTCATCATTAACTGTATTAGAAGAAATCGTATCACCATATTTAATACATGTATATAATTGTTGATTCTTTCTACACGTGAGCTACTAAAACACTTGTGAATATTTTAACAACTTACCTATACTAGCACTTCCTTATATTTGTAAAATATGTAGCACGTATTGCAATATAGTAGTACTTATACTATAGTAGTACTGCAAATACTTGTAGGTACAGTAGTTGTGCGTTGTGATACAACAGTATATATATATATATATATATATATATATATATATATATATATATATATATATATATATATATATATATATACAAAAGACTTGAACTGACTTCTTCGTAAATATATTGATTCGCCATTTTATAGAACCTGAACCAATTTTCCAGCTTATTGTGTGCATTGTTATGTAAATATCTGTTGAGTGTTTCCAACCGCTTCGTACAACATAAAATCCACGCTAATAGTAATTTGAATAAGTAGCGTTAATCGATATTTATTTTATGCAAACTCTATTTATATAGAATTCTATATTATTTCACTTGAAAAAATAATTTTTCAGTTTAATTGTTCAGCTATGTTTTACGTATTTCTTCATAAAAATTTGCAATTGTAAATGGTAATATACGAAAAAATAAATATTCTTAAACATCGCTCAACGCGACGCTGAAATAATATTATTCTTATAATTTATTTGGAAATAAGTGTTGATTTTATTCGCGTTCCGATATTCTAATCCACAGATGCAAATTTTCTAATTTTATATTCGGAACGTAACTTGTCAGGCTGTTAGGAATGCAAATAAATGCAAGAGAGCTCAGGAATGTAACTACTAACAACTGGGAAATGTCGCGCTTACAGAAGTAAACCTTTTTATATTATTTCTAATTTTACTTACAACTAGAACTAGTAAAGGTTTTGCATTAGCACATTTAGCATCTGGGTTAACTTAAGAAATTCTTACGTATAAAAAGTTTAATAACATACTTCATGAATTAATTCTTGGTCTAGCCACACTCGCTCACACCCGCTGAATGTGGCGTTCCTATTTGATCAGGTAAGCAACTATCTTCGAACCTTACTTTCCCCGATGTGTTCAGTAAGATGGGGTCTGCTATTTTCCTTCCTTGCTTACATCTCTAACTAAGCGTTACGAAAGGATTTTAGAATTTTTGTTTTACAATTCGGCACCCATACTTACACTAGGGAGATTAAATGTGGTAAATTCGTTTTACTAGTTATAAGTTACAAAGTAAACACTCCATTGCCTGCTTCTCAGTATTAATGGAAACAAAATATAACTCTTTAAAACTATTAAATACTAAGAAACAACACAATATTTCTTTATTATTTTAACCTTGGAAATTTTATGCAAACTGATTTCTACCGTAAAAAGCCGTAATATAACAACCAGAGGAAACGGGAGCACGATTCTTTTAGATTTTTACCACAAACCTTTAAATGAACTAACCTCATCAAACATTGGTAGAATAATAATGGATTGTTGAAAACTACTTTAATATCAGCCTAACTCAACAAAACTTCACTCAAATTAATCTAGAAAAAACAATACCCCCTTGCTTCCACTGTTGAAACTAACTTAACCTAACCTAAATTACATACATGACCTCAAGGGAAAACCGCCAGAAGCAGGCATCAATGGAGCGACGTTTCGAAACGCGTCAGCAGTCTTAAGATGTTATATTTTGCATTCAATTCATTGAAAATAACTTTTTTGTATTAGGATGATCTTACTCCACACTTTGCAACTCTCCTCTAGATCTTATCGTTTCTCTTTAGACCTACAGCTACTTATCTATCTCTAGCCGTGCTCTTCTACGGTGAGGCCACATGAAGTTATATAGTTTCTCTTCCGTAAAGTTACAATGGCATTTTATAACTGCATTTTGCCCTAATTCTTATGAAATATAAACACACACGCACGCCAACACACACACACACACACACACTGCAACGGGCCTTTTTACTTACTATCTATACTCAACTATTCTTATTTTCACTTCTTTTATTGATTTACTGCTTACCTACAACTTATTTATTTCCTTCAATAATTCAATCACTACCATTTTCTATTTCCACTATTATTCTTCGACCTTCGTCATTCATATTTGTTTATATACTATTCTCCGAGACTCTCCCTTACCTGACAAGTATTAGGACCTACCTTTCCTAATACCTAGTTGATCCTGTCCGTTCTCCTATGTCTCCCTAATACTTAACAGTTGCCCTGCAATGGTAGAATGACCGAGGAGGAATTTCGGTCAGTCAACCGAAGCATGTAACATCCCTGTCTAGATCTCCTAGGAATTAATTCCTAGATTTCGTATAAAAAACCAATTAGCGGATATTTCCTTATACTAGCATAATACTCGGGGTGGGGTGTCTGCTATTTGAGGCGTTTGGTACTTGGAAACCTATTGGTAAGAAACTGTGAAATTGCGTGTCATTTAGCTAAATCATAACTAATGACTGCTAATTGGAAAATCAAAATTTTTTTTATTTATATGGTGGTAAAGTATGCACACATTTACAGGCATTAATTATTTATTTAATCTATCACCTAGACCCCTACACAACATCATCAAAATAATTAAATTTTATCTTGAATATCTGTAGTAAATTCATATCAATTAAAGTCTATTTGATGATTAATTTGTTAGATAATTTATGTGTTTTAATTATTTATAAAATTAAAATTATATTTGCAGAAAAATTAAAATAACTCCTTGCCACACCTTGGCTAGATTCTTTTTATAAAACAAATTAAAGTAACATTCTTCCTGGGTTTGCTTGAATGTTTCCCAGTGAATTTTATATATTATAAGAATACTTGAAATTATTTTATATATATTTTAGCGTTTAATTTATATTAAACTCCCCCTATTAAATATTTAATTCTTCACTTCTTACTCAATTCCCAATAAAATCTTACTTACTCATCAATCATAGCATATTATTATATAATTTATAATTATTTTATTATAATAAATAATTCTATTCCCCTCTGTATATATTTGCCAAAGATTTATCATTTTTTTGAATGAAAATATATTATGTTATTTTTTACTATAAATTTATAAGTATTTACGTGAAATATCTTTCTTTATATATCTTCTTATAGGTATAACCTTAATAATTTAAAATATAATAAATTTCTATAATTTTATATTTGAACAATTTTAAATGAATTTAAGTAAAGCCAAATCTGTTCTAGAAATTGTTTTTTTTTAAATTTAACAAATTTACTCGAAATTATTCTTTAAGAAGCAAAGTTAAGCATGACTGGATTGGACTTGCCTTTGAAGGAAAACGTCATCTTCATTCGCATGTTTTTGCCAGCAATTGGATGCTGATCCCGCCCGGAATGGTTTAGGAATGTTCCATTTCCTCTCCTGTTTTCTTGCGATGAGTCCCTCTTCTCCAGTTAGTTGGCTGCATACTCCAATCTCTTCTTCTTTACAAATTTAATAATTACAAGTGAAATACATATTACAAATTACCGGTTATCTGGTAATTTTTAAAACTTTATCGTTCCGTTCGTAATGACTCTACCGCGGTAATTTTACCTTGAGAAATTTGTACTAACATTATAGTTCCTGGCAAGGCTAAGGATTAACTCCTTAGCCCGCCAGGATGATGTCAAAGAAAACTTGAAAAGAACACCTGCTCCTATATCTTCTCTGCCTGGTGTCTCGAATCCAATTCTTCCCATTCAACTCTCTCAATCAACTAACCAGCATTTGGCATCCAGA